>CAUYLG010061077.1:0-314003 GCA_963573385.1 Cacajao melanocephalus | reverse complement strand
TGTTATTACCCACCTTCTGAAGCCTGTTTCTGTCAATTCATCAGACTCATTCTCTATCCAGCTTTGTTCCCTTGCTGTTGAGGAGTTCTGATCCCTTGGAGGAAGAAAGATGTTCTGGATTTGGGTGTTTTCATCCTTTTTGCACTGGTTTCTTGGATCTTCGTGGATTTATCTACCTGTGGTCTTTGTAGTTGGTGACTTTCAGGTGGGGTCTCTGAGTGGACATCCTTTTTATTGATGATGAAGTTATTTCTTTCTGTTTTTTAGTTTTCCTTCTAACAGTCAGGCCCCTCTGCTGTAGGACTGCTGGAGGTCCACTCAAGACCCTGCTTCCCTGGCGATCACCTGTGGTGGCTACAGAACAGTAAGGGTTACGGCCAGTTTCTTCTTCTGTTATCTTTGTCCCAGAAGGATACCCGCCAGATGTCAGCCTGAGCTCTCCTTTATGAGGTATCTCTTTGGATATACGGGGGTCAGGGAGCTGCTTGAGGAGATAGTCTGTCCCTTATAGGAGCTCAAGTGCTGAGCTGTGAGCTGCATTTTTCCGTTTAGAGCTGCTGGGCAGGTCTGTTTAAGTCTGCTGCAGCAGAACTCATAACCACCTTTTTTTCTCCCAGTGCTCTGTCCTGGGAAGGTGGGGCTTTATTTATAAGTTCCTGATGTGCTGCAGCCTTTTTTCAGAGATGTCCTACCCCATGAGGAGGTAGCCTAGTCACAGTCTGCCAGCAGAGGCATTGCTGAGCTGCCATGGGCTCTGCCCAGCTGCTATGTGAACTTCCTTGTGGTTTTGTTTATAGAGGTATAGTTAGAAGTGCCTTGGTAATGGCAGTCTTTCTCAGTAATGGCAAACTGTCTCTATAATGGCAGACTGCCTCAGTAATGGCAGATTACCTCGGTAATGGCAGACTGCCTCAGTAATGAGTGGACTGCCTTAGTAATGGTGGACTGCCTTGGTAGTGGTGGACTGCCTCAGTAATGGCAGATGCCATTCCCCCCACAGAGCTGGACCGTCCTGGGTCCAGCCGTGCTTGCTGTGAAACTCTCAATCCAGAGCATTTCAGATTGCTGGTCTTTGTGGAGGTGGGACCCACTGAGCCAGATCACCTGGCTCCCTGTTTCAGCCCCCTTTTTTTCAGTTGAATGGGCGACTCTGTCTCCAAGGCGTTCCAGGCGCCCGTTGAAATGGCCACCCAGATTTTTGTGAGTTTTTGTGCGGAATCTCGCTACACTGGCTGAAACAGCCATGCTGGGGAGTTGTGGCACTTTTCTGCCCAGGAATCTCCTGGTCTTTGGGCAGTAAAAACTTGTTTGGAAATGCAGTGATCACTTACCCTCTGCATTCTCGGTGGGAACTGCACTCCAGAGCTGTTCCTATTCGACCATCTTGAAACTCACCTGTCTAACTTTTAAAAAATAATTTTTAAAGACAGAGTCTCACTTTTTTGCCCAGGCTGGTCTCAAACTCCTGGCTCAAGCATTTCTCCGGCATTGGCCTCCTAAAGTGCTGGGACTACAGGCGTGAGCCACTGTGCCTGTCCAACATGACAAGTATTATTCTCTGGCAGGAAGTGAAATTTTTTCTCATTGATGATTGCACACAAATGTCATATCTCCATGAGGCTGCCATTTACTAGCTTTGGGGCTCATGTCACCTTGCTTCAAACTTTGCTTTGGTATAATTTTAAAGTGTATATTTCCATTGCCTCTCCTTGAGTGATTGATATTCTTCATAATAAGTTTACACTATTATCACTTTTATTTACTTTTATTACTCTGAGCAGCCAATCTTATGAGAAGCTCATAGCGGAATTTGTGGGTCATGGTAAATATATTATTTGACTGACTTCCAAACATACTTACTATTGCCTCGTGTTTTGATTATTTCAAAAAATACAGATTTCTTGAAAGGCCTGCAAAAGAAAACAATCAAAATTATAGCAGTTAAGAACATGAGCCTGCCTTGGTTTGAATTCCAGATGGGCCACTCCCTAGCTGTGTAATCTTGGGAAAATTATTAAATCTCTAGCCTCACTTTCCTCCCCTGTAAAATGAGGATACAGGCTGAGCATCCCTAATCTGAAAATCCAAAATTCAAAATGCTCCAAAATCCAAAGGTTTCTGTGTTCCTACATGACCTCGTGTGACAGGTCACAGTCAAAATGCAGTCAACACATTGTTTCATACACACAATCCTTTTTTTATTTGTGTAAGTGTAAGTGGCACAGGTGTAGTTTGTTACATGGATATACTGCATGGTGGTAAAGTCTGGGCTTTTCGTGTCTCCATCACCCAAGTAGTGTCCATTGTATTCATTATTTGTCATCCCTTACCCCTCCCACCTTCCTACTAAGTCTCTAATGCCTAGCTTTCTATGTTCATATGTACACATTATTTAGCTCCCACTTCTAAGTGAAAACAGTGATATCTGTCTTTCTGTTCCTGAGTTTTTTCACTTAAGATGATGGCCTCCAGTTCCATCCATGTTGCTGCAAGAGACATGATTTCATTGTTTGTTATGACTGCATAGAATTCTTCATGCACAAAATTATTTAAAATGTTGTATAAAATTACCTCAGGCTATGTGTATAAGGTATATATGAAACATAAGTTAATTTAATGTTTAGAGTTGGGTTCCATCCCCTAGATGTCTCATTATATATATGTAAATATGACATGATACAAAAAATTAAAAATTCTGAAACACCAGTTGAACTCAGCTTGCAATAAGAATGCATACCTCAAAGGGTTATAGTGAAGATTAAATGAGACAATCCTAGTCCAATTTCTTTGCACATAGTAATGCCCAATAATTATTACTTAAATGGGTATAAACTTTATGCTAATAAGGTTAGGGCTGGAAAAATATACAGTTTTCATTATTTCCCACAGCAGTCATTCAGTCCTCGACTCTAAACTCTGTATTCCATGTGGTGGGTGCGTGGGACAGGGGAGTGGGAGAGTCCTCTTGATTCTGTAGGGTTGGTCCTATGGAGGTGTCTGTGGCAGACTGGCGAATGAATTTGTCTTGTGCATAGATGGTGCCTGTGGTTTCCTCTGGCAGAGTTCAGCGGTGTCCTAATGCAAACTCAGTCCTCATCTAGCTCCTGCACAGGCTGATCTCTGGCTCCTTTAGCCCCTACTGGTTCCTGTTGTTTCATTTTGAGAGGCACCCTTGTAAGGACTATAGTGCTCTCTTCAGCTGACCTCCAGGTCCCCAGTCAGAACCAAGGGATCCGACTCTCATAGCACCTAGAAACCCTGGGAAACGAGGGGAATGCTTTGCTGTCAGCTACTAAGGTTGTCCTGTCACCTTCTCTTCTGCCCTCCTTTGCCATAGTATAGGATAATGTCAGTCAGCAATCTCATTACTTGGTACATACCCAGAGGAATAGAAATCATTTTACCATAAAGACACATGCACATGAATATTCATTGCAGCATTATTCACAATAGCAAAGTCATGGAATCAACTTAAATGCACATCAGTTACAGACTGGATAAAGAAAATGAGATATATATACCATGGAATACTATGCAGCCATAAAAATAATGAGATCATATCTTTTATGGGAATATGAATGGAGCTGGAGGCTATTATCCTTAGCAAACTAACACAGGAATAGAAAACCAAAAACTGCGTGTTCTTACTTATAAATGGAAGCTAAATGATGAGAACTTACCAACACAAAGAAAAGAACAGCAGACACTGGGGTCTACTTGAGGGTGGAGGGTGGGAGGAGGGAAAGGAGCAGAATGATAACTATCAGGTACTAGGCTTAATACCTGGGTAATGAAATAATCTGTACAACAAACCTCTGTGACACGAGTTTAGCTAGGTAACAAACCTTCACATGTACCCCCAAACCTAAAAGTTAAAAAAAGAATCTCAGATGGGAAGTAAGGTACATTTTGCCTCATTTGCAGCTTCAGCCTCACTCCCTGACTTACGTCACTCATGTCTCCTCCATCATCAGGGGCAGCAAGAGTGGGAGGGGACGAGCCATGCCACATCTCCATTCTCTAATCTTATTTCCTCCTGCCTCTTCAGCAGCACTTTGTTTCTCCTCTCCAACTTGAAGGCCTTACTGGTATTTGGTTTCAAAGGGATGCAAAACCGGTTTCGTTAGTAATTCCCTTGGATCTGCCCTTGTCTCCCCTCAAGGCTGTACACAAGTAAAGAATCTAAGGTGTTTGTTTTGTTGGCCCGCTGCTGCTGCTGCAGGGTAGAAATAGAGCAAAATAGTAACTCCCCACCCCCTGCCCCGCCCCGCCCCGCCCCTCCTTGGGCTGATGACTCCAAAGACTCTGCCATAAATGAATCAACACTTCATAGAGCTGCTATCTTTTTTTTTTTTTTTTAGATGGCGTCTCACTCTGTCACCTAGGCTGGAGTGCAGTGGCGCAATCGTGGCTCACTGCAACCTCTGCCTCCCGGGTTCAAGCAATTCTCCTGCCTCAGCCTCCCGAGTATCTGGGATTACAGGCACACAGCACCCCACCAAGCTAATTTTTATATCTTTAGTAGAAACGGGGTTTCACCATGTTGGTCAGGCAGGTCTTGAACTCCTGACCTCATGATCCACCTGCCTTGGCCTCCAAAAGTGCTAGAATTAAAGGCGCGAGCCACCACGCCCGGCCCAGAGCTGTTATTATTATGATGACACATATCTACTTGATCTAAGCAATTCTTTTACTTTCTTAGGGCAGTCATTTCTAAGTCTTTGGCTTTCACAGAAAAGAAAATATATTTTAATTGAGGACTGACGAAGGGTTGCCAACTTTTAATTTTATCAACTGTAAGAACTATTTTTATAATTGCCATCCATTTCTATCATTTCTTTTATTCCGCCTCTTCCACTGCAGAAGGTAAAATTGAAGAGCAAAGAATACCTCTTTCAAAGTGAGTAAATTTAGCCATATGAAAACTCAGCCGATTGCCCTGAGTTTGCCTGCGTAGCTGCAGTCCAGTGGAAATTTCTTCCAGACCAGCACCAGTCAACCCAGTGACATTTAGAAATCACTGCCCTGGAGTGTTTCAGCCACCGAAACACTTGGTGTTCGCTGTCGGCTGTGATTATATATGAAGTGCTTTCAGGAACCAATGTATACTACAACTTAGGCCAAAAGAAACACTGGGCCTAAATACTCAGCCAAGGAGCGTTGAGTTTGCCTGGATTTCTGGAAAATTGCCTCCATTCCCTACTTCACTGTATTTGGGTAAACAAAAGATGGCCTCAGAGAGCGTTTGCAGGAGAAATTATAAAAATTCAGCAAAGCTTTGTGATCTCATTTTGGATCTCCTCAGGATTCCTCATCAAGTTGCAATTAAGGAGAGAAAAATTCTGCCTTGGGGTGTGATTTTAATTACTCATCGTGTTATGACTTGACTTTCTGTGCTGCATTTTTTTCCATATCACTACTTCTGTGTTTGACAGCTCCTCCAAAGAGTCACTCTGTTTTAGCCCAGGAGTGAAGTACTTACTTAATCCAAGGAAGGCAAGGAAAACATCTAAGATTGCTTTTGTGCTTTTACCAGAAAACTGGGTGAGAACCTCCTTTTCCTTTTCCCTGCCCCTCCAGCCTCCGTTTTATGACCCTGTGGAGCCAGTGGACTTTGAAGGACTTCTGATGACACACCTGAACACTCTGGATGTGCAGCTTGCCCAGGAGCTCGGGGACCTCGCTGATGACGACTTGGACGTGGTGTTCACGCCAAAGGAATGTAGGACTTTGCAGCCCTCTTTGCCGGAGGAAGGGTAAATCGTTTTCTTAAATGTAGATGTGATTGTGACTGTCATGATCGTTTTCAATAAGCAGGTGGGGGAGATGTCCTAGATCTGGACTAAAAAAAACTTACCCAATGCATTCAAATGTGTGGGACAAGTGTATGATATCATCACCTCAATATAGGTAGGTTTTAAATTAGTTTGGCCAGAGCGTTTGAAAAGCTACGTGGAGACCAAGACAGTGCAAGGGATGCAGGGGGACCAAATGAAATGCTCAGGAGGAGGTGAAAAGGACAGGCTCTGGAGCCAGACCACCTGGCTGCCAGCTCAGTGACCTTGGGTGACCTCCCAAAGCCTTGGTTTCTCCATTTGTGAAAATGTCAAGATTTTTGATAATAATTATTGAAATGCCTCCATCCAGAAGCATTTTAATTGCTTACAGTTATGAGACTGGATCAAGTTAGAAACATAAGGTAAACCCACATCTATTGAGCGTCTACTACATTCTGGGTACTGAGATAAAAAGAGGAATAAGGCAAAGTCCCTCCTTTGAAGAAAGTGTCATGCAGTGGTAAAACAGTGGGGAGAGCGCTGTCGAATGAATGTGTGAATAGCTAATTAGGGTGTGAGCTTCTACAGTTGGTTATTCTATATGTTTATAGGCCTGGAAATTAGCTTTTGGTATCAAACCTTTTTACAGGATTAGAAGCAAATCCTGTTGCTTCTAAAGTGTAAAAAAAATAATGTCTCTTTGGAGGTTTAGGATAAACTTTTATTTACGTTCATTTTAAAAGCAAAATTAAGATTCACATCCTCCTGGACATGTTCAACTTTCTCATCCTCCCCAAAAGGTCTCAGAAAGAAGATCCTGAAACACAGCCCCTGCCCTTATTAACCTGAGATATTCTACTTCTAGTTTGGATTTTATTTCATCACAGTTTAAGGAGGTTGGATGATAATGAGGTGGTATGATTGTGAACCTTTGCTCTCTTGTTCAGACAGTTCTCACTCACGTAGGAGAACTGACCATATGTCCAGCTCTGAAGTTTTAAAAATACACACGTCCCAGAAAACAAAAACATTGTCATTTTTGGGAAACATACTCCCCCGTTTTTCAGTCCATTTATTTAGGTTTGACCTTAATGTAAGTAACTCCTACTATTTTCATCTTTAGTGAAGAATCATTGAATTTATTCCTTTGTGTAAAATTTATGGTTGTTTTCAAATATGGCCAGAATCTTGGAAAAAAGCTGTTTAAAATGCTTACAGTAACCAGTCACCCCAGCTCGTTCCTGTGGTCTCAGCTACTCGAGAGGCTGAGGCAAGAGGATCACTTGAGCCCAGGAATTTGACTTCAGCCTGGGCAAAATAGCAAGACCCTGTTTCTTAAAAAACAGAAACAAAAAACAGTACAATAAATTTAGAGGAAGGAGGAATTTCTTTTGAAATTTGATAAGATAATTTTTTACTTAGCATCAGTTTTTTAGTATACTATTGTCAAAAGAATTTATAGCTAACTCATCCGTCTGATGACTTTAAGACAACCTCTACTATTTCAGCTGTTGCCAAAAAGTCTTCTGTATAATTAAATCAGGGGAAGGTATCATCCTCACACCAGAGTAAACAAATGCTGACTCCTGTTGAACACCCTGCGCCTAGCCCAGAACTTTAGGTTGAGCTGTGATGGCGTGGTAGTGAAAGACATGGACGCCACAGGTGAGCTGCCTGGATTCAAGTCCCTGCTCCAGCACTTGCTGTGTGACTTGAAACAAGTCTCATTTTTCTTCAAAGTGAGAATAATAGGAAGGCCCACCCTGTGGTGCTGATTGAGAGTTAACTGAATTAATACATATAAAGTGATTGCATCAGTGCATAATGCATAGTGAATGCCACCTAAATGTAAACTATTAATTCATATGTGTGTCTTATTATGTGCCAGGCAGTCTTCTAAGCACTTTGCACGCTAACTCATTTAATCTTCATCAAAGCTCTCTACTAAAAGCTCTCTCTCTTACTACTCTCACCGCTTTAAGGTGAGGAGACTGAGGCACAGAAGGGTTGAGTGACTGGCTCATGGTCACATTGCTATAAAAGGATGAAGCTGGGGTTTCGGCAGTTAGGACCCGGAGACTGCATGTGTAACATTTACAATATTTCATCTCATACTAACAGCACATCTCTGTTCTTACCTCCTTTTTACAAATAAGAAAATTAAGGCTTGTAGCATTTAAACCTGTTTATTTCTGGTACTAAAGCATTTGCAACAATAGCAACTGTTATACAATTGTTATTTCTGATTTCAAGACTCTGAAACACTTGGAAGAGTATTGCTCACGGTGCGTTTCTTAAGCTGGCATGACAGGAACCATCTTGAATTAATGATCACCAACAAAAGCCAGTGTCTGCAAATTCGTCAAAGCATAAGACAACTGTTCTTTTTCCTGGCTTTCAAAAAGGAGAACATGCATGTCCTAACAAGGTTACACATGCCTAAAAAATATGTCCAAATTACCCTGTCAGAGTTAGGTATTTATACTTATTTTTCTTGTTTTGTATTCAATTACAGCTAGTTCTACCTGTCTTATGTCAGAATGCCTTCAAGGATAGTTATAATTTTACATGAATCTCTATAATAAAGAAAACCCACAAAGCAAAAAATGCCAACATGTTTGTCTCATCAAAGTAAAAATGTTGATTGCCTCAGGAATACTTCAGACGCTTGGAACGATTGGGCAAGAACATCCTGAGCATTCTCACTGATAAGGATTTAAACTCATGTCACGTTCCTTGCTTATGTTAAGGGATTGTTTTGTTGTTTTTACCCAGTAATAACGTGTTTATTTCATTTTCTACCTCATTAGGGTTGAACTGGACCCTCACGTCAGGGACTGTATTCAGACCTACATCCGGGAGTGGCTAATTGTCAACCGGAAGTAAGTTACTTTTTCTCCACTTTTTATATATAAATATTAATTTCATATTGTTAGCTTTTTAATATTTCTTGATACTTTTAACAGTTCAAGGTTTACAGAAAAATTGCATGGAAAATAGAGTTCTCCTATACTCCCTCCTCATCCCCACCCCCCATCACACACACAGTTCCCCTATTATGAACACCTTGCTTTAATGTGGTACATTTGTTACAGTAGCTGAGCCAATATGGATATGTTGTTATTAACTAAAGTACATAGTTTACATTAGTGTTCACTTTTTATGTTGTATATTCTGTGAGTTTTGACAAATGTGTGATGACACGTTTCTGTCTTTATAGTATCATACAGAATCGTTTGACTACCCTAAAAATCTCTGTGCTCGTCCAGAGAATAATAACCTGTATATCCTCCCTCCCTGGCAACCACTTTCCTTTTTCACTGTCTCCATAATTTCACCTTGTTCCTCAATGTCTTTTTGTGGCTTGATAACTCATTTTTTATCACTGAATAATCTTTCATTGCATGGATATACCATTGTTCATTTATCAATTCACTTACTGAAAAAGAATTTATATTTTAAACATGAAGAATAGACTACAAGCTTGTCCAACCCCTAACCCATGGGCAGCGTGCAGCCCAGGATGGCTTTGAATGTGGCCAAACACAAATTCGGAAACTTTCTTAAAACATTATGAGATTTTTTTGTGAATTTTTTTTTAGCTCATTAGCTATTGTTAGTGTTAGTGTATTTTATATTTGGCCTAAGATAATTCTTCTTCCAATGTGACCGAGGGAAGCCAAAATATTGAACTCCTGGAATGGAGTCTTTTTGTTTTCTCATTCTGATGAATTCTGAAGGGGAAAAGAATTAAGTGAATTGAAACCTGGCCTCAGATTCAGAGATGGCGTTTGAGTTTATGACTAAGAAATAAATTACTTGCTGGCCTTTCAGTAAGGGATCTTTCTCTCCTGGATTAATCAAACCTTCTGTGACATTGTTCTGAGCCTTTTTCTTTCCGTTCCATGGACCTGGATAGCACTCTCTCATGAGAAACATCTGTGCATATTAAAATTCTCAACCTGCATGGGTATACGTGTTGGAGAATGAGATGACTGTCTGCAGATTAGGGCACACCTCACTAGAGACACATCAGAGAACCTTTGACAAGACATTAGTAGTTTAAAATTCTGATAGCCTCACTCCTCCTATACCTCAGTAAGAATTACTATTCTATGGGGTAAATGATGAAAGACTTTGGGAATTGGGTTGTATCCAGCTCCTGGAAGGGTGCCATGGAGTTTGTGCTGAAGTTTTCTGGAGTAATGTCAGTATGCACACTATTTTCAGCAGCAGCAGGAGAGAAAGCATTGGTTATTAAAAGTGATTAAGGGAAAGTTAGCTGTTAATCCATCATCTGTTCTAATATGAATGGAAAACAAAGTTTGCTAGAGAGTCAAATAAAATTATGGTTTGCTGATAATAAATCAAAGATTTCAGAACAAGTCGTTCTCAAGCTTTTAAATGTTATCATTAGAGGTACTTTCTGGACATTGAAGATCTAAAAAGATTCTGAGAAGGAACAACAAATAGAAATGTCCATTTTGAAACATTTGGTTTTCAGATTTATTTTCTGTTTTGGGCTTGCCCACTTTTTCGTTCCTCATGGCAATTGCAAGCTTCCTGGAGTACTGTTTTTTCTTGATCTTGAACAAATGTAAAAGAAAAAAATGACTCTTTGGAATACTTGTAGAAATTTTAGAAATAATTATGAAACAAAAATCACTCAGTTTCACTCTAGACAGATAATCATCATGAACATTTGATGTCTATCCTTTGAATGGTGTTGGTTTTTTTGGTATATGCTTATATGAAAACTAAATCAGATTATAATACCATTTTTATAACATGCATTTTCAGTTTTCACAGTAAAGAGTGATTCTCTCCCTTTGTCATTAAATATGCTTCCTCAATGTAATGATTAATGGTTGTATAATATATTTATACCAAAATTTATTTAACCAATTTTAATGTTTAGATGATTCCTTACTTTTCAGTATTATACTTAAAATGCAACAACATCCTTCTCACTAAAAATTTGTACATATTTATGATTTTTTTCTTTGGGATAAATTCCTACAACAGGAATTTCTATGTCACATTTAAAGATTTGGAATAATAGATCAAAGATTATGCTGAGCACAGTAGCTCACATTTATAATCTCACTCAGCACTTTGAGAGGTTGAGGAAGGAGGATCACTTGAACCCAGGAGTTCGAGACCAGCCTGGGCAAACAGAGACCCCCATCTCTACAAAAATAAAATAACATTTAAAAACTGACCAGGTGTGGTAACATGTACCTGCAGCCCTGGCTACTTAGGAGGCTGAGGCAGGAGGATCACTTGAGCCCAGGAGGTCAAGGCTGTAGTGAGCAATGATTGTACCACTGCACCCCAGCCCAGTCAACAGATGAAGACCCTATCTCAAAAAAATATTGTTAATACTACACGCATGAATCCTCAAGAATATTAGATGTTATAATTTATTAACATTTCCAATTTTGTTTGTTAAAAGGTTGTCTTTTATTTTCATTTTCTTTTATTATTAGATTATACATCTTTTTTCCATATATTTCTTGGCCATTTTTTATGTTTCCTGGTGCTCTGCTTATTCACGAAATTTGTGCATCTCTATTAAGGTATTTGTCTAGTCTGATTTATTTTTATGAGCACTTTATTTGTTAAAGATGTAAACCATTGTCTATCATGCATTAAAAATACCTTCCCCAGTATGCCTTTTGTCTTTTAAAGTTGTTTATAATTTTCAATATTCTGAATTATTTATATCATTAAATATGAATATTTTTCCTTATGATATTTAATTTTGGCATCATGCTTAAATTTGATTCACAAACATTATTATTTTCTAAGAGTTTGGGATTAAAGCATAAATTTAGACCATTAGCCCTTTGATTGTTGCTTCTGTTCCCTTATGTGTCTCCATTTGTTTTTAGCTTTTCTATAGAAGCAAAGGTTATCCATATATTTATTCTATGCAAGTTTTTGCATCTTTTTTCCCCCATAAAAGAAAGGAATATCTGTTTTAACTTTGTGTGGCAACATTCTAGGGATAGGGGTTACCATTGGCCCAGTTCTCTGCAGCCCTGTGTCATGGAGCACTTCCCTTCCCAGAGGTCAGGTAGTGGACAGGGAGAAGTGTACAACTTCAGAACTCTGTCAGTTTCTGGCAAGCGTTCTTGTAGAAAGGATGCATCTCTTTCTGTCCCTCTGCCTGATGCTCTTGCACTCTGAGTCTATCACTCTGTCCATGAAAACTACAATTCCTAGCACACACTCCTCTCAGGGATCATTCTGTCTCTGTGCATCTGTTATAGTTTATCTGTGGGGAAAATCCAGTGCACAATTGCCAGATACCCTTTATTTCCCAGCCTCACATAGTACATTTTTAGAGCTGTTGTTTTCTGTGAGTTGTATCTGTATCAGTGAGTCCCAGACACTGACTGTTTAGGGACTCATGGGCAGGAAGGTATACAACATCTTCTTATCTTTATTCAGTGAGTTCCCCTTTGGGGAAACAAAGTATGGTACATCCTTCTCTTTCCAGCTCCATCTGTTCCACAGAGGTTCCGTCCGGATTCAGTGTTAAATTATCCCTTCATCTGGATGAGTTTCCATTTTTTCTGTCTTCATACGTGGTTTACTAGAAAGTTGGAGGGGGATGCAATAGGGGTTGCTGGCCACTTGTTAATTAGTGACTGATTATTTAGCTCTCCTTTAATTTGGTTATGTGCCAAATAATGTATGATTGTTTTGAAAGAAATCAAGTCATGTGGAAGTGCATTAAGGAAAAGGCAAATCTCATGCCTCACTACTCACCAGCTTTCTACCCCTCCCTTAACTCACTCGTCACTCCATAAAGCCCAGCTGTGTAGCTTCCAGATCTTTTTCTACCCTCACAAAAAATATTTGTCTATTTTTCACATAAAGATGTATGTATTAATGTATATTTGTATATTGCAGACATACATCTTACATATGTTTTTAAATAATAACTTTCCATGTCAGAGCTACATCCCATTCTTTCAAAATGCTGCCTAGTATTCAAAGGGTGGAGGAATGTGTCGTAAGTTGTTGAAACTAAGTGAGCGTTTTGGTTGTCTCCATTTTTCATAATTACAAATGATGCCAAAACAAACATCTATGCACATTTGCCCCTACACATGTATGTGAATATTTCTGAGGGTAGAAATGAAGCCAGTGTGTGTGGTACTTTCTGATAAGTACTGCCAAATTCTTCTCCGGAAAAGTTGGGCTATTTCATTCCATTACCAACTGGGCATGAAACTGGTGCGTTCCTATATTCTTGCCAGTGCTGGATATTATTTATTAAAATAAAATTTAAATTCCTCCAGTCTTCTTTTAGTTACTATTTAATCTGGAAGCTATTATACCTACTTTCTGAATACAGCTTCCTATCATCAAGTTTCCTTTCCTTATATGTTCTAAAATCCCAGGTACATGTGCACTTAACCATATAACCGTAAGTCCCACTCTTCGGTGTTTACATCAAAACTGTATGCAAATATAGCAGTTTAGCGATCTTATTTGTAATTGCCAGACCTGTATAGTAGTTTTATTTGTAATTGCCAAAAACTAGAAACAACCCAGATCATACTCAGTTGGGTAGTAGATAAACAAACTCTGGTAAATCCATGCAGTGGAATACTACTCAGCAGTGAAATGGAGCAAACAATTGATAGATACAACAACATCGATGACTCTCAGATGCAGTCTGCTAAGTGAAAGAAGCCAGACAAAAAAGATAACTGCATGATTCTGTTTACATGTCATTCTGGAAAAGATAAGGCTACAGGGATGGAAAACGCATCCATGGTTGCCAAGGTCTGGGAGTGGGGAAGGGGGCTGACTACAAAAGGACATGGGAATCCCTTATAGCTGGGACTATAGTGCCCATGATGTCAAATCTGCCTTGGATCATTAAATTAGAAGAAATCAATTCTATTTATCCCAAGTATTCCCTCCAAGGAAATACTTTGGTTGCATATAATAATAATTCAATAAATATTAGCTATTATAATATTTATTAAGTAGTATGTATGAGAAAACATACTTATGTTAGGATATCAAAGGAATGAACACCAAATTCTCTCGCATATATTGAATGTGTCATGGAGTGGGGACCTACCTTCCTCTGGGGGACCATACTTAATGAAGCCACTTTGCCTTATAAGGACATGTCTTTGTTATCCAGAACTATGTAGTCAAACACTGATTTAGTTAGCTCCTTTATTCCTCAATTATCTCCTTGCTGGTAATACATTTCTCTATAATATCTAGAGATAGACTTTTATGTCCTTGCTAGCTGTGATAATGGCTTTGAATCCCACTTAGGTGGGCAGAGGAGTAGAGTAATGGCCACTTGTGTTCCCTCCCACTCTTATCATTCTATAGGGCATTTGCCACTCAGGTTCTATAATTGAGACGTTTAAATCATACAAATAATGCTGCTCATGAAGGATAGAGGAAATTTTTAGATTTCCTTTTAAACCTAACAGGGAAAGATTAAGTTACACAAAAATGTAAAATACATGATCTCCAGTAAATTGGAGGAAATGTATTTTCTTACTTGAAATGTTTGTTACTTAGACTGGAAGATTTATTAAACAATTTTCATTCTATCATTCATGTCTACAGCACCAAATCTGTTGTCCTTGTTCTAAAAACAATAGTACTTTTCTGCCCGTGACTTTTGAAAATGCTTACTGGTTTACTGATTAGCATGGTGCCATGTTAGCTTGCTTGTCCCACCTTATATCCGCCTGTTTTGATAACTTCGTGTGGATTAATATTTGATGACATCCTTTGGGTGTTATTAACTATTTTAAGCTGTATTATTTCCTCTGTCATTTTCTCTAAATGAACCAAAGAGAGATAAACTTCAGAATGTTCTCGACACTTGGTAGAGAGTTGAACTCTTAAGTAATTAAACTTGTTTACATTCTGTATTTATTCTTGCTGCAGAGACAGTGAAACATTTCATGAGTGTTATGGGCAGCATCATAAAAGCCCTTAGACTTTGTTTTTCATCTGGGGTGATTAAGGTAATTCCGAAGAAAGGTCATGTTCAAGGAGAGCTGGGATATCAAGGAATACGGTATCATCTGTTTTATTACTCCATATTTTACTCCCAGTGAACTGGTAAACAATTAAAATTCAAACACATCAGTGCATATAATTCAGTTACTCCCAAAACACCATAAAAATGTCTCCCTGATCAATAATTGCTTATTATGACGTGCATCTGTTGTGCTGGCTGTCAAGGTGCTTAGCTATTTGCTTTCTAAAAGTATGAAAAGCAAGCCCGGCTCATCAGCTTATGCAGTAACAAAGAGCAATCCAGCTGCAGGTATCACAGAGGCACTCTTGACCTGTTGTGCAGAGACTCCCTCCCCACAAATCCGAGCCCGCTAAGACTCTCCAGGGTCTGTCATCACACATAAGCCTGGTTCAGATTGGATGCCCTCCTCACACCATATGGTTCTGATTTTCCATGCCAGGCAGCTCTTCTTAAATGGATGCGTCCTTACCCTGTTTGGGCTTCAACTTCCCATTCTGGACCTCCTCGGCTACTCCCTACCCCAAGGCATGGAGGACTGCCTTGTTCTGATGCACCTTATGATTTTAGCACCAAATTGTACAGGAAGGGAAAGGGGAAAGAGGATGTGAAAGGAAAGAGAGGGTAGGGAAGAGGAAAACGAAGAGGAGGAACACATATTATTTTCTAATCCTCACAATAGGCCCTCAAAATGAGTAACATTTCCCCCTTCATACTTGAGGAAATTGTGACTCAGAGAGACTAAGGTATTTGCCCAAGGTCTCTTAGTACATAAGGAGCCAGCATTTGCACCCAGTTCCTTCTGACTCTAGAGCCTGGATTCCGTCAGCTCCACCACACTGCCTTTAAGGAGAATGCTCTTAAAACATGCTTGGTCTTTGGATTGTCTTCAAATGTGTTAGAATAGTATTTTAAGAAAAGGAACGTAGATCTCCTGAGAGGCAATAGGTCATGTTCATTTCATGAGAATCATTTTTCTAGCAGTTGGCCTACTTCCCCATTTTTCTCCTGTCTGCACATAGGTGCAAGAGGAGCTTGGCTTTATTTGACTCCGTTGCCAGGGTGGGGTAATGAGGCTGGGACTCTCTCGTAGCCAGTGGCATTGAGCCAGCAGTCTCACTGCCTACCCAGTGAGGGTTCCTTCTGCAGCCAACACTTCTGGAATGAGTCATCTTTACATGCTTGCCAACCCTTGTCCTCGCCTTCCCAGCCAGGTTCACCCTTGCTGCTGTGAGACTTGGAGATTTTTAAGTGGAGAAGTAGATGTTAAATCTAGTATGAGGAAGAGAAGGAAAGTTTACTCCAGTTTCAGACACACAGTCACAGAAGGTGCTAGTCTTAATGCTTTCCATAGCAAAAACCCTGAAGGCTTCAAGTGTACATATTGTGAACTGAACTTTTAACACCATTGCCCATTTGACGTTGACTGTGGGGTCCATGTGAAAAACTCCCGCAAACACTCTAACAAAATGGAAGACAGAAAAGAAAGCAAGCATCATTTGTGTACAATTGCCAAAGAACAATAGCCAAATAAATTTGATGGTCCCAAAAGTTAAGCATCTTTTGAGGAGAAAATTTGATTTTAGGGCTGGGTGGGGTAGCTCATGCCTGTAATCCCAGCACTCTGGGAGGCCAAGGCAGGTGGATCACCTGAGGTCAGGAGTTCAAGACCAGCCTGACCAATATGGCAAAACCCTGTCTCTACTAAAAATACAAAAGTTAACTGGGCATGATAGCACATGCCTGTATTCCCAGCTACTTGGAAGGCTGAGACAGGAGAATTGCTTGAACCTGGGAAGCTGAGGTTGCAGTGAGCCAAGATTGTGCCAGTTTGGGCGAAGAAGCCAGACTCTGTCTTAAAAAAAAAAATTAATTCTAATTTTTTCAGATACAGTGCATGAACTTTTTATCATAAAATCTTAAACTTGGGGAAAAATATCTTAGCATTCACCTCATGTTCATGCTTCACCCTATGAGGAAACAGAGGCATGGAGAGAAGTAACTTGAGGATAATGGAAACAGGCACACATCTGTGATTCTGTGTGTGTGTGTGTGTGTGTGTGTGTGTGTGTGTGTGTGTCAGAGAGAGAAAGATGTTCACTTGGAAGTAAACACTTTTGGAAATAGGTACATTTTATTAGCTAAAATGTAATGCTTAAGCTGATACAGTTCTGGTTGCTAAACCTTACACACAAAATATCCTTAGGTAGCTACTTCCTGATTTTTATTTCTGTGGCCCAAAAAGGTCTCCTTGTAAATCATCATGTCACATCATATTAAACCTTTGACATCAATACCCTGTATAGCAGTATTATCTCCATTTTCAGTCTCCCTCCAAGCTCTACCCTTTGGAGGGGTCTGCCCCACTCTGTCAAGTGGAATCTTTCCCTCTCCAACTCTACCTTTCTCACTCATTGAACTCCTTTCCCCTGACCAGAGAAAGGGATCAAGGGGGGGAAAGATACCAGCCTTGGTCCCTAAGCCTTCAGAAATGTCCTCCTAATCCCCACCTTTTCTTACCCTAGAAAAGGAATTAACATCCCTGACTGTGTGGATTGGTGTATACTGCGACATCAGGGTTGGAGTCAATCCCCAGAGGAGAGGGGAACCCTCTCCCATCTTTTCTGCAACATCTCGTGTCTTCCTTTTGCTGTTGCTTCCCCCACTACACTTGGTTTTGTTTTAGCCTACATTTGAGATATCTATTTTGTGTTGAACTTGCTGCTTTTTCTCATATTGAAAAGATGACATTGCCTCAAGAGACAAAAATAAATGGGAATTGAAAATAAAGTAAAATAAAATAAAATAATAAAATGTACAGGTCCTTAAAAAGGCAAAGGGCAAATCTGAATTTTAGTTAACTGTTTGTTTCGATGTTAGAGTGAATTAATGTTAAATTCTTTGGTGATTTTTTTCCCCATAAAATTGGATTTTTCGAGAAACATGATCACTGTTCAGTATGTTATTTGGGGTAGCATAATTTTAGGGCATAACTTAATATTTGCTTATATTTGTCACCACTTTGGGTTGGTTTTTGTTCCCTGTCCCCCAACCAGGATATTAGATCACACATACATTTTTTTTTTCTTTGAGCCCTTAGGGAGAATCCAAAACAGTCATTTTATTCAAGAGGAAAGCTTACCCTGTCAGCACACACAGATACATTGTTGCCTAAATTTATACTGGTGAGAGTAACTTTTAAGAAGCTAGCAGGTTTATGAAATCCATGTGAGAATTTCTCTCAAATAACTCTGTTAATGGCCAATCCAGCAATCCTCCCATCTCAGCCTCCCAAGTAGCTGAGACTATAGGCATGTGGCACCATATTTGGCTAATTTTTTGGTGCTTTTTGTCGAGATGCAGTTTCACCATGTCACCCAGGCTGGTCTCAAACTTCTGGGCTCAAGCGGTTTTCCCAACTTAGCCTCCCTGAGTGCTGGGATTACAGGTGTGAGCCCCTGCACCCAGCCTGTATATTTTTCTTGAAATCCTTTTTGAATGTTTAGTCTTATTTCCTTATTCAGAGTACACCTTGTTCATTATTTATTTTTTTTCATTTCCCCAATTCAGCCTGCTTTTTCACCCAGCCCTATCAAATAGGTTTCGGTCAGAGAAATTCAAGTGGCCAAGGGACACTAAAAATGACCCATTATAGTAAATCTTGACTTGAATTAGTCACCAAGCTAATCTTATCTGTTTTCTAGGCAATTTCTTACCTCCTCCTCCTCCTCCTTCTTCTTCTTCCTTCTTTCTTCTTTCTTCTTCTTCTTTCTTCTTCTTCTTCTTTTCTTTCTTTCTTTCTTTCTTTCTTTCTTCTTCTTCTTCTTTCTTCTTTCTTCTTCTTCTTTTTTTTTTTTGGCTCAAAATGAACTGTTTGTTTTTAGAACACAATAAAATCCAGGGAGAATGTCCTGTTCTTCCTACAGACGTCACTGGGATATCTTATTCTTTAATTAATTCAGCCAACTAAAATTGGTCAAATACCTCCTCTCTGTGCCAGAGTTATAAACTTTCTGTTTGTATAATTGGTAATAGCTCTTTTAATTTCTTACTTTATCTAGCTGGCATTCGATCTGCCTAATACCTTCCAGTCTCACCTCATGTCCCTTTACCAGCTTGGTGGTTTTTCTATTAGTGCAGGGAATCAAACGAAATGGTGTGTGACCTGGAGAAACTAGAAGAAGAAGAGCAAACCAACCCCAAAGAGTGCAGAAGAAAAGAAATAAAATCAGAGCTGAAAGAGACATGAAATCCATACAAAAGATCAATGAAACCAAAAGTTTGTTATTCAGAAGAATAAACAAGGTTGATAGACCATTAGCTAGATTAATAAAGAAAATGAGAGAGAAGATCCAAATAAGCACAATCAGACATGACAAAAATGACACTGTAACTGATGCATCAGAAATATAAAAAATCCTCAGAGACTGTTATAAACACCTCTATGCACACAAACTAGAAAACCTAGAAGACATGGATAGATTCCTGGAAACACAGAAGCCCCAAGATTGAAGCAGGAAGAAACTGAAATCTTGAACAGACCAATAATGAGTTCTGATATTGAATCAGTAATACAAAACCTACCCAAAAAAGTCCTTGGTCAGATGAATTCACAGCCAAATTCTACCAGACATACAAAGAAGAGCTAGTACCAACCCTACTGAAATTATTTCAAAAATTCAAGGAGAAGGGATTTCTCCCTAACTGACTCATTCTACAAAGCCAGCATCATTCTGATACCAAAACCTCACAGAGACACAGCAGAGAAGAAAACTTCAGGCCAATATCCCTGATGAACATCAACACAAAAATCCTCAATAAAATACTAGCAAACCAAATCCAGCACCACAGTGAAAAGTTAATTCATCACAATCAAGTAGGCTTTATTCCTGGGATGCGAGGTTGGTTCACCATACACAAATCAATAAATGTGATTCATCACGTAAACAATTAAAAACCACAGAATAATCTCAATAGACACAGAAAAGGCTTTTGATACAATTCAACATCTCTTCATATTAAAAACTCTCAACAAATTAGGCATTGATGAAGTATACCTCAAAATAATAAGAGTCATCTATTATCCATCTAGCTATAGCCAACAACCCTATTTAAAAATGGGCAAAATCTGGAAGGATTCCTCTTGAGAACTTGAACAAAACAAGGATGCCTACTCCCACCACTCCTGTCAACATAGTATTGGAAGTGCTAGCCAGAGAAATGAGGCAAGAAAAAGAAAGAAAAAACATCCCAATAGGAAGAGAGGAAGTCAAACTAGCTCTGTCATAGTGCAGGCAATATAATTCTGTACCCAGAAAACACCACAGACCCTGCTAAAAGGCTCCTAGAACTGATAAACAACTTCAGTCAAGTTTCAGGATATAAAATCCATGTATAAAATTTAGTAACATTTCCACACGCCAATAATGTCTAAATTAGAGACAAATCAAGAATACAATTCCATTTATAATAGCCACAAAAAGAATAAAATACCTAGGAATACAGCTATTCAAGGAGGTGAAAGATCTCTACAATGAGAATTATGAAACACGATGAAAGAGATCTGGGTGACACAAACAAATGGACAAATCTTTCATGCTCATAGATAGGAAGAATCAATATTATTAAAATGGCCATAGTGCCCAAAGAGATTTATAGATTCACTGCTATTCCTGTCTAATTACCAACATCATTTTTTCACAGAATTAGAAAAAGACTATTCTAAAATTCATATGGAACCAAAAAACCTGAGTAGCCAAAGAAATCCTAAGCAAAAAGAACAAAGCCAGTGGCCTCACACTGTCTGACTTCATGCTACACTACAAGGCTACAATAACCAACACGGCATAGTCCAGGTACAAAAACAGACACATAGACCAATAGAACAAGATAGAGAACCAGAAATAAAGCTGCACATGTACTCTCATCTGATCTTTGATGAAACTGGCAATAACAAACCATGAGAAAAGGTCTCCCTATTCAATAAATGGTGCTGAGATGACTGGCTAGTTATAGATAGAAGATTGATACTGGACCCCTCCCTTTCATCATATACAAACATTAACTCAAGATAGATGAAGGACTTAAATATAAGACCTAAAACTCTAAAAATCCTAGAGAAAAAAAACTAGGAAATACTATTCTGGACATTGGCCTTGGCAAAGAATTTATGAATAAGTCCCCATAAGCAATTACAACAAAAATAAAAATTGACAAGTGGGACCTAAAGAAACTAAAGAGCTTCTGCACAGCAGAAGAAACTATCAACAGAATAAACTGACAACCTACTGAATAGGAGAAAATGTTCACAGACTATACATCTGAAAAATGTCCAATATCCAGAATCTGTAAGGAACTTGAACAATTCAAGCAAAAACAACCCCATTTAAAAATGGGCAAAGGACATGAACAGATACTTCTCAAAAGAAGACATACATGTGGCCAACAAATACATGAAAAAATGCTCAACATCACTAATGATTAGATAAATACAAATCAAAACCACAATGCAATACCAACTCACACCAGTCAGCATGGTTAATATTGAAAAGTCAAAAAATAGGCTGGGTGTGGTGGCTTATGCTTGTAATTCCAGCGTTTGGGGAGGCTGAGGCAGGAGGATTATTTGAAGCCAGGATGTTGAGACCAGTTTGTGCAATGTAGCAAGACAATGTCTCTACAAAAAATCAAAATAAATGGAAAAAAAAATTAGCTGGGCATGGTGGCATGCACTTATAGTCCCACCTACTGGGAGGCTGAGGTGGGAAAATTGCTTGAGCCCAGGAGTTCAAGGCTGCAGTGAGCTATAATCACACCACTGCACTCCATCCTGGGTAGCAGAATGAGACCCTGTCTCAAAAAAAAAAAAAAAGCAGAAAATAACATGTTGGAAATTAGTTCAGTCACCATGAAATGCAGTGTCAAGATTTCTGAAAGAACTTAAAACAGAACTGCCATTCAACCCAGCTATCCGACTACTGGGTCTAAACCAAAGAAAATAAATTATTCTACAAAAAAGACACATGCACCCATATGTTCATCACAGCACAATTCACAATAGCAAAGACATAGAATCAACCCAGATGCCCATCAACAGTGGACTAAAGAAAAATGTGGTACATATATACCATGGAATACTACACAGCCATAAAAAAAGAACAAAATAATCTGTTTTAGCAGCAACATGGATGCAGCCAGAGGCCCATTATCCTAAGTGAATTAACACAGGAACAGAAAACCAAATACTACATGTTTTTATTGGTAAGCGGGAGCTAAACAATGGGTAAATGTGGACATAAAGATAACACAGCAGACACTAGGACTACTAGAAAAGGGAGGATGGAAGCAGGTGTGAGTTGAAAAACTGCCCTTTGGGTACTATGCTCACTACGTGGGTGACATCAACATCATTCATAAATCAAACCTCAGTGACAAGCAATTTACCCATGATGAATTTGCACATGTACCCCCTGAACCTAAAATAAAAGTGGGAAAAAAATAAAAGATAAAGTATCCTGTATCCTCAACAGAAATTAAAAGGGTGCACGTTTGTTCACTTGACTTTGCCGCATGTTTTCCAAAGAGGTGTTTGAGTCATAAAAATGGGAAATATACATGTTGGTTTCTCTAGTCATCACTTGACAACGTACATGTTTTACCTTTCTTCTGATGGTCTCATTTCTTCAGTGACAGGGCTACACATTCTATTTTAAACTCTTTCCATAGCTGCACATTTTTCAACACAATTTTAGCAGAGTTCATAAAGTGGAGATTGAGGATGTTTGCAAAGATAAATCATTTATTTTTATTTTTTCTTAACCGTGTCCCGCCTGCTTTATTCATTGTTAAGAACATTGATTGAAGATTAAATGGTTTTCTCTATTTTTATCTTCAAACGATTTCTGTTTGCTGCTTCTGCACATTGCTAGATTTATTCCAGCCACTTACACTAGGGTCATGGTTTAGCTTCAGCTTGGAGCCAAATGCCCCACAGCTGAAATGACCGCACCTCTGCAGTGGCATTTTCCCAGGCCATGCCTCCCTTTAATAATGAGCCAGCCGGGGGGTGAGTTTGTATCTCATTACAACAGAGCCTTGTATTAGGCCTGGTGCATAATTAAAGTGAGGCATTACAATGGGTTCCCTCTTTGAAAGCTCTCCCAGCACCATGTCTACATTTAAGCCATTACTTTTATTTTTAATCTAATGGTTTGCCTCTCTTTCTCCCTCTTTCTCTCTCCAAATTAAATACCAACCACAAAAGAAATCAAGGAAGTCCAGAAATCTGTGGCTTTAGAAAGACTGGATCTCGAAAAGATTTTCACAAGACACTTCCGAAGCAGACGTTTGAGTCGGAAACCTTGGAGTGCAGTGAACCCGCTGCTCAGGTATTTCCTATCAACAAACATGGTTACCAGGTTACTGGACTCCTTGGCCCAGGGCGTGCTGTCAGTTTTACAAACTAGAATAAAGGGTGGACTCACAGAAAGTTTAAGTAGGAGGAACTTTACCATCTAAGTCAGTGATTTTTTTTCCCAAACTTGTTTGTAGCCACAGAAATTGGTGTTCAAATGAAAACGCAGAAACCCAATGATTAAAACAGAAAAAAGTGGAAAAGCTCTAACTGGGGGACAGAGACACCTTGGGCCAATCCCTAGAACAATTTCTGCAGAGACTGTGGTGCCCCTAAAGCAAACTACAGAGTAATTAAAAGCTCCACACTGTGGCCAGACCCACTGCATTCTCCTAATGATTCTACCGTGTACTAACTCTAACTTCAGGCAGGACCATTAAATTTATTGGGCACGTTTTCCTGCCCTGGGAAACAAAGATGATAATACTAACTCATGAGGTTACTTGAGTATTAAATGAATTAATATGCATAAAGAATTAGAATAACGCCAACTACGTATACTTAGTCCCTAGTAAATGCTGGCACTGTTACTGTTGTCATTATTCTTATAAAGTGATTACAGTTTAAAATTCAAGTTAAAGTGTACATATTGTGAAATGAACATTTTTTTTTTTTGAGACGGAGTCTCTCTCTGTCACCAGGCTGGAGTGGCACCATCTCAGCTCACTGCAACCTCTGCCTCCCGGGTTCAAATGATTCTCCTGCCTCAGCTTCCCAAGTAGCTGGGACTACAGGCGCGTGCCACCACGCCTGGCTAATTTTTTGCATTTTTTAGTAGAGACGGGGTTTCACCATGTTAACCAGGATGGTCTCGATTTCCTGACCTCCTGATCTGCCTGTCTTGGCCTCCCAAAGTGCTAGGATTACAGGTGTGAGCCACCACGCCCAGCCGTGAAATAAACTTTTAACACTATTCTGTAACTAATTTTTTTAATGTGTGGGGTCATGTGAAGAACTCCAGCAAACACTCTAACCAATAGAAGACAGAAAGAAAGAAATCCTTCCTTTGCATAAGACAGCCAAAGAACAACAGCCAAATAAATTTCAAAAGTTTCCAAAAGTTAAGCTCTATACACATACATTCACAGAAGCATTATTCATAGTAGCCAAAAGGTAGAAGCAACCCAAGTGTCCATCCGTAATGAATGGATAAAGAAAATGTGGTTGCCAGGGGCTGGGGGAGAGAGGAATGGGGAGTTATTGTTTAATGGGGAGAGTGTCAGCTTTCCAAGATGAGCAGCATTATGGAGATGGATGCTGGTGATGGCTGTACTGCAATGTCAGTGTGTTTAGCACTACTAAACTGTCCAAACTGCCCATTTTATCGATGAGAAAAATAAAATAGAGAAGAAAAAATGTTTCGTTCAAATTTGCACAGAACTTCATGTAAACTAATATAGTTTTCAGCTTCCACATGTCTTCATAGTACAGGAATCTCACCATGCTGGAAATGATTAGAGGTTTTAAAATCATACTTATTTTCAGATAAGGTGGTCCCCCTAAAGCCAAGCCAACTACTTCCTTGGAGCTCCACAGTGGAATCGGCCATCATTTCCAGCACTAAATATGACAAGCTTACTAAGGGATAAAATACCTGGATGCTCTGCTCTATGGGAGATTTAAGGGATTTTTTTAATCAGTAATTTTGACTAAATTCCGTCTTCACCCTATGTGACGACCAACTAAATTGCTTCTCTTATTAGAAGCCACAGTAGGTATTTCAACAGAAGAAATTTAACACAGGGAATTGATTAAGCAGGTTTTAGAGGTCTAAGAGAACCAAAAGGGAAAAAGTGAGGCTATACTAAAATCGTCATTATAGAAAACGGCACGCCACTCTAGGGCCGGGGTATAGAGCAGTGATTCTCCACTTTAGCGTCATCAGAATTCCCCGGAGGGTTTGTTCAAGCATGGGTTGCTGGGCCCTGTCTGCTGGAATTTCTGATTCAGTAGTTCTGGAGGGTGAACCTGCTACTTTCTAATTAGCATTTCCTAAGTGATGCTGATGCTTCTGGTCACAGGACCACAATTTGAGGACCACGGGTCTAGGGAAAGAGCTTGGAGTTGTCAGAATGTAGAAGCTCAGAAGAGGGGCCTGGGAGCCAGGACTGAAATCCCTGAGAAGAAGGCGCCACCCAGGCAGTGGTGTTATCTCAGGATCTCAGAGGGAAAGACCTCATGGATTCTGGACTCGTTCCTCACAGGAGGAGGAATTGCCCGGCTGGTGCTGGTACCTTCAAGGAAGTAAGATAAGGGTGATTCTGGAAGTGCCAAAAGAACCTGAAGGCTAGAACCGACTAACTGTCACTAGGAAGGTGAGAGGACCTTTGCCCTCCTCAAGCCATCCGGTAACCCTGTAGCGCCCCCTATTGACAGAACCTAAAGGGACCAGCAGAAACTGTAGAAATATAATTTGCTGACCCAGTATCAAAGAACAAAGCATAAAAGGGTGAATTTGGAGCCCAGAGACAATAGGTGAAGACCAGCATATGCACAAAGCACACACTTTCCTACAGCATACTAACAGAGCACTCAAGTCACTATCTGTGTTTAAGAACCAAGTTGACCATACCATCCAGAGGAAAGGATATTGGTATATCAAAGAGACATCTGCACCCCCATGTTTATTGCAGCACTATTCACAGTAGCCAAGACATGGACTCAACCTAAGTATCCATCAACAGAAGACTGGATAAAGAAAATGTGGTATATACACACAATAAAATACTATTCAGCCATAAAAAATGAAATCCTGTCCTTTGCATCAACATAGATGAGCCTGGAGAATGTTAAGTGAAATAAGCCAAGCACAGTGAGACAAATACCGTATGATCTCACTTATATGTGGAAAGATAAATAAGTTGATCTCATAGAAGTAGAGGGTAGAATAGTGGTAACTAGAGGCTGAGAAGGGTGGATGGAGAAGAGAATAGAGAGGTTGGTTAATGGTTACAAAATTATAGCTAGATAGGAGGAATAAATTCTAGTATTCTATAGTACTGTAAGGTGACTAGAGGCAATAATAATTTATTCTGTATTTCCAAATACCTAGAAGAAAGGATTTTGAATGATCCTAACACAAAGAAATGATCATCGTTTGAGGTGACGGATACACTAATTACCCTGATTAGTGTATAATAATTGCACATTGTGCACAGTAACCAAAATATTATACTATACCCCATAATAGGTACAACTATTATGTGTCTATTAATTTTTTCTTTTTTTGAGGTAGAGTTTCACTCTTGTTGCCCAGGCTGGAGTGCAGTGGCGCGACCTTGGCTCACCGCAACCTCCGCCTCCTGGGTTCAAGCGATTCTCCTGCCTCAGCCTCCCAAGTAGCTGGGATTACAGGCACCAGCCACCATCATGCCTGGCTAATTTTTTTTTGGACTTTCAGTAGAGATGGGGTTTCACCATGTTGGCCAGGCTAGTCTCGAACCCCTGACCTCAGGTGATCCACCCATCTCAGCCTCCCAAAGTGCTAGATTTCAGGCATGAGCCCAATATTTTAAAAATAGTACATTATTACAGAAGCCAGATGTGCACTTTAAATTATCAGAAAATTAGTGTGGCAGACAGATTCTATGGTTGCCCCATCATATGGACCTGTGATATTCACACCTTTGTGATGTTCATCCCCGACTGTATGGGACCTGGGACTTGCTTCTATCAAAACAATATGGCGAAGAGCGATAGGCTGTCACTTGTGATCTTATTATGTAGCAACCAAAACGGATTAAAGACTTAAATGTGGCTGGGCGCAATGGCTCACGCCTGTAATCCCAGCACTTTGGGAGGCTGAGGCAGGCGGATCACCTGAGGTCAGGAGTTTGAGACCAACCTGGCCAATATGGTGAAACCCCATCTCTACTAAAAATACAAAAATTAGCCAGATGTGGTGGCAGGCACCTGTAGTCCCAGCTACTTGGGAGGCTGAGGCGGGAGAATCGCTTGAACCCCAGAGCCAGAGGTTGTAGTGAGCTGAGATGGTGCCACTGTACTCAAGCCTGGGTGTTGCAGTAAGACTCCGTCTCAAAAAAAAAAAAAAAGTAATCATACCTCACTGCACCCTTGACATCCTAGACTGGGCTCAAGCAGTCTTCCTACCTAAGCCTTCCAAGTAGCTAAGACCATGGGTGCATGCCACCATGCCTGGCTAAGTTTTGCTTTTTTTCACTTAGTGAGAGAGTCTCATTGTGTTGCCTAGGCTAGTCTTGAACTCCTGGCCTCAAGCAATCTTCCCACCTTGTCCACCCAAAGTACTAGGATTACAGGTATAAGCCACTGCTCCTGGCCCAGTCTCCTTTTTATTACACCTTCTTCCAGCTCTGTTTTGCTCGTGTGAGACATGAGCATGGTTCATTAAGAGGCTTGGCCCTCAGCCCCAGGAAAGAACAAGCTGACCACTGATAGGAACGTAGTGCTGTTTTTAGTCCTTTCCTCAGGACTGGTTTGTCTGCATATGATGAGTAACTACCTGTTTCCAAGTGAGAAGAAGACATTTAATTTTAGAATAGTCTAGCCAGGAAGCTAAGATGCCATTTCTTAAGAAAACTTGAGGACTGGCTGAGATTCTCTAGTCCCAAATTGGAGCAGTCTTGAGACATCCCAGATTCTTTAGTTCTCATTTTAGACTCGCTGTCTCTCTCACAAAGACCCACTGTTTTCTCTCACAGACAGGCCCCCGCCACTTAAACGTGCTGTGCGATGTGTCTGGGAAAGGCCCCCTCACTGCCTGTGACTTTGACCTCCGCAGCCTGCAGCCTGACCAGCGGCTAGAAAACCTCCTGCAGCAAGTAAGTGCCAAGGACTTTGAGAAGCAGAACGAGGAGGCCCGGAGGACCAATCGGCAGGCCGAGCTCTTTGCCCTTTACCCATCAGTGGATGAGGTGGGTACCACTGTCTGCCTACTGGAGAATCTCAGTGAAGTCTCTGAGAGTCACGTGGATGATTGTAGTGTTCATTATTACTGTATAGCAGCCCATGATATCAGGGTTCACGTGTATGATTTCTGGGGCCATGTTTTTTCACTCAGGCAAGCCCAGGTGCCATAGCAGAACCAATATTGATTATCATACAGATGGGATTCTGATAATAATAACTACTGGAATTGTCATAGCACTTTACAGAATATATTCACTGAGAGCATCTCATTGAATCCCCAAATATTTCAAGGGTCTACATGTAGTAATCACACCCAGCAAGTCAAACCATTCTATTATTTGAGGGTATGTGTGGCAACGAATCCATTGAGACATATGTTACTTAAACTTTGATGTTGCTGAGTGCTTTGTTGCTTTCTTTTAATGGTCTCTATGAGCAACCAGAGAGACCTGCTTTGAAAACATTTCAGGCTAAGATGATCACAGCCCATGCTCCCAACATGTAGGACTTCGGGATCTTGATTGTTTACTTCTTCGTTGGCGATGACCCACAATAGGATAATGTAGATTTTGCCTGTGATCACTGCCTGCGGCACTTTGGATGAAATGAGAGATGACCCTTAGTTAAGCCTTGTGTCTGTTTGAACTCCTCACACTTTATGGGAGGCATTCAGTTTTCCCCTCTGCATGTGAGGTTATCTATACTTCTGGGTATTGCCAGAACAGATTACCACCATATCTCTGCTGTCCAAATTTTATTAAAGGTTCAGTTGCAAGAAACAAGATTTGGGGAAACGTTGCATAAAAGATATTCTATCCATCTGTGCCTCTAAATAATTGAAATTCGATCCTTGGAATAAGCAAGACCATCAGAGAGCCTGATACCCCCACCCTTCTGGATTGTGTTAGCTAACCTGCCCTTCAGTGAACTCACCATTGTCAGCAAGGAGGACAATTAAGGAAACAGCAGTCATGAGATAGCATATCATGTCCACATGGAAGTAGTGTTGTTGACCTTGACGTACCCACCATCCAGCGCTTTCCTCTCTGAGGATCTAAAGGGCAGTTCAAGCCTTCAGACAAAAGAAGAAGGGGACTTCTGCTGAGATAATATGAACACTGAGAGATTGTGCTCATTTTATAACTATCTTAAATTCTTTACTTAGAGCAAATTTCTGTCCACCTTCACCAAATGGGGCAGCTTACTCATTAGTGTCCTGAGTTTATATATTCCAGCTTTCTTTTCTTCTTTTATCTTAAGCACCTTGGTTTCCTCATCTATTTTTATTTTATCTGCAGTTTTCGTCAGCAGCTTCAAATGCTCTTCTGAATGAGGCAGGTTATAAAAATAAATCATCTCACTTATATACGGAATCTAAAAAAGTAGATCTCATAGAAACAGTAGAAAAGTGGTCACCAGGGGCAGCAGGGACAGGGAGACGATGTTGATCAAAGTCTGCAAAGTCTCAGACTGGAGGAATATGTTTTAGTGACCTATTGCACTACATAGTGACCAGAGTTAATAATAATGTGTTGTATATTTCAAAACTGCTTTCAAAAAAGATTTTTAATGTTCTTATCACACACACACAAAAGATAAGTTGGTGAGGTGATAGATATATTAATTAGCTTGATTTAATCTTTGTACAGTATACACATAGATCAAAACATTATTTAAACTTTGTACAATGTGTACATTGATCAGAACATTACATTGTACCCCATAAATGTACACAGTTACTATTTGTCGATTAAAAACTAAATTAATGAAGTATGAATAACGTGAGCAATATCATCACCTCTATTATTAGAAAGAAAGAATTAGGTTAAAGAGCTTTTTCAAGATTCAACAGATAAATTAAATTATAAAATGGGACCCTGACCCATTAACTCCAAAATTCATGTTTGCTTGTTTATGTATCTACATACCTATGACTACCTGGTATGTGAGGACACAGAACTGAAATCCAAAGATGATGTTTTTAAATGTCATGTAACTTGTCAGTTTCCATCCACAACATTAAGACTTTTTACCAGATTTGTCAAGATATATTAAATCAGACTGATTTGGCCTTTACCTTCCTCCCTCTTCCTCTCAGTTCTTTGATGGAGATGGCAACATGTAATAGAGGGACCCAAAGTAGATGCCAGAAGAGGGAGAACAAGTAAAGGATGCAGAGAATATGTCCGGTGAGACATTTGCTTGTCGGTGTCTCCCTGGTGGTGCTAGATGGGAGAATGTCCCGTCTGAATTCACTGAAAGAATGAAACATAGCCTGGTTTTAGAGGAACCTTGTTTTATGATCTTTGAAACAATGCAGACACTCTGTTGGGACTGAAAGTGATCATCTAGCAGCAGGCCTAATTGGGCCCGCTTTTATTGAGTAGAGAGAAGTGCTTTGTAATTAGTGTACCAGTTATTTTTAAATTGGCGTGTCTAAAATGATTGAGAGCCTCTGTACCAGCCCTTTAATATTTTGAAGCTTGTACTTATAATTTGTACTTTCTCCTAAGAAAGTTCTATGGAAGAAAGGTAAGTTTCTACCTACTCCGAAATGATTACAAATACCAGTTTTTTAAATGATACAATCAGATTTTTAAATATTATCCTTACTTGATTTCCCTGTAAGGAAAGTTAGAAGAGAGGTAAACTAGTATATCCAGGTTATGGCTGAGTCTACAGGAGAAGCAAAAGTTGGACTTCACCACCAAGGTTCCATAGGGCAAGTTGTTTCCCTAATTCATTCTGATTCTACAAAAGGCGGTGATTCTACAAAACGCATTCTATGTCAATCACTGAGAAAGATTCCACTAATACTTTAAATCATGGAAAAGTTTGCTGAGGCTCTTGGTTACAAGTGACAGAACCCAACCAAAACCAACTCAGAAAAAAAGGTTGGGGAAGTGCTTCTTGGCTCACCTAAGGAAATCACAGGTAGGCAAATGTGAAGTTGGCCTCCAGATCTGCTGGGACAGTAACTGAAAGAATGTCATCTCTCTCATACTCTCTTTCTCTCTCATTCTCTCTTTCATTCCCTTCATTTATGTGTATCTTTAGGATGATGAAAACAAGAGGTATCCACTAAACGTTTCACATTTCCACTTTGCGTTTCCTTGGGAATCGGTTCCCATTTCAGTTAGCTGTAAAGCCTGAAAAAATGTATATAGATGAGAAGAGATGTAGGAAATACATCATCCAAATGTCATATGTGGGCTTTGCTTGGATCTTGATTTAACAAAATAACAGTAAAAACAAATTGAGACAGTCCGGGAAATTTGAAACTGACAAAAATTATGTAGTGGCAATAAGAAATTGCTATTAATTTTTAGGCATAATAATGGTATTGCTATATGTTTTTAAAAGTCTTTATCTTTTAAAGATATGTACTGAAATATTTATATATTTATATGGTCTCTGGGAAGTTGCTTCTAAATAACCCAGTATTGAGAGAGAAAGGTAGTAAGTGGGTGAATAGATGAAACCGGAACGCCCATGAGTTGACCTTGTTGAAGCCAGGTGATGGGTGAATAGTGGTTCATTGCATTACTCTCTCTACTTTTGCGTGTGTTTAAAATTTTCCAAATGAAAATCTTTTTTAAAAGGATTTCAAAAATTAGAATCTAGACCAAAGGCAGTCCTAGAAATCCATAAGTGTCTCTACCTTCAGGTTGTTTTCCAGTTAGGGAGATCTTCCCTTTAGATATTTCTTTCCAATCATCCTAAAAGTTCCAAATTGCTCTGAGGGAGTTAGCTTGGGGTAGGCATCAGAACAGCGTCTCCTCTGAAATAAACTCAGCCATTCTACCCAGCAGCATGGCCAACTGTGACCACAAGGAATGGGAACCACAGGGAGAGGCTGGAGTGATGAGCTTACCACATGGATCATTCCACCAAAGTGGGTACATGTTTACCAGGAAGGTGACTTTGCCGCTATCTGGAAGAATGTTAGTCTTGCCGGGGGTTATTCTGTGGAAAGCTCCCGGGAAAAGACAGTGAGACATGACCCTATTCATTGGACCCTTGCGATCAGCAGAGCACTCACCAATGTTTAGAAAGCCAACTGCAAGAGTGAGAATTACTGTTTTCAAGGATTTGCACTGCTTATTTTTGCATACATGAATATAATTAAGATAGAATGATAGTTCAGATGCAGATGTGAAAGTTACAATGGGGACTTGACATTCTCTTTAAGTCTTTAGGTTCTGTGAGGTAAAATAAACAAGCAAAGCTCTTAATTTGTCATTACTAAGTTTCCTATACCTAGCACTTCAGCAAGAACTTGTCAATTCAACCCCAATCTCTACCACCTGTTTAAGAAAACAGTGAACTGAGAAAATGACTCTGTGTTATAGCATCGATGGTTTACAGCCTTAAGTGAACCATTCTGACTCAGATTTCAAATCTGAAACTCACGTACTTACTAGTAAAGCCCTTGACAGGAGAAATCTTCTGAATGTGTAATTAGAGTGGGCAAAAAACACACAAAAACATCAACAATAGGTATAAGATTTTGCAATGCCATCTGGTGGATGTTACTAAGCCATATCCATGTTCACCTTTCCTTCCTTCCTCCTTCAGTCTCTTTGTCTTAAATGCTTGGTTTCTAAAAGGAGAAAATGTTTGCTATAAATCCTGGCTTTGAAGCTGGGGGGTTGGAAGACAAACTTTCTTATAAGAGGCAGAGTGTTAGAAACAAAGCAAATATAAGTGGACTTGAGCAGTGGAAGGCAGCCTTCCCTTCCCTGGGTTAACTCTAACTGGAACTCCTCACAGAATTCACTAATGATTTCCTTATGATGTGATTAATAATAGGAGGATGCTGTGGAAATACGTCCGGTACCAGAATGTCCCAAGGAACATCTGGGCAACAGAATATTGGTCAAGTTGCTGACCTTAAAGTAAGTATCAACCAACACACTACCACTACTTTGAGACTGATCTTGCCTTTTAGATACAAATGTTGTCTTTATCATCAGAGCTTGAATCAGAGAGGAGCTCCCAAAATACTTTTAACACTGGGCAGCCGCGGAGTAGTAGAAAGGGCACCATTTGAGTCTATTCCTGGATTTTTTTTTCTACCAACCTTTTGACAGTCATTCTTCTACAATACAGAAAGCAAACACAAGTGTCTACTAAAGTTAGACGTGTAAGGTAATTGAGTGAAATGACCTACGTTAAGAAAAATAACACATCAGTGGTGTGCTGGAGTCAACTCTACTAACTCATGACAGCTGACAGTGCACATCTCTTCCTAACCCTGTGTTCAGTGAAGTCACAGTGGTAACTTTAAATTGGCCATGGTGAAAGTATTTACAATGTAGAAATCAGCCAATGCTACAAAAGTGTACCACCCTCAGCACCCAGAGATTATTTGTTAAACATTTACCAGTATGCCACTGTTGAAACACAATGATAAATGCAACTAGAACTCAGTCTTAGTGCCGGGGGACAATAGGGAGTGGTGGGGACTATAGTAAACCATGTTAAGGGGACACTCATTACTAGCAACAGCCAATTCTTGCCATCTAAATAAACAGGCCCATTTTTGTAAACTGTTTATTTTTTTCAAGAGAAGCTGAAAACCCAGATTTTTCTGCATAATATACCGACTCCCTAAGTATTTTCTCGTTCCTTTTATAAACATCATACAATTAAAACAAAACACAGCTATAATCTGGTTTCAGATTGTGGGCCAATTATTTGCCACACCTACTTTAAAGCAGTTATGTCCATATGTTTTGATTGTATACTTTGACAGTTAAAAAAAAAAAAAAGTCCTCCATATACATATATTAATTTTGTACTTTCACATTAAAATATCTGCATTATAAAATATATAATTGAGAAATTTTAAAGGATGAACTAGATAAATCTAAATAAATTCTAGTATTTTCTTCTTGCACTGCAATAGATTGTCTTGTGTCCTCCCAGAGTGCTTCCATGTCTCTATTCCTCTCTGCAGACTGCTACTTTCAAGAATTAGTTCTTCCTCTTCACATCCACAGATGAAAACTTTAAAGTTGTACATAGTCAACCTAAGCAAAACTACAGAGGCATAACATTTCTTTATATAGTATTAGAAGGGTCACCCATCTCTCCAAGTCAATTCAAGGGTCCCTTCAGCAGCCCCTGGTTTGCAGTGAGGAGGCATGTGGATTCTAGATATAAGGCTGGGTTTCAACCCTGGGAACTTCCCTGGGATTTTGAGTTCTTACCTATAAATGAAGCTGATAGACCTTATGGTCTCCAAGTTTCTACCTACCACAAACTTCCATGATTCTAACACACAGCCTCTCCCAAGTTCTTCTGCCTCAGAATACAAGCCAGCAAGTATGCCCGCACAGTGATGAGTGGTCTCTTGATGTTATAGTCTCCTCCCCCTGGCCAGTTCTACCAGAGGGGCTTAAGGGCCTTTTGTACAGAGAAATGAGCAGCCCATAAACCAGCTGAGTATCAGGTAAGGCACAGAAAAGCTAGCTGTAGCCCTTGCAAGCCAACCTGGAAGTGGGAGCTTCCTCGCCTATCTGGTCGGCAGGAGGACCGAGTAGAAGTGGCTGTTCCCCTCTGCATTGTTTAGGAAGCCTTCACTGTTGTCTGAGGCACCCACTCGCCCCCGCAGGATGCATCATCAGGCTACTTTTAGATGCAGTGACTATGCCATTTGATATGGCAGGAATTCTCCCCTACGGTGCTCATCGCCAAGCTTTCCAGACCTCTCCAATGAATAGAGGCAGCTGTTCTCACATGTGAGAAAACATGGCAACTAAGAGAGATGTGTGTTATTTATTTATTTTTTTTTTAATTTGACGGAGGCCAAGTGCAATGACTGACACCTGTAATCCCAACACTTTGGGAGGCCAAAATGGGAGGATGACTTGAGGCTGGGAGTTTGAGACCAGCCTGGGCAATATAGCCAGATCCCCAGCTACAAAAATTAACAGATGTGGTGATGCACCTTTAGTCTTAGCTACAATGGGAGGCTGAGGTGGGAGGATCACTTGAGGCCAGGAGTTCAAGGCTGCAGTGAGCTATTATCATACCACTGTACTCCAGCCTGAGTGACAGAGTGAGACCCTATCTCTAAAATTAAAAAAAGAGGAGTCACTTGAATATCTCTTAATGAAAAAAATTGTCAAGCGCAGTTTCTAGTGATATCCCCCCAACTGCCAAAGCAGAAATGAAGTCGAATTGACATATTCACCAGGTGCACTTGGCCAGCTCAAGTGTTTTAAATAGTATCCGTACTAACCTGTACCCACAAGAGAAGAGATGGACCAAAGAGATAGCCCCAGGAATAACCACTTAGAGTAACCAAGACAAAAGAAAAGAAACCAATTCTTATAGGTAAGCCTAGAATGTGACAGTATGAATACTAAAAATATAGGGTAATACTAATGGCAGATGTTTTCCCCTTGACATTGATATGCAGGATTCTGTTTATAAAACTACAGATTTTAGCAGCTGAGGAATTTGTTTAAAGTCATGGACATCTGTAACTATCTCTGTATTGCTTTTCAGAAATAAATAAACCCTCAAAGATACAGAAAGAATTAGGCTCCTGCCTAATTCTGTTTGTTAACAGAAAAAAAGAGAATGATTACACAGTATTTTTCTGTTTTGTATTTTAAGTGGAGAAAGATTTTTAAGATTTAATACCATCTTATAAAAAGTAACCTCAGCTCTTAGGAGTCTTCTTGATGGTGAAACTTGAGTGTACAGAAAGTTTATCCAGGGAGTTTATTTTAAATGCAGATTTTAGAGGACCTCCCATAACAATCTCCCTCAAGAGATTCTGGTTGAGTAGGTCTCAGGTGGATCAAGAAACCTGTAGGCTGGCAAACTTCTTTTGCTTCAGAATGCTACTTTGGGGGAACTACATTTGAAGAACAAACACTCATAGAAAAAGCCTAGGTTCTGTGATCAGAGATGGCTGGGCTCAAAGCCTGACTGTGCCCATTCCTGACTTTGTGGACTTTGGCAAGTTCCTTAATTCCTGGGTACGCTGGTGTCCTACTGTGTTAAATGCAGATAATATCTGCATTACACTGTAGTTGTATAAAGAGGCTGATGTGTGGAAAGCACTTATTACAGCACAATTTTAAGTCTTTAATAAATGTCAATTCTCTTTTCCTCCCTCTGAACCACAGAGGACTTACCACTCTGTACCTACCTAAGTATATTCCAGCAATATTCAGGCCCTTTGTGTAGTAGGGAGGACACAATTAAATATAGGTTGACCATTCTAGGCAGCAGCTGGTGAGCCTGGGCACAAGAAAGCCCCCAGTTGGCATGGTGTGGTGGCTCACACCTGTAATCCTAGTACTTTGGGAGGCCGAGGCAAGTGAATCACCTGAGGTCAGGAGTTCAAGACCAGCCTAGACAACATGGTGAGACCCCATCTCTACTAAAAATACATAGCCAGGCGTGGTGGTGTGTGCCTATAGTCCCAGCTTTTGGGGAGGCTGAGGCAGGAGAATTGCTTGAACCCCAGTGGCAGAGGTTGCAGTGAGCTGAGATTACACCATTGTACTCCATCCTGGGCAACACAAGTGAAATTCCATCTCACCAAAAAAAAAAAAAAAGAGAGAGAAAAGAAAGCCCCCAGTCAATGTGCAATTACCTAATAATAGGAATAATAATCATAGAAAGCCTAACACTGGGCTTTCAGGTAGTAAAATGTACATCACATAAAATCTACCATCTTAACCATTTTTAAGGTATAGTTCAGTGGTGAGTACATTCACATTGTTCTGCAACCATCACCACCATCCATCTCCAGGAATTTTTCTCTTCCCAAACTGAAACTCTCTATCCGTTAAACAGTAACTCCTTATGCTCCCTACTCCCCAGTCCCTGGCAACTACCATTCTACTTTCTGCCTCTATGAATTTTACTCCTCTAGGTGCTTCATATAAGGGGAACCATAAAGTAACTGTCTTTTTGTGACTGGCTGATTTTACTTATCATCGTGTACTCAGGTTCATCTATATTATAGCATGTATCAGAATCTCCCTCCTTTTTATGGCTAAATAATATTCCATTGTATGTGTGTAGCACATTTTGCTTTGGCCTCATATGTGCATCTGTCCATGGACACTTGGGTAACTTCCACCTTTTGGCGATTGTGAAGAGCGCTGCTACTCGGCATTGTTTTTAAGGCACATTCACACACATCATCTTACATGGTCCTCACAGCAGCCTGGAAAATGGAAAAGCAAGCATCCTTTCCTTATTTTGCAGATAAATAAATGGAATTCGGAAGGGTAAGTAACCTGATTAGGATCACAGAATTAGCAGGGGGTCGAAGATGAACAGAGTCCAGGTCTCTGCCTGGGTGCCCTGGGAGTCTGCCGTGATTCCATATTGCCTCATTTCCAAAGGTGCCATTTTAGCAAATTACCCTTTTGTCCGTGTTCATACTCTGTCCAAACATTCTTCTAAAAAGTCCTCTTTTGAGACGAAGCTATCCATTGATAAGGACATCCTCTTGCAAGTAGCTGGAGACACAACATAACTTTACTGACATGATGTCTGATGAATGGTAGACTGGGACCCTTTTCCTGGTGCTCTCAGCAGGTAACATCTAAGGCCATGGGAGATCAAGCTGAGAAACTTGGAAGACATTCATCAGTGTTCTATGTGCACCTATAATGTCCACCAGGATACTAAAGGTGGATAATGCACCCGGATTATGCTTTGGGATTCACCATTTCAAGTGGAATTGGCAATTAGCGTCAATATGAGGGCTCCTCTTTCTAGCTCTCATGGGGCCCAGGCACCTCAGTGTTTATCTGCTGTGCTCAATCCGTTCCCTGACCTCCACTCAGCAACTCCTCAGTAATGGAGTTAGGAAGGGCCAGACATTCATCCCCATCAAAACCTAGTATGCTTCTGACTGTCACACTATCAGTCTAAGGAAAAGCAATCGAACTTTTCTTTTGTTGCCATCTGCGAAGTCCCATTCCTTAGAATTGAAAAATACAGAGCTTATTCTTTAACATTTTTTTGTTGTTGTTTCAATGGCTTTAGGGTACAAGTGGTTTTTGGTTACATGGATGAATGTACACTGGTGAAGTTTGAGATTTTAGTGCACCCATCACCCAAGTAGTGTACATTGTACCCAATATGTCATTTTTTATCCCTCATCACCCTCTATTCTCCCCATTCTGAGTCTTCAAGGTCCATTGTACCACTCTGTTTGCCTTTGTGTACTCATAGCTTAGTTCCCACTAACATACAGCACTTGGTTTTCCATTCCTGAGTTACCTCCTAAGTAACTACATGGGAGGCTGAGGCAGGAGAATTGCTTGAACATGGGAGGCAGAGGTTGCAGTGAACTGAGATCGCACCACTGCGCTCCAGCCTGGGCAACAAGAGCAAGACTCCATCTCAAAAAAAAGAAAGCAACACTATTCACAATAGCCAAAAGGTGGAAGTTACTCAGGTGTCCACGAACAAATGCAAATATGAGGCCAAAGCAAAATGTGCTACATAACACTTACACAGTTCCTAAGTGAAGTAACTCAGGAAAACCAAATGCTGCAGTTAGTGGAAACTAAGCTATGAGTATGCAGAAGCAAACAGAGTTCCACCCAGCTGCACCCAAGTTCCTGAAAAAGACATTATTTCATTCCTTTTTATGGCTAAGTAGTATTCCATAGTGTATATATACCACATTTTCTTTATTCACTCAGTGGTTGATGGGCAATTAGGTTAGTTCCATAGCTTTGAGATTGTGAAAGCAGATACTATCCTAACAATAAAATGTGAAATATGAACAAGTCCATTACCTCAGACAGAAAGTCTACCTTCTGAAAACACAGTCGTTACAACAATAAGAAGATGGATCAGACTAAAGATCCATTCAGCCTACTTTCTCTTGCAGTGCTACCCATAAGCAATTTTTCGGAGACATCCCAAAAACATCCAGCGTGCTTTTGTAATGTCCACTATGATCTCAAATGATTAGGAATATTTCACAAACCTCCCATATTTCTCCATTAATATCCCAGTGTGATTCTCATATACTTGGAGTTTTCCGAATGTTTCTGAAAACTGCTCACATTTTTAACCAGTTTATATATCCAGGCATTTTCAGAAAATTCAGAATTATCTAAGTTAAAGCCACATAGATTCTCCTCTCTTTCTATGATAGGTTCGAGATCGAAATTGAGCCTCTGTTTGCCAGCATTGCCCTCTACGATGTTAAAGAAAGGAAAAAGGTAAGAAAGCAAAGAAAAATCCATCCGCAAGGCACATAGGTTGTTCATGATTCTTTGGGTGTATGTTTCTAAATCTTCTTTGCAGCAAGAACCTATCAGATTTGAAAGCAAATGATCTTTGATGGGTCCAGTTCTGTTGCCTTTGCAATTTTTCAAGCAGTGGTCTGAGAACATAATTTACAATCTTTGAAGGAATTTTTAGAGAAAGGCTCCTGGAGGTGCTGGCCTGGCTGGAATAGAGAAAGAATGAAATAGTCAGCACATGGGATTATATAGAAAACAAACCCATTTAAATACATTTTTAACAAATTGGGATGTGCATGTAAAGCTTCCTCAGTTGAGTTCTAATGTGAAAAAGGCTCATCATGACTGAAGGGCATCTAGTATGGTAAAAGGTCTCAATTTGTCACAGAGCAAAGGCCTCACCAACTGTAATGTGTTTTTAATGAAAACAGTGACCAAGACTTCTCTGTGCATGTTTAATGTTTAGTCATTTTGTGACTCCCAGAAGAAGACAGCAATAGCAAATCCCAAAATAGAAGATGGACACTTCTGCCCTTCTTCACCCATAATCATTCTGTATTTAAGGAAACATGTATCTCCTGCATAAATATTAGTGGTCACTGGGATTTGTGTAGTTAGGATAGGTTAACTGCTGAAACAAGCAGAACTCCAAATTCAGTGGTTTAAAGCGGTAGTTCTCAAATTTGAGCATACATCAGAATCCCCTGAAGGACTTGTTAAAACACAGATTGCTGGGGCCCACCGACAGAGTTTCTGATGCAGTATGTCCAGGTGGGACCTGAGAATGTGCATTTCTCACAGTCCCCTGGTGATGCTGAAGCTGCTGGTCAGGGGACGACATTTTGAAAACCATTGGCTTGTAAACAAGAATTTGCTGTCTTTGTTTCTTTAACCATCCAGGGCGGGAGGAGGGACCCCTCTGTTCCACCCAGTCATTCAGAAATGCAGGCTGGCAGTGGCTTCTCCATCTTCAGTATGTGCTCTCCCCAAATCACTCTTGTCATTGCCATTGCTGTCCCTAAAGAAGAGAAAAGAAGGAGGGAGGAGGCCTGGAAGTTTGACACATTGCTTCTGCTCACAATTCACTGGAGAGAATTCAGTCACATGATCACCCCTCGTTGCAAAGGAGGCTGGTAAATGTAGTCTCTGTCTGGACAACCACTCTCCACTAAAATTCTCTTGGTGATGAAGGGGAGAAGCCAAACATAACGTGGCTCTTAAGTAATACTACCCTAAGAGAGCCAGGAGCACTGCTCACATCGTGTGCCTTCTCAGAATCTTCACTAAGATTCACTGCCTACAATATTAAGAGCAAACTCTAGCTTCAATGCTGGGCTTTCTTCATGATGGCATTCCTCTACTTTCCATCCATAGTCTATGCAAAGTCAAGCTGGACCACCGTCTGTTAACTAAGCTTCCCCCAAGCGTTCAAGCCTCCATGCTGTACTCTCTCCCTGGTACATCGTCACCCTCCACCCCTGCCTATCAGAATCTTCTAAGGCCCATCCATCTCCAGTACTGCTTCCATGAAAAGTTGTCCTTGTCACCCAACTGCAAAAGGCCTATAACTCTCTGGAACTGCCATGTGCTTCTTTGTATCCATGTGGTGACTTGTATTTTGCTTTTACTGTAGTTAGTTACGTGTTTGCCTCTTCCATCACTTTTATTTATTTTTTTGAGCCAGGGTCTCACTCTGTTGCACAGGCTGGCATGCACTGGGGCCATCTTGGCTTACTGCAACCTCCACCTCCCAGGTTTAAGCAATCCTCCCACTTCAGCCTCCCAAGTAGGGGGCACCAGAGGCACGTGTCACCATGCTGGCTAGTTTTTTGTATTTTTTATAGAGGCAGGATTTCACCATGTTGGCCAGTCCGGCCTCAAACTCGTGAGCTCAAGTGATGTGCCCACCTTGGCCTCTCAAAGTGCTGGGATTACAGGTGTGAACCATCACACCCAGTCCTTCCCTCATTCTTGATTGTGAACTAATTGAGGGCAGAGGTCTTGCTCTTCTGTAGTGAAATAAGTAGCACATCACTGATACTCAGGAAATACTGGTGGCTTAATAAACATGTAAATATTTCTAGGACTATCTCTCAAATGGCTCCAAAATACCTAGACATTGTGACAGAACACTTATCAGATGTATCTAGTAACCAGTTTCCTAAACCACATCTATGATTATTACACGTATTCCTTCAGCAAAATGTATCTGTGGTGTTTTTACTCCTTTTTAACATGTTTGAACCATGAATACAACAGGTCTAACTTATGTTTCACTTTGCTGCTCATTTACAGATCTCCGAAAACTTTCACTGTGACCTGAACTCTGACCAGTTCAAAGGATTTCTGCGAGCTCACACGCCTTCGGTGGCCGCATCAAGTCAGGCAAGATCTGCAGTTTTCTCCGTCACCTACCCGTCCTCAGACATCTACCTGGTAGTCAAGGTAGTTCAGCACAATCTGATTTGTCCAGTCTGATGTTTTCATTGCTGCATTATTCCCAGCTCATGTTTGGGGCACACAAAACCTCAGAACGTGTCCACATATCCTCTGAGATTTGCTTTGTTTCCTTCTCAACTTACCCCTTTTCCCTTTTAAGTAAACTGTTTCAGTTACTAGAAAGACTAGGTTTTGGAGTCATACAGACCTAAGTTTGAGTCCTGGCTTTACAGCCTAGTAACTAAATGCCACTGACAATGTCCTGGTCTTTTTGAAATTGAGTTCCCTTATCTGTGAAGTGAGATCATCGCACTGACCTCAGTGGATAGTCATGACTACAGAATAAAGCTTGGCACACCTCGGCACCCTTCCTCTGAAGGAGAGTTCCCTCAGTGACCTGGTGCAGAGAGGCTGCTGTGGAGAAAGGAACAAAATCTCTGTGCTAGAGTTTCCTAACTATGTTCACATTGCTCTAGACATGCATAGTTAAATATTCCCAAGTCCAGGCTCTTATGATTTGAAGTGTGGGCTATGGTTTTCAAGTTTCACCCTCCTTTTTTTTTTTTTAAACCATGTCACAGACTGTCTCTAATGACAGTTGAAATCTATGGGGCAATTATAAGTAGAAAAGCCTTTCATTCTAGACTATACTCTTTGCAGTTGTAAGAAAACCAGATTCTTTCTCTATACACCAAAATGACTGGTTAGAAGTTAACAAACATCAGGTAGTTTACCTACCTTAGGCCAGATAATTGGTCTTGTTGACTCCTTTTTTTTGAAACGGAGTTTCACTCTCGCCACCGAGGCTGGAGTACAGTGGCACCATCTCGGCTCACTGCAACCTCCACCTCCCAGGTTCAAATGATTCTCCTGCCTCATCCTCCCAAGTCTCTGGGACTACAGGCGTGCACTACCCCACACAAAACTATTTTTTGTATTTTTAGTAGAAATTGGGTTTCACCATGTTGGTCAGGCTGGTCTTGAACTCCTGACCTCAGGTGATTTGCCCTCCTTGGCCTCCCAAAGTAGTGGGATTACAGGCGTGAGCCACTGCACCTGGCCGTCGTATTGACCCTTTATGCCAAAATTGTAAAGCAAAACAAAACAACACAAGGTGTCTGATTTCACGGGCGCCCAGCCTCCTAGGTCTGGAACGTTGTCTAGTTGGTATAGCGTTTTATGTCTGTAGTCTCAATGATCTCTCCATGAACTTATGGTAGTAGTGTATGGATGCCAAATAATTCAGGTAGCTTAGCGGTCACTTCACAGATGGCAAATGTCTTTTCATTCTAGCTTCTTTGATACCATTTAACAAAGATTATGTAAGGTTACTGTAGTTTGAGGGGAACTTATTTAAGTTCATAGAATGTATAGTTAAAATTATATTGCTGAAAAGACGCTCCTATTGTTGTCAAACTTTAATCTGTCGCCTTTTTGTTGCAATGTTATTTAGACATACAGGAAAATTAGCTTAAAGCCCACTATGGTAGCCCTGTAGGTAAGTTCACAATTCTCTGTCAGCCTAGGAAACTGAAGAAGCCAACACTGGTTCTGTAGAGCCAAATTTTATCTCAAACTCTGCTTCCCAGTGGATGACTTCCTCCCGATTAATCCATCATATTCTGCCAAATAACAGTGGTTACCCATTGGTTACTATCACTTACTAAATATGTTCCAAAAATTTCAAATGTGTAAATGTGTTCATTTGACGTAACAAACATACTGAAGTGTTCGGATAGACTTAAGAAATTGAAATCTACTCAGCAAGACAGTCCCTGCTTTGCTTTCTGTTTGTTTTTCTTTACCACGATGCCATCGCTGTTGCTTCTTCTTCTTTAACTCTATAGTAAATGGTGTTATACTATTTAGCACATCCAGGCAGACATTATTTGATGAGAGGGGCTTCTTTCTTGTTTATATTCCCAAGCAGAACATCAGGGTCTTTACTGTATCTTAGGTAGCGTCATCTAGTTCAGGTGTTGCATATGATATTGCTTTAAGGGATTATTTCAGCTTAAAGGTTTAGTTCAAGATTTTGTGAAATTAAAAAGGATTTGTTTTACAATCAAGGAAAGAAGAGTGAAAATGGGAGTGAGTTGGAAACTTTTCAAAAATTGTTTAAAAATAGGTATGCCAAGTGTTAACCCTACCCCTTCTGAATATAGCAGAAAGTAGCCTCTTCCCTGAAGAAAACTTTTTGGTTATTCGATAGGCTTCTTTGCCCCACTTTCCGTGGTTATGAGGAGTCATGCATTTCATTACACGCTTTCACATACATCATGAAGGACCAAACAGTAGGTTCTCATGTCAGTCTGCAGCTCCTTCTCATACCTGGAGTTTCCCTTGCCCACTGCAGCTAGGGGAGTAGTATCTGCTGGTCTGGTCAAATCTAACTTCTCCTGCTTCCTGTATGTTCCATGATACACACTACTAGCGCATGAAGCTGTGGCATTTTCCTGCCTTGCTTCTAAGAAGTTCTTAATCTCTATTCAAAATTTATCCTAAAGACCACATTTTTAATCCATTCACATCATAGAAAAATTAGCTTCCAATTTGTTCTATAAGCTCCTGACTATGAGCTTCAGGAGAATAGGGGCAGTAATTATAGCCACCTTATCTCCCCAGCTGCTACCATATAGAAGGTACTCAACAATGAGTGAATGATTGCTGATTACCCCTCAGTTTCTAGCTCAAGTGTTATGTGCCTATGTTTTCAGTGTGGTGCATCTCTCAGTGGTATTTGCCTTCTCTTCATGCTTTGGCGATGGGAGGGGGTTTTGAACTTCTTTTGTGAGAAGAGAAACTTTCTGCTTGAAGTCCTCCCTGAAACAGATATCCACTGAGTAGCCCCATGCCACTTCCTTTGAAGCCCCATAAATGCCCCTTCTAACCCACAGCACCTATTAAGGATGTGTCCCTTTTGGACTGGGTTGACTCAAATTCCTTCTTCAAGGATCTCAACTAATGGGACTAAATCCACTGGTTTTACTCTTCAACATCTTAAGTTAAATTTTCTTTGAGCAGCGGATCAGGAAATTTCAAATTTCTCCTTGTCTTTCTCCTAAACATGGTGCCCAAATTTATGACAACTGGCCAGCCAGTTACTTTACCTGAAGCAAGACAGAAGATACTTCATTCTTATTACCAGCATTCATTTCTATTACCAGAGTTAGCAAACCAAGAAGCTGCACATCTCAATGCTTTTGAGTTTCTTTCCAAGTCTGTTAAATCCAGAGAATTAGCCCTAATAGGAAATACAACAGCAGCAATTACAGATAATTTACTCAGTTCAGTCATTCATTTTTTTGGAAGGTTTTAGTCCCTAACCCGACTTTCACAGAGACCATATCTCTTTTTTACATTGTAAGCAATAATAAAGAAAATGAGCTTTCCACTTCCTACATATGTCTCCTGAGTTTTGTTTTATAAAATAACTTTAATTGCTTTTTTTATTATATACATAATACATGTTTATTGTTTAAAACAGAAAATACACATAAGCAATGGGAAGAAAATAAAAATCACACATAATCCCACCATACAAAGATCACTACTATTAACATTTGCTGCATTTGCTGTGTATCTACTGTCACCCTTTTAATGTGCCTTTATGATTTTTTAAATAAAATTGTATGGTATTCTTTATGTAAACTTTTTAATCAAAAAACGTGTGTCACAGATATCTTCCTATGTCATCAAAAGTAATTTTGATGGTTGCATAGATCCCTTTATATGGATGTAATTTATGTGTCTTATTTTAATATTATTTTTATTGGTAGATTGAAAAAGTCCTACAGCAGGGAGAGATTGGAGACTGTGCAGAGCCCTACATGGTTATCAAAGAAAGTGATGGTGGAAAGGTATGGTAATTTGAATATTGCTAAATGGAGACATCTTAGAAGAAGCAGATATTTCGGAAGTGTTACAAAAAGTAGTTAATGGGCTTTAGTCCCTAATAGGTCCCCATATGAGACACTACTACATTGTAATTAAATGAAAGAAGAAAAGGAAACTAGTCACTGGTGTTGACTTTTTGTGTGTTTTCTGGGGTTTTTTGTTTGTTTGTTTGCTTTATCTCCCAGCCTGGAGTGCAGTAAGTAGTGCAATCATGGCTCACTACAACCTTGAACTCCTGGGCTCCAGTGATCCTCCCCATCAGCCTCTTGAGTAGCTGGTACTACAGGCACATGCCACCATGCTTGGCTAGTCTTTTTGATTTTTTACGGAGATGGGGTCTCACTATGTTGCTCAGGCTGGTCTCAAACTCCTAGTCTCAAGTGATTCTCCTGCCTCAGCCTCCCAAAGTGTTGGGATTACAGATGTGAGCCACCATGCCTGGCCTGATGATGACTTTTTAAAGAAATAAATCCTTGTATTTTCTAATGTTGACATACACAAGGGTCTGACTGCATAACTTGTCTGGGGCAAGGCCGCCCCCTGTTATCTTGGTTCTGAGGCTCTGACTCAGCTGGTTGGGAGGTCCACGGAGACCCCAAAACTAAACAGTCCCAGAGCTCTCCTGGCCTTCCTCAACAGCATGGGCTACTGCCCTTTCAGGTATGCAAATAATTGGGAATTGGCTGTCACTACCATGCATTATAAATTCATTAGCACAGCATAGGTGTTGAGTCTATGAAAAGGATATCTTCTCAGCAGCAATTTGCAAAGATTCCCAGTGTGATTTTTAAAACATGGCCTTAGCAGGGCGCAGTGGCTCACGCCTGTAATTCCAGCACTTTGGGAGGCCAAGGCAAGTGGATCACGAGGTTGGGAGATCAAGACCATCCTGGCTAACACGGTCAAACTCCATCTCTACTAAAAATATAAAAAATTAGCCAGGAGTGGTGGCACATACCTGTAATCCCAGCTACTCGGGAGGCCGAGTCAGGAGAATTGCTTGAACCCAGGAGGCAGAGGTTGCCATGAGCCAAGATTGTGCCGCTACGCTTCAGCCTGGGCAACAGAGTGAGACTTCGTCTCAAAAAATAAATTAATAAATAATGGCCTTTCTGGAATAAGACTTACCTAATCAGTATTGTACTACAAACTTATAAATGTCAAGTAAGATTTATTGAACTCAAGGCATTTGATTTCTTAAATCTATCTTTTATTCTGAACTCAGAAAGAACACCTTGGAAGTGTTGTAAACTTCCTAAGGAGTTGTTAGGAAACTTTGGAATTTTTTGGAGTTTTCCAAGGCAACTTTTGGAGAAACAGGTTCACTTGGGAGCTTGGTAGATGATATATGAAACTTTTGATTTCAGATTCTCTTATGCAAATCCAAGTCATATGGCTAGCCACCAAAAGAATCAATAATCTGGTGTAATGAGTCGCACCCCCCCCCTTTTTTTTTTTTTTAGCTAAAAGTGTAGTTTACTAATTAAATGTAGCCTTTTTGTAAACTCCTCGTTTTTTAATCTTTATTTCCTTATCAGCTAAACTTCTGGCCAGAGTGCATCATTTTTCTGCCGAGTCACTGTTTTTACTTTTTAATGGGAAGATAGGTATTTACTCTTTTTAATCGGTGGGGTTTGGATTTTAGAGATGGCTGTCGCATTCAGGTCAGAGGCAGTTGCCTTGGTGCTGATGCTTGTTTCTTTCCATTTTCCTGCAGAGTAAAGAAAAGATTGAAAAACTAAAACTCCAAGCTGAATCTTTCTGTCAGCGTTTGGGGAAATACCGGATGCCCTTTGCCTGGGCACCCATAAGCTTATCCAGCTTCCTCAATGTCTCCACCCTTGAGAGGGAGGTAACCGATGTGGACCCTGTGGTTGGTAAGATTTTCACTTGCAGTGGGAAAGGGAGGGCTCCCCAGTGTGCCACCGCTCAGGTCCACTCCTTACTAATGGGGGTTGGGGGCACAGTGAGGTGTAGGGAGCGGGAAGGAAGAAAGAGATAAATAGAATGAAACACTATTATAACTGGATTACATAGATTTGATTGGACAGTGATCTCCAAAAGAAATTATCATGAACATTGGTAAAGATTAAGTATATTCTTTTAGTAAGATTTTCTAGAAGGTTTGATACTTGAAAAGTTAATTTTTGGTAGCCACATCCTCTCAAAAGTAAAACTTTTAAAATAACAAGAAAATGTAATAACCATCTATAGTGTGTTAAACAGAGACACCCTGGTTGACTCCTAAACCTGAAGAAAAAAAAAAGCCTCTGTTACAAAGGCTTCAAAAAGCAAAACTCAGGTTTCTCAGCAAAATTTCCAGTCCTTTAAAGTTTACTTTGCCAAGTGCAATGAAAAAGTAGGCACCCAAAGAATATCTAGTTACTGTTTTAGTTTATCTAGCATATTTCTTTTTCATCATCTCACCCTTGATCTGACTCATTCGTTCCTACACTGCTTGGTTGTAGAATTTTTCAAAAGGGTCTCAAGTTTTCAAGTTGACCCACCTACAGCACCTGTGGTGGGGTTTCTGTTTCCCTAAATGCTTTTGTATCCACCAAATATTTAAGTCTACGTCTACGTTCACATTTTTTCATGCATTCCTTAAGCTAAGACTTAAGCCACTTCAGAAACGTTACCTTGAGCAGGGAAGTGGGAGAAAGGGCATTTTGTGATTGCTGCTGCTATTTTGGAGTTACTGGTGCATAATCACCAGTCGGAACTCCCAGGTTATTTCTGATTCGTCAATAACAAACCTCACTTTACCACATCCTGATCTTCCTCCCACAGCTTTCTTTAATGCCAACATCTATGTAGACCCAGGTAACTTATTGGTAAGAGTTACGTATAGAGCTTAGAGGGAACCACAGCTAGGTAATTCAGGTATGGGACATGCTGAGGCCTCAGTCATGCCTAGGCCAAGGATAACCTGACTACAGAGACTGATTCTTAAGAAGCAATCAGAAGATCCAAAGATGTCGTGTATTATACTGAGGCGGTATGGCAAGTTTAGGTGGGTAGAGGTAGCAAGAAATTCTAATTCAGCATCACAGTAAGAATTAAGAATAGGAAGATATTCAAAGACAGGAGTTGGTGCTATTAGGGTTCTAAGCAATTTGATTATTTACAATAGAACCCCTGAGTATATTATTTACAACAGAACCCTTGAGTTTTTACAATATAAAAGCAACAAGATTTCCATCCGAATCCCCAAAGGGGATAAGAAACAACTGGGCAATGCATCAGGATCCCAGCACAAGTGTGAGTGTGGTTTGGGGTTCTAATTCCCGTTGGACAGATCAGCCAAGGCAGAAACTCAGTCTTGCTGCCTGGTCCACACGACGAGAGCAGAGGAACAGTGAGATTCAGAATGCACACAGGCTGACCCCAGCATGTTTGGGTCACAATCCCACATGCCTTCAGGGGCATTTGAGTACATGCCTCTCCCAGTGGAATGCAAGTATAAAAATAAAAGAAAAGCAAACAGTGTGCTGACTAAATAAAGCTTATCAGGAGACCCTGTTCTGGCTCTAGCTCTGGACTCTTGCCGGGTGGCATCTGGTCTACCCTAACTTCATGTGGGAGGGGGCCGATGGCTGCTTCTGGCCTCTCTCCTCTGGCTGGAGGAGGATTAAGGACGCCGACAGGAGAACTAAGAAAGATAGGGGCCAATGGAAGGACATTTTCATTCAAAACAAGGATGGCCATATTCAGTGTTCCTGATCAGTGACTTGAAACATATATATCTTAAAGTTAGTAACTGCTGTGTGTTTGAACAGAAAGGCATACTTTGGAATGACAATTGTTTTTCTTAAAGGGAGAAGCTCGGTGGGTGAACGGAGGACTTTGGCCCAATCTAGACGGCTTTCTGAAAGAGCCCTCTCCTTGGAGGAAAATGGGGTTGGATCCAACTTCAAAACCTCCACCCTGAGTGTTAACAGCTTTTTCAAGCAGGTATCTCTTCACATTACAGTGTGTCTCTGTTTTTCACCCTGCTGGCATGAGCACTGGAACCTGCAAGAGGAGTATATGTGGTGATTAAGAGAGCAAATTAGTTTACCTCACTGTCTTAGGTCATTTTCTATTGCTTATAATAGAGTACCTGAAACTGGGTAATTTATAAAGAAAAGGAATTTGTTTCTTACAGTGATGAAGGCTGAAAAATCCAAAGGTGAGGGCCCACATTTGGTGAGGGCTTTCTTGCTGGTGGGGCCTCTCTGCAGGGTCCTGAGGTGGAGCATGGCGAGGTGCTGAGCTTGGTAGCTCAGGTGTCTCTTCCTCTTTTATAAAGCCACCAGGTCCCTTCCCATGACAACCCGCTAATCCATTAATCTGTGAATGGATCAATCCATTCGTGAGGGCAGAGTCCTCATGATTCAATCACGTCTTCAAGGCTCCACTTCCCAACACTGCCACCATGGGGACCAAGCTTCACCATGAGTTTTGAAGGGGACATTCAACCCACAGCATTCACACAGCCTGTTTCATTAGCCGCAAAATGGGAACAATAGTACTTAACTCTATGTGGCCAGTGGGAAGATCAGGTGACATGAGACCTGTAAAGCCCATCTTAGAGTGCCTGGAATACAGTAAGTCCTCAATGAATGTTAGCTATTTTAATTGAGAGAAGGATTAGGTTTCATTCCTACTGATACAAACTTTCCTATTTGAACCATCTTGGCCAATCCATTCATTAAACTATGACAACAGTCTGACTGGGACATCTCCTTCCCTATGGATCTTAGGGTTTCCACTTTCACTGCTGCTTGATGTGCACGTTTCCAGGGCTCCCTGCTTGCTCAGAGAGGGTGACCATTCCAGATGGTACTCTTTGTTAGCTCAGTAAACAAACTGTTCCCCAAAAATCTGTTGAAATAAAAAAGTTATCTGGAAAAAAAAATACAAAACTTACTAGGCTTGTCAAATGTGTAGAGACAGAAAGTAGAATGATGGTTGTCAGGGTCTAGGGATAAAGGGGATGGGGAGTCATTGGTTAAAGCGTACAGTTTCAGGTGTTTTGTTTGCAAGATGAAAGCGTTCTGGAGGTTGGTTGCACAACAATGTAAATGTATTGAACACTACTGAATTATGCACTTGGAAATAGGTAAGATGGGCCGGGCATGGTGGTTCACGCCTGTAATCTCAGCACTTTGGGAGGCCAAGGCGGGTGGATTACTTTAGGTCAGGAGTTCAAGACCAGCCTGGCCAACATGATGAAACCCCGTCTCTACTAAAAATATGAATAGCCAGGTGTGGTGGCGCACGCCTGTAATCCCAGCTACTTGGAAGGCTGAGGCTGGAGAATAGCTTGAACCTGGGAGGTGGACGTTGCAGTGAGCTGAGATTGCAGCACGCACTCCAGCCTGGGTAAGTGAGGCTCCCCCTTAGAAAAAAAAAAAAAAAAAAAAGAGGTAGGATGGTAATTTTACGTTAGTTATATTTTGCCACACTTAAAATTAACTCACTTGGTCTGACTCTGTTTTGGAAAGTTTTCCATAGCTACACAGTCTTCATGGAGCATTTAAAAGGGTTACATTAACAAACTGAAATGCAAAAGGGATGATGCTGAGGGGATCTGTGCACCGTGCCACATAATAGAAATAGTAAGGGCCTGAAAAGGTTTCTATTCAGGCTACATTCCTTCCCGATCATGTGACCTTAGAGGACAAGGTACTTAACTAAGTCTGGATGTTCTCACTCGGAATAAGACGTATCTACCTACCTACGTCACTGGGTAGTTGTAAGGACTGGAGATCATGCATGTGTGTCCCTTGGCAGAGTGCCTGACCCATCTTGGGCATATGTGAGGGTGGGTAGCGTTTTTGCTTAACCTTCTTGTTCGAGACAAATGTGAAGAAAATGAGAAGGAAAGATGCTTTCTCCACCTTCAAACCTTTGAAGAATAAAGTAAACTTATTCTGTTTTGTTCCAGGGGGTAAAACTTGAATCAGAGGGTGGGAATTATAGAGGGAGAAGCTTTTGGCCTGGATTTCTAATGGTCAGACAGGCTTCCTTAGAATGCAGCAGAAGGACTCATGAGAGGCTAAGGCACAGTGAGTCATCAGTGGTTGAGAAGGATTTAACAAGAGGTGGAACTAAATGATTTCAGAGCTGCTTGTAATCCTAATTTCTAAGAAAGACTTATGAGAAAAAACTTAAAAATCTTCCCAGAAATCGTTGGTCCCCAACCCAAGAGTCAAAGGTGCATCTACACTAACTCTGACTTTTCTGTTGGCAGGAAGGAGATCGCCTTAGTGATGAAGACTTATTCAAGTTTTTAGCTGACTACAAAAGATCTTCATCCTTACAGAGACGAGTCAAGTCAATTCCAGGTGTGAATGACCTGTCTTATCCTCTTTAGCTGTGCCAAAACTGCTTATCATTAGACATATTCTTTGTCTAATGCTAGAATTTATAAAATCATCTTTCCCGAGTGAAATGTGAGATTTTGTTTTAGGAGTTAAGAATATGAATCGCTTTATGTTTTTGGCAAACTTATTAATGTTTTTAAATTTTCTTAAAGGATTAATTTCATAAACAAACCCTGTGCTTTAGATCCAGTTTCTCAGATAATGAGAATTTTTTATTTTATTTTATTTTTTTTAGACTGAGTCTCACTCTGTCGCCCAGGCTGGAGTGCAGTGGCATGATCTTGGCTCACTGCGACCTCCTCTCCACTGGCTTCAAGAGATTCTCCTGCCTCAGCCTCTCGAGTAGCTGGGATTACAGGCGCCTGCCACCCCGCCCGGCTAATTTTTGTATTTTTAGTAGAGACAGGGTTTCCCCATCTTAGCCAGGCTGGCCTTGAACTCCTGACCTCGTGATCCACCCACCTTGGCCTCCCAAAGTGCTGGGATTACAGGGGTGAGCCACCCACCATGCCTGGCCGAAAACTGTTTAAACAGAGGAGCCTTTTTAGTCAAATAAAATATTATACTTAGTATTTAAAAAGTGAATGTGAGATGCTTTGGTAGAAGGCAAAGGCACCCTCCTTATCCTCAGCTCAGCAACCCTGGAGGTACTTCCGTAGCATCCTCAGGTCCAGGGAAGCCAGTTTTAAAACTACCGATTTTCACTGCTGGCAATGCAGGGAAGTTACTTAATGATATACAGTTATAGTGTGGTAGTTCAGGAAAGAAATTTAGAAATCCTCTAATCCATTCCTACTTATTTCACAACTTCTGGCTTTATATTTTATTTTATAGAAACGAAATCTCAAAAGTTCTCATGACACGCTTTTCTCGAACTGTAGGAAATTAGCTCCACAACTGTATTATCGTACTATAGTTTGTTCTTATTTTCATGAAAGCAACACCATGCAACAGTCTTTCTTGATTCCCTCATAATATGACAGTTTCTTTACTGGAACATTCCTGTTTTCTCTCTTTAGGCTTGCTCAGACTGGAGATTTCTACAGCTCCAGAGATCATCAATTGCTGTCTGACTCCTGAAATGCTACCTGTGAGACCCTTTCCTGAAAACCGGACACGCCCACACAAAGAGATTTTGGAATTTCCAATACGAGAAGTATATGTCCCTCATACTGTGTACAGGTAAGAAGCACAGGTTCAGGCCGGGCACGGTGGCTCATGCACTTTGGCTCATGGTCCCAGCACTTTGGGAGGCCGAGGCAGGAGGATTGCTTGAGCTCAGGAGTTTGAGACCAGCCTGGGCAACATGGCAAAACCCTGTCTCTACAACATATACAAAAGTTAGCTCGGCATGGTGGACTTGTCTGTAATCCCAGCTACTTGGGAGGCTGGGGCAAGAGAATTGCTTGAACCCAGAAGGCAGAGGTTACAGTGAGCCAAGATCGCAGCACTGCACTCCAGCCTGAGAGACAGAACCAGACTCTATCTCAAAAAAAAAAAAGAAAGAAAAGAAAAGAAAAAAAGCACAGGTTCTTAAAAAACCACTGAACTCACATTCTGAGTTTTATTCGAATAATGCTTTCTCATCCTTCAACCTGTCTTCCTACTTCCTAAGTTTTAGGGAAATAAAATGTGAGGTTTATGTAACCATAAGTGATGGCCAAATCTCTTTCTAAACATAGTTTACTTAATTCTCTTTAACAAGAAAGTATTACTTCAGATGTAATTATAGTTTAGGCTTATACTGGACATATGCTTTCCAGAGATTAAAAAAAAAATCCTGGCCAGGCACGGTGGCTCACGCCTGTAATCCCAGCACTTTGGGAGGCCAAGGCGGGTGGATCATGAAGTCAGGTGTTCAAGACCAGCCTGATCAACATGGTGAAACCCTGTTTCTATTAAAAATAGAAAAATTAGCAGGGCATGGTGGCGTGTGCCTGTAATCCCAGCAACTCAGGAGGCTGAGACAGGAGAATTGCTTGAACCCAGAGGCAGAGGTTGCAGTGAGCCAAGATCATGCCCCTGTACTCTAGCCTGGGCAACAGAGCAAGACTCCATCTCAAACAAACAAACAAACAAACAAAAATCCTGCTAGTTATTACCTTGGTTTTCCTCTGTGCAGAAGAACATACTAGAGAAAGAGCAATGTGACCAACATGGGCTAGTTGTAAAAAAGGCAGGTTTTCAGCTGAAGACTAGCTCTTTCCAAAAGACTTTACGGCAATAACATAATAGTAGTACACATTCCAATAGTATTTACAGCAGTAACAGCAATGTTCTGTATGTGTGCCACCAGTACAATAGCCACTAATCACATGTGGCTGTTCAACATTTGAAATGTGGCCAGTGCAATGGAGGAACTGAAAACTTAATCTTAATTAATTTTAATTTAAAGTCAAGTAGCCGTATGTGTCGACCATATCGGAGAGGACGGAGCTAGACACTACAGGCCTGACAGGTTGGGCTGCCTTGGTTTCTGAGTCACATATGATGGCACCTGACCTATGCTGTAGGGTCTGGAAGGAGTGCTTGTCAACACACATCTGCCAAAGGCCGACCCACAAATACAGGGTGAATATTCTTGAGCTGTACTGGGCACTGTAGAAGCGCCAAGGACACCCATTAGAAATGCCAAGTCCACCCTGTTAGAAACCAGGTCTTTACTCTGGGGAATGACATAAGAGACGTCTCTCCAGTTTCGCTGTGGCCCCTCCGCTTGGCTCCCAGGCCACCATATGTTACAGTCTATTTAAGGAAAGAGGGAGAGAATGAACTTGGTTCAGAATCTTACTCCATGAAAACGTCACAGAATTTAGGAAGCATCTTGTCTACATCTCTTGTGTTAAATTTTTGCTTTTCTTCTGCAGTCTTCGTGTGCTGTAGAGTGGTTTTGATTAGATGGGGCTTGACAGTTACCCAGTCCCAGAAGAGCGTCCCCTTTTCTGTACCTCCCCCCATCCACAACGTGGAAATGGAAAGAGGGGTCTGAACCCCAGGTAAAATTGGCAAGCTGACTAAGTTTCCCTTGGGTGACCTCGCCTTTTCATTTCTGTCCATTTTCCTCTCTTTTTGGTCCTTGCTACCTCCCCATACCTCAAAAAACCTGGAATCTTGTGGCTTTTCTATACGAGCCCCACCTTTTCAAGCAAAGATCTCTAAACTCATTCACTGTGATATTGATAACAGGTATGGATTAGTCTTATCACTTTGAGTGTTATCATTTTGGGCCGGGTGCAGTAGCTCATGCCTGTAATCCTAGCACTTTTGGAGGCCAAGGCAAGTGAATCACCTGAGTGAGGTCAAGAGTTCGAGGCCAGCATGGCCAACGTGGTAAACTCTCATCTCTACTAAAAATACAAAAAAAATCGCCAGGTGTGGTGGCACGTGCCTGTAATTCCCAGCTACTCAGGTGGCTGAGGCAGGAGAATTGCTTGAACCCAGGAGGCGGAGGTTGCTGTGAGCCAAGATCACACCATTGCACTCCAACCTGGGCAAGAGAGCAAAAAAGTCCGTCTCAAAACAAAAGGTATTATCATTTTGGTGGGGACAGCAGTTCCTGTTTCTTATTTGGAGAAATCCAGATTTCCTCTCATCCCAAGAGTCTGTTAGGGAACTTTCACTGCTGATGTTGCTACTTCCATGCCAATCAATAATCCTGGTCATAGCTGTATCTCATAAGGAAATCAAATAAATGAAAATGAAGATTTACGGAGCAGATAAATTCAGGAATATTTCTGTTTACAGAGTATTCACCTGATGATTTTGAAATATGGCTTGACTTATAAAAAGTTGATCTACCTGGAACTGTGGACAATACATCTATCAGGCCAAACAATAAATGCTTATACTGACAAAGCCAGGATTTGGGATTTCAAATTAGTGTGCCCTTAACATAAACTGCAGCACCCCCTTGGGTGGAGGGAACTATTACCTGGTTCTCATGGCAGATGTCATCTGGCCTTGAGTGCCAGTGGCAGCCAGAGTCGCACATTTTAGGATTTTGGTATTGATGAGGGTTTCAGTGGAACATTGCCTGAGTTGAACTCCTCTCTTAAAGGAGCAGCTGCCACAGAGCCTCAGGTAAAGTTGTCTTGGGATTGGCTGGCATTGCCTTCCAGCCCCCAGCCTCACCTTCCTCCCACCTCTTCACTGCCTCTTTTCTCTGCCCTGCCCCTTCAGGTGTCCTGTGTGGGGCACCCTTCAAGTTGCATGCTATTGTATTACATTGGTGCAAAAGTAGTTGTGGTAATGCATGAGTGCTGCCCCATGCCTCTACCTTATTCAGATTTCTTTAATGAACAGCTGTAGATGAGTTCTGGTGGAACTCGGTAGGGCTCCCGGAAGTCTCCCCATGGGTCAGTGAGGGTTGGGCATTCATCAAATAAACACTTGCTCTGACAAGAGAGATGAACTTCTGGAGCCAGAAGTGCTCATCCCAGCAGGGTCTCCCAAACCAGGGGCTTGGGCCCTCTGAAGTGCCATGTGCAGCCTCTGTGGGTTAGAGGCATGGAGCTAGAGCCGGGTCATATATCAGTTGGAACATGATATATCTGATGGATAGTTAGCTATTTTCAGGACTCTTCCTATTCAGCTGAATGTTCTCAGACCAGTCTGATCTGACCTAACAGGGATGTGCTCCCATGTCACAGTGAAGTCTTAAGGAATACGACCTGCCTTCTCTCCTGGGTGGGGGTGGGGGAAGAATGGCCTAGCTTGCATGTAGGAGCTGACCGGAAGGAATGTCTACGAGTTATGATTTAGTGAATAGAACTTCTAAGGAGACCAGAGCCAGGCAGGAGGCTCTGAGAAATCACAAGTAGAAGGCCAGCCATTCTGAAAGCAGAGCAGAACGGCTGGAAAGACTGAGCTGATGAAAAGGATTATCCAAATCCAAGCTTGGCATTCCTTGCTCTGTGTCCAGATTATGAAAATGCTAGTTGTTTGCCCAGGAACACATTTGTACCAACTCCTGGCTTATTTTCCATGTGGCCCAACAGCTGGTACTAGAGACACCAGCTGCTTTCCCGGGGGGCAGGATGAAAACAGCATGAGCTGAGGCCAAGACCCAGCAAGGCCTTCAAGGACGTCCTATCCTGCAGCCGCCATGGGAGTGTGTGCAGAGATCACAGGCGCTGAGGTTGTAATGAGCTTGTTAAGCTCCTTGCCGTCCCTTTAACTGGTGATTACAGTAAAGAGAGCCACATAAAGTGCGTTTTCATCTCTCGTTTCAGCCCCCGAGAGCCTCTGAGGTCTTGTTTATCCAATTATCAGACTGGCTGTGGAGGACTGTGCTTGCCAAGAACAAGTATATCAGTTGGAACATGATTTCTCTAATGGTTAATTAGCTGTTTTCAGGACTCCTCCTATTCAGCTGAATGTTCTCAGACCAGGAGTCTGATCTGGCCTCACAGGGACGTGCTTCTATATCACAGTGGAGTCTTAAGGAATACTACCTACCTTTTGCCAGGCATGGTGGCTCACGCCTGTAATCCCAGCACTTTGGGAGGCCGGGGCGGGTGGATCACTTGAGATAAGGAGTTAGAAACAAGCCTGGCCAACATGGTGAATCCCCATCTCTACTAAAAATACAAAACAATTAGCTGGGCTTGATGGCATGCACCTGTAATCCCAGCTACTTGGGAGACTGAGGCAGGAGAACTGCTTGAACCCAGGAGGTGGAGGTTGCAGTGAGCCAAGATCGCGCCACTGCACTCCAGCCTGGGCAACAGAGAAAGACTGCGTCTCAAAAAAAAAAAGGAAAAAGGAATACTACCCGCCTTCTCTCCTGCAGGGGAAAAAGAATGGCCTAGCTTGCATGCAGGAGCTGACCAGAAGGAATGTCTGCGAGTTATGCTTTAGTGAATAGAGCTTCTAAGGCAAGAAATGAACCAGAAATAACTCCAAATGAAGTGGTTAGGAAGCGGGCAGGACATTATGTGTATCCTTGAAAGAGACTTTATTTCATCCAAGGAAATGGATTCTCAGTTTAAGCCCAGTTAGCTCTATATTCAGAGTGGATCTTCTCAGTTCCGGGGGAAGGAAGGGTGATTGTGCATCAGAATAAGTGTCCATCCCCACCCTGGAGACTCCGATTCAGGAGGTCTGGGATGGGGCACTGGTGGTATGACACTCTTTCTTATTCAAAATCAAAGCTTCCCCCTCCTTCTCATGGAAGGGAAGCTTCCACCAACCCTTAATGAGTTCCTCTACTGTATGGAGTCATCCAGTGCTCCATACCAGGTGCGGCAGCTCACATTTGCAATCCCAGCACTTTGGGAGGCCAAGGCAGGAAGATCCATTGAGCCCAGGAGTTCAAGACCAGCCTGGGCAACATAGCAGGACCCTGTCTCCACAACAACAAAAAATTAGCCGGGGTGGGAGTGCACACCTGCAGTCCCAGTTACTTGGGAGGCTGAGGCAGGAGGATTGGTTAAGCCAGGGAGGTCGAGGCTACAGTGAGCCATAATCATGCCACTGCCCTCCAGCCTGGGCGACAGAGTGAGACTCTGTCTCAAAAAATAAAAACAAAAAACTCTTTCCTAAGTATAAGATGATCCGGAAGCCCAATCCTTGGTTTTACTAGGCTTAGCAAACAGTTGCTTATGGAATAGAAGCTTTTATAAGCAAACCATTCATTTAGGAAGGACAGTGGCAGCCCACACAAAATCTAGTCGTTTGAATTAGCCAATGAATGGAGAAAAAGACAAAGTGAATTTCTGATGCCAGTTGCAACTTGGTCTTAATAATAAAACAGGAACACAGTGCCCACATTCTGAATCCCTTGCTCCCAAACTCAGCAACCCTCCTCCTATTTGTAAGAATGAACAAATTCAGGAGGGAACCAATTGCCTAAGGTTATGACAGCAAAGCTACCTTTCCAGTATAACGTTCAGCCACTAGAGGGCACAATTCACTCACTTTCTAGATTCAGACCCCTTTTCCGTTACAAAACAGATGAGGTGATTTACTAAAGTAGGACACGTATTTGAATTTTTGCCCTTGAAATGCAAAACCAAGAAAAACTGAAAAGTACTGAAGTGTCCTACGAGATCACAGTTGTCAATTTTCACAGAGGATTTTATTCTAGCCTGTCAGTTTCTGACCTTAGACATCCGGCCTTTTTTTGGAAGGTGTAGTGGGGCGGGGGACCAAGAGATGCATCTCTTCATGTAGCTACCGATGGAAATCTTCTCATTTTGGGGAGAGCTGCTTACTGTACATATTTACATATTCACCAATTCTGCTCATTTATAAACCAAAGAATGTGAAGAATTTTCCTAGAATCATGATGAGCGAGGCAGGTAGGAAGTAGGAGTAAGCAGGTGCTGTGTGCATTAGCGTCACTGCTTCCACAGGTCACAACTCCGTATCAGTCTCATTTTATATTCATTTGAGTGCACAACGCTTTTGTGTCCTGCCTAAAAGTCCTGCTGTCGGTTTACCAGTGATGAGTGTCATTTTTTCAACTGTCCTTCACATGGAATTCAGCAGGAAGATTCAGGAGGCATCCTGTTCCTAGCTGGGTTCACTTGTTGGTGGAGGCAAAAGCAATGGAGAAGTGGTGATGAAATTAAGGCAACATTAGGCTTGCATTTGACTGTGGTCTTGAATAGTGTCTAGATTAGAGGGAGCACCTAAAATCCAAAAAGTCTTTTTTTCTTTGATTTCTATACTTTTGCTGGTTTTAAAAATTACTGGGCAAGGCACGGTGGCTCACTGCTGTAATCCCAGCACTTTGGGAGGCTGAGGTGGGTGGATCATGAGGTCAGGAATTTGAGACCAGCCTGGCCAACATAGTGAAACCCCGTCTCTACTAAAGATACAAAAAATTAGCCGGACTGGTGGCATGCACCTGCAATCCCAGCTACTCGGGAGGCTGAGGCAGGCGAATCGCTTGAACCTCGAAGGCAGTGGTTGCAGTGAGCCGAGATCACACCATTGCACCCCAGCCTGGGCAACAGAGCTAGACTCCATCTCAAAAAAAAAAAAAAGAGATGATTATTTAAAAATCAGTCCTTTGAAGTGGCTTGTTATCTTCTGATGGAACAGCTTTTGGGGGATTGTTCAGTCTTACTTCTTTTGCTATTGGGAGATTGTGGGGGATTCTAGTTTGTAGCTTTTTCATCCTCAGTTCTGACTTCCTCATGTACTTTACAGATGCCCCCAAAGATCAGCATTCCTCCACCTTTCCCTGGGAGTGTTTGGCCATCTCTAAAGCAGAGGTATTTAAACAGCTTTCCCTAATGATGTCCTGTGGCTTCAGGCCTCACACAGGCTGCCCTTGGGCCCTCAGCAGAAGTCGGTGTGCCCGGAGGCAAAATATTAGATGCTGCGTCAGGGTTTCCCAAGGGGAGAAACTGAGTGGGGGGTGCAGGGACACCCCACAGTACAAAATAAAACAGAACTGTGGGTAGTTGAAAGGACTGTGTTTTGACAGTGTAGTGAGGTAGTTGTTTAAAACTATGGCTAATTCACTGGATTTCATGTGTCTTTTATAGTTAAAAGATGTTATTTCTTTACTCACTGCTATGAACAACAGAAAGATTCTAAAACTTCCAAAAACTGTGCTGATCCTGCCTGCTCTGTTTCATGTTCTTTGACAACTTTTAAAATGTAAACTGAGATTCATGTAACTGTTAGTGGAAATATTAATATCATGGCTTAATAAGGATAAAATTAGAGGAACTCAACTTAATGTTTCATTTAATGATTTCTAAGGGGTTTCCATGCCCAGGCTGATAATTATACATTTAGCAATAAGAAAATCTCAAAGCCTGTTTCTTATCTTTTCCTAGAGTTATGGCTTTTAAACCCAAGCTGGTCGTTCCTTTTGTATCACTCCACTTACTTAATAGGGCTGACTTGGGCTGAGCTTTCTCTCCTATCAGGGTTCAGTGGTAAGTTTAGCAGCATTCCTAAACTTCTTTCAATCAGCTCCCAGGAAACAGACCAGTTTCTTTATCCTATTAACAGATTTACATTTCTGTTCTCTCAAAGTGTCCGTTAATGTCCTCAAGGGTAATTTGTACAAATATGCATGATAATCTCTGAATTTTTCTGAGAAGACAAACTCAGAAACCTTAGAATTCTGATTCATTCTCTTTGGCTCAGACTTGGATGAATTTGCTTCTTGGAGTAGGGGCATGAAAATTATTCTGCACTTAATGTAATCTGTTTCTTCTTTCTCCTTCCCCTGTTCCCCAGTAGCTCTTCTGAGCTTGTTCGTTCTTCCCTTATCCCATTGTTGAAAATGTGGCCTCCCCTCATTCTCACCTTTCCAGAAATCTCCCTGTACTCCACAAGCTTGGCTCATCTCAAACTTGGAGTTCTGTTTTCTCATGCCCTCCTTGCATTTTCTTCTCTTAAGAGACAGGATCTTGCTCTGTCTCTTAGATTGGAATTCAGTGGCATGATTCTAGCTCACTGCAGCCTCAAATTCCTGGGCTCAAGAGATCCTCCCACCTCAGCCTCCCGAGAAGCTTGGACCACTGGTGTGTGCCACCACATCCAGCCAATTATTTTATCCTCTCTAGAGATAAGGTCTCACTCTGTTGCCCAGGCTGGTCTTGAACTCCTAACTTCAAGCAGTCTTCCTACCTCGGCCTCCCAAAGCACTGGGAGGTGCCACCCTTCTTGCACTTTTTACCTTGGCATTTATTTCCTGGTTACAATACTTTTAATGGCTGTTGAACAAGATTCAACCAATGTATGCGCCATCCAGGACATCTTCATGCCACTTTTAATTCTCTTAGAACGTCCATGAGATAGTCTTACTGGGGAGAGATAAAGGGCAGGGCGTATCATTTTCCTCTGGCAGGTTTTCTTCCACTTTAATAACCAGCCAACCGACGGGGAAAGGAATTGATTGATGGCTGCTTCCTCTTTTGTAAAGAACAAACATCAAATTAGTGGTTTGTCCTCACTTTGCGGATAAGCAAACATGAAACAGAGCAGGCAGGATCAGCACAGTTTTTGGAAGTTTTAGAATCTTTCTGTCGTTTATAGCAGTGGGTAAAGAAATTTCCTCTTTTAACTATAACTATAACTGTGCTTCCCAACACCTCTCCCTGCATTTTTTGAAACCAATATAAATCGTTGGTTAGAGAGCAACCTTAATGGGGAGGAATGTGGAAGAGGAATCGCCAAAGGGGGACCAGTCAGCCTGACAGGCCGCAACTCTGGTGCCAAAGAATGGACGCAAGGTCAGAGCCGTGTCCCCATCCTGATTGCAGACTTCCCGGGGGTGGCAGAGACTCGTACTATTTCTCCCATCAAGACAAAAGTCAGTGTGTTGGGGCTCACACAGAAAATACTCTTTGGGATTGGCATGGGAAGGCGACGAGGTCGGTTGACCGTTAGCCTAGTTCACTGGGGTTTTATTGTAGCAGCCGGGTGGTGGCACCATGTGGCCACCAGGAGGTGCCAACGACATCCCTAATTTCTCCAGCTTCCTGATAGGTCTTGGTAGGGAGGGGGGTCCACCAGGATTTGCCTTATATGGCCTACCTCTGACTGAGATTAAACTCTAAGTAGGTAACTGGGGAAGGCCTTTCTCCACTGAGAAGGTTTTGATGTGATCTCATCATCAGGGACTGGATTGGACCTGGAGAAATCAGTTTTTCTGTAGTCTTGTTTCTAGAGTGGTACCCTAGTCATGGGCAGGTCAGGAGGACACACAGTTGGTCACCACCTTCAACACCAATCATGGCTGGACAATAGGGAGTGCCTTTCTCACTCACCAGTCACCAACGCTGGAAGATTGTCTGCAGATCTTTCAAATGCCACAAAGCTGTTGTTAGAACGGCCCATTGGCAAATCATGTACTGGGTTTTTTTGTTTGTTGTTGTTTTTTTTTTGAGACAGAGTTTCACTCTTGTTGCCCAGGCTAGAGGGCAATGGCACGATCTCAGCTCACTGCAACCTCCACCTCCTGGGTTCAAGTGATTCTCCTGCCTCAGCCTCCCAAGTAGCTGGGATTACAGGCATATGCCACCATGCCCAGCTAATTTTGTATTTTTAATAGAGACAGGATTTCTCCATGTTGGTCAGGCTGGTCTCAAACTCCGACCTCAGGTGATCCACCCCCTTGGCCTCCCAAAGTGCTGGGATTACAGGCGTGAGCCACCGCTCCCGGCCACGTACTAGTTTTTGATAATCACATTGCAGTCTTCCTTCAGTTTTTTTTCCCTGGTCCTGGAATTAAGGCTGGGCTCCATTTGACAAGTTATCTTCTATGCAGGTAGAGCAAGCTGTGTTAGCTCATAGCATCTAATCAGTAGGCATAGAAATATCCACTGAATGGGATGGAGAAAGTAGAATGGGAGAGGAACGTGTGAAGAACAGGAAGTTTTCCCCTTTATGTCCAAAGCCTGTCTACTTAGAGCAAGAGGATGGTGATGATGCTTTCTGGTTAAAGATGTCACAGCAACAGTCTTCCCTGGAAAGCTCTCTAGCAGTAGCCAGTGGCATGCAAACCCTGCGTTTTTGCACTGTATCCAGTGTTTCCGACTTCCCTGTAGAACTTTCCCTGAAGTCAGCAAGAACCCAGTGAGAATCAGGATTTGCCTAGAAATTTAGTGTTTACCTAATCAGTGATCCTCTAGACGTGTCAGTACCTCCATGTGATTCATATGCTTGTTTGGTGGGCATCGAGCATGTGGCAGTTTAGAGGAGGAAGTGGAGAAGGCAGCAGTCTCAGGAGAAACATTTGATGTTGCTAAACATCAACCCCATGGCAAGCCTACAACTAGGGCAATGGGAGGCATGGTGCGGGTAGCTGCTGACACACAGGTCTGGAGATAGCTTCCTGCAAGCTGGAAGGGACTCTGGGCAATAGGCTTTAGGGCCTAACTGCTCCTTCCAGGTCACTGATTGTTACAGCAGCCATGGCACACAGCATTCAGCATAGAATTAGTGTTACTACTGAGCATGATCCTCACCGTGACGCTCTTGGGGTGGAATACAAGAGCCCAGAGAGAATATGCTTATTTAATGCAACCTCTAATGTTTTCTCCCAGAGCTGAGATGAAACTTAACCAAACTCTAGCATGAGAATTGGTATCCCAGGTCAGCAGTCAAAAACAGTGCTGACACTTGGCAGGGCATGGTGGCTCATGCCTGTAATTCCAGCACTTTGGGAAGCCGAAGTGGGTGGATCATGAGGTCAGGAGTTTGAGACCAGCCTGGCCAACAGAGTGAAACCTCATCTCTACTAAAAATACAAAAAATTAGCTGGATATAGTGGTAGGCACCTATAATCCCAGCTACTTGAGAGGCTGAGGCAGGAGAATCGCTTGAACCCGGGAGGCAGAGGTTGCAGTGAGTCGAGATCACTCCATCTCAAAAAAAAAAGGTGACACTTACATATCTAGCTCTGAAAGAAGTGAAATATGTAAGAGGGACTGTTAACCCTCAGAATGATCTGGGGATGCTGCATCCCCTTGTGGACTCGTCACAGTGGTATGAGTATAGGGAGTGGAAACACTTTCCCTCAGCTCCTTCCTCACCATTCATTCAAAGACAAAGGGAGCAGGATGTCTTCCCTTTGAAAAATCTCATATGCCTAGCAGTACCCTGTGAATAATGTTGATGCATTCATCTAACCTATATTATGAGCCCCTGCTGTGTGTCAGACACTATGCTCAGTGCTGAAATAGACAGGAGCGGTGACTGCCTGTCTTTGAAGGCAAATCCCAGCCTGCTAAGAAGCAGTAGAACCACGGGCAACCACGCCGGTCTAGGCAATGACATGCAATGCAACTTTGTCCTGCAGCCACCTTGAGATCTTTGAAAGTTCTCCTACCTCCAAAACCCAGGCAAGTCCTCTCTCTTACCAAGTGCCTAAAGCAAGGCTATGTTCACAGAGGAAGCTGTGGGCATCTGGCCAATTTATTTCGTAGCAGACCTGCTGTTTCCCCCAATCCCAATACTTTCTTCCCCAACCCAAACCAAGGCATCTGGCAATATTAAAAACATCAGGAATGATAAAACAAGCATTTTAATGAAGATTATTGATTTATTCATTGGCTGTTTCTTTACAAGGGCAGAGAATTAATAAAGGATCTGCTCCAAACAAACAAGTCAGCCTCAGCACCAGTAGAAACTGGAAGTGTTCTGGTATTTATATGTGTTTTTCTCAGCTGGCAGATTTGTTTTAGGAAACTATTTGCAAAGCCTGGAAAAAATGTGCTCCCTCTGTCTGTTAAAGGAACAGGCAGGTTGGTTGGTGCTGGTTCTCCATCTGACAATAATGTCTGGTGGCCTTAAAAAAAAAATACAGCATAGTCCAGATTTGGCATGCAAATGGTATCTTTAAACTTAACTTTTAGGTCCTGAGCAAAGCCAAATATTATTGAAATGTTTATTTCGTTTTTATCTGCAGGAGATTTTCATTCAAAATGTGTTGCTTTAGGGGAAAAGGAAGGGTGTTTGTAGAAGGTACTTTTTAGCATTCTTCTGATTTTTTATCTGACCTGTCACAACCTCTTTAGGAGATATTAATTTAGTTCATATAATCACAACTGGAACTAAGGAAAAATTATTTATATTTTTAGAAATTCTCATGTTCTTATACTTCTCTGGAGATTGAACTGACTCCAAAGAGACTATTTTATGATTAAGAATATTTTTGCGGTCGGGTGTGGTGGCTCACACCTGTAATCCCAGCACTTTAGCAGGCCAAGGCGGGTGGATCACCTGAGGTCAGGAGTTCGAGACCAGCCTGGCCAACATGGTGAAACCTGATCTCTACTAAAAATACTAAAATTAGCCAGGCATGGTGGTGGGTGCCTATAGTCCCAGCTACTCAGGAGGCTGAGGCAGGAGAATTGCTTGAACCAGGGAGGCAGAGGTTGCAGTGAGCCGAGATCGCTCCATTCCACTCCAGCCTGGGCAATAGAGCAAGACCCCATCTCAAAACAAACAAACAAACAAAAGAATATTTTGTATAGGGAGTCATTATATTGTGTCCTTACACCAAGAAGTCCAGTTGAGATAGAAATTGTACAGAGTAAAGCCATATTTAGAAGGAAACACGTATTTAAATATCAAAGAACACTGGACATATGGCTTTTGAAATTTACACACTTGTATTAGTTATCTATTGCCATATAACAAAACCTTAACAGCTCAAAACAATAGTCATTATCTAGCAGTTTATATAGATTACACAGGTGCAGCTGACCTGACTGGTCTGAGCCTTCCAAAGGCTGCAGTGAGGATGTCAGCCTAGGCTGCAGTCAATCAAGGCTCCCCTGGGGGCACATCCACTTCCCAGCTCATGCCTGTGAGCTCATGGCAGGATACAGTCGCTCATGGATTGTTAGGCTGAGGGCCTCAGTTCCTCACTAGTCGTTGGCCAGAGGCTTCCTTAGGTTCCTTAACATGTTTTCTCATGGCGGGGCAGCTCACAGCATAGCAGTTGGCTTCAGCAGAACACGGAAGCAGGGGGGCAAGAGGCAGGAAGCAAGATAGAGGCCAGGGTCTTTCCACGGCCTCATCTCAGGAGCAGAACCTCATCACTTTGGTCTGATTTTGACAAATGTCACAGTGACTTTTGTCACTACATCAGAAGCAAGTCACTAGGTCTAGCCCACACTCAAAAGGAGAAGATTTCACTGAGCAAGAATGTCAGGAGGCAGAATCTTTGGGCATTTCATTAGAAGCTGCTAGCGCAGTTCTTAATGGCGCTACAACACAGTGGATTGGGAGGAGTATGGGGTAGGAGGGTGATGAGGGAGGGCAGGTTAATTCTGTGGATGCTGAGGACAGGGCGCCTCATGAAAAGTGTTCCCATCAGACTGGTGTATTTCTAGGACACCTGCAATGCATCACTCTCTAATAAAAGAAAAAATTGCCACTTCTTGGCAGATATTTAAAGGTGAGGAGTCCCTTACTAAACCACACTCCAAAGAAATAAGCCTGCAAAATAGGGGAAAGTTGTTTTTCACCTAGAAAGCAGATTTCATGCATTTTCTTATTTTCAAAGTAGTGGGGAGAAACTCTAAGCTGTACATAGGAAGGAAGGGACTCATTTCTCCTCTTGCGCAGCACCCCAGCACCTTGCACATCCCATTCCTCCCTAACTCCCCCCTGCACACTCCCCTCCCAAGCGTCTGTAGATCTACATACTTATCAAGTCTGTACAGAGTATTGAGTGACATGGTGACTGCAGCTAAGGAAAAGTGAGATTTGCAGGCTGTCTGAAATGTTTCTTGCTAAAGTAGTTCCAATCCTTCCCTCATTTAGAATAAAATACATTCTTAGTAAATTATTTTTAGGCAGGAAAAAAAAAACCCACACCGGAAATAGGATTCTCATAAACCAACTGGGGGCTCAAGCTGGTAAACACATTTCTAAGCCATCCCTATACAGAAACCATGAGACAAATAAGACACAGAACATCCAGATCACTTAGACCCTTCAAACCACATCCTGGGATCCAAGGGGAGTGGCTGCGAGTTAAGAAAGATACCTTTATCCAGTGGACCTTTTGACTATCTTGTCAATCTCAAGTTTAAGAAAAAAATCGTAAAGTAAAAAATTTTGGTTTGGGTCCCTTCCCGCTTTCCCTTGCTTCCTCACCCTCCTTAAGCCTCTAAGCACCCAGATTTTCCCCAGAGCAGTGCTTCCTGGTCAGTGACTACCCCATCCTCTTTTTAATCCCTTTTCTTCATGCACACCTTCAGTCCATAAATCCAAGCTTTTTGTAAAGAGGGAGGGTGGGTAAGCTAATTCATACTAAAGTGAGAGTGAATTATATATAAACCTCATATTAATTCTAAGCAGTGTTTCAGAAGAAAATTTGCTAACATGAACATCTTACTTGAAAAAAATTCTGTTCAACAAAGTATGGTTTAGAAATCATTTTCAATCAGGATTGGAGAGAGTTTTTTTTGTTTTTTGTTTTGTTTTTTTCTTAAAGCAGTTAGATTTCTCCAGCAGATTTTGAATGCTTGGATATTCCTGATTCTTTTCAATGGGAATCTGATCTGGATAAGACCTAAGACCATAAACACTCTAGCTTTCCATTTGGGTCTTTTGTTATTGAAAACTAGTTGGACTTAAACAAGTTAAGTGGGTTTTAAGGATGGTTGCTTTCAACCTCAAGCATTCTTGAGGTTCTGCTTTATTTAGCAAAAGAAATGCTGGTTTTCTAATCTCTCAGTCACAAGGAACTTTTACTTATCTCATAAAAAAGACTGGGATGGGGATTAATGGAATAGAAAAGGTATATTACAAATATTGCAGGTATATTTAGTTAATTCATGTTCAAAGATAAATTAGTAGTAGTAATAAGAGTGGTGCTTATAAAATTACCATATCTGCCGGGCACGGTGGCTCACGCCTGTAATCCTAGCACTTTGGGAGGCCGAGGTGGGTGGATCACCTGAGGTCAGGAGTTCAAGACCAGCCTGGCCATCATGGTGAAACCTCATCTTTAAAAAAAAAAAAATTACCATATCTGATGTTCAAATTGCAGATCATCAGTTGAAAAAGCGTGGATTTTTCCCTCTGGGAGGAAATCTTTAAAAGTGACACCATAAGAGACATTAAGGCTGGCTGTTGTTTTATTTCTCTTCCTCTCTCTCTCTCTCTCTCTCTCTGTCATTTAATTTCTGACCTTGAATGCATTCTTTTAACATTACAAAATCGTAGAAAAAGAATATTGAGTCATTTATTGTAGTGTTTTTAAACAATTTGATACCATTTTGTTTCTGGCTTCTTAACTGCATTTGCTGATTGTGAGGGGTGTAGAGGTCCCTGATGTTCAGAGTGCAGTACCAGCATTTATACAAAACATTGCAGCCTGGCTCATGGAGCACAGGGGTTACTAAGGGGCAAGCTGCTGCTTGCCATAACACCCCAGGGCCTCCTTCTCATCTTGCACCATTTCCCAGGGCAGACAGCTTTGTGGGGCTCAGACTGGTGCCCTGGAACGTTTCACCTTCCATTTTTCTTGCTCTGATTTCTGAAGATGGAATGTTCTCTTCACCCTACACATCAGGGGGTTTCCTTCTTTTTTCATTTTTCACTGATTCCGTTGTGAATTTGCACTTGGAGCTAACTTACAACATTGGAAACAGCAATAAACACAAATAATAGCAGGAGGCCGTGGCCACAGAATAACAAGACAGGATACGGCTCTTATTTTGTTTTTTATATACTCATTTATGAACTTTCTTATTGTGTTTATTTACTTACTTACTTATTTCTTGAGACAGGGTCTCATGTTTTCACCCAGGCTGGAGTACAGTGGCATGACCATAGCTCACTGCAGCCTTGAACTCCTGGGATCAAATGATCTTCCAGCCTCAACCTTCTGAGTAGCTGGGATTACAGGCACAAACCACCATGCCTGACTAGTTAAAAAAGAATTTCTTTTATAGAAATGGGGTCTCACTGTGTTCCCCAGACTAGTCTCGAACTCCTGGGCTCAAACAGTCCTCCTGCCTTGACCTCCCAAAGTACTGGGATTACAGGGATGAGCCACTGTGCCCAGCTCCTTTCCATTCTAAAAAGTGTGTGAGACAGTTATGGAGATTGTATAACAAGGTATAAAATTTCTGAGTGAAAGGAAAATAAGGAGAGAGAAATCTAAATGTGTGTAAGGTTAATATGTACACAGAATGTTTCTTAAGGCCTTTGACAATTCCTTTAAAAATCACTTGCAGGCTGGGTGTGGTGGGTCATGCCTGTAATCCCAGCACTTTGGGAGGCCGAGGTGGGCAGATCACTTGAGGTCAGAAGTTCAAGACCATCCTGGCCAACGTGGTGAAACCCCATCTCTACTAACAATACAAAGATTAGCCAGGCATGGTGGCACACACCTGTAGTTCCAGTCTCTTGGAAGGCTGAGGCAGGAGAATCACTTGAGCCCAGAAGGTGGAGCTTGTGGTGAGCCAAGATTGTGTCACTGCACTCCAGCCTGGGCAACAGAGGGAGACTCCGTCTCAAAAAAAAAATCACCTGCAAATTTGAGCTTCCTAACAGCCAAGCAAAAAAGGGAATCACAGTGAACGTTAAGATTCATATGTCTGCCAATTTAAAAACAAACCGGTTCTCTTAGATCAGTGCTTCTCGAACTTGAATGTACATTTGAGACACCTGGTGCATTGTTAAAATGTAGGTTCTGATCTAACAGGTCCATGGTGCATTTCTAATTGGCTCCCAGGCAATGCTATGCAGATGATGATGCTGATGCTGATGCTGATGCTGTTGCTGACATTGATACTGCTCCTCCCTGGACTGCCCTTTAAGTGGTGAAGTTTTAGCTCACTCATAAGAATGTATTTACAAAGCATCCTCCCACTTAAAAATATAGCCATGTTAGGTTTACAGTTTTCTCAGGTAACTTCAGAACATATAAAATACTGAGTTTTGAGATTTCTAACTTTAAGTTGCTCTTTCTATATTTAAAACATCTAACACCAAGAGACAGCATTCTCATTTTCGGTTAACTACGCTATTTCAAACCTTGTAAAAACACCTCATAGGTTTTTTGGAGTAATGTCCCTTTTGGCCCTTGTAAATATGATAAGACTACATTACAGTCAAGTTCTGGTGAGTCTAATTGTTGACCAGAGAGATTGTTTACTGTTGTTCTTAGAAGTAACAGTGGTTACAGGCACTGGGTCTATTTCAGAGCACCTGGATTTGAATTGCACTGTGCCACCTGCTAGCTGTGTTACCTGGTGCAAGTTGAGCGTCCTCTTCATGCCTCAGTTTTATCATCTGCTGAATGAGACTAATACATACCTGTCGTAGATGCTTATAACAGTGCCTGCATAGAGAAAGAATGAAACAATGTTAGCTATTCTTATTATTACATTTAAAATAGATTTTGCTGGCAGTGAAATACGAGTGATAGATTAAAATCGTCTCCTCAGCTGTTTTCCTTGCATAAGTACCTTAAAATAATGTATCTAGATTTGCAGTTTTATTCGGAATCCTTAGATAAAAGACACCAGATAATCAGAAGATGTTACCGACATTCGTAGGCTTTTGAAGTTCACTCTGATGAATCAGTCTATTTACAACAAATTGCTATAGACAGTGAAAAGTGCCATCCTTTTCCTGTAGTTTTTGAGTGACAGCATCTTTGTTCATGCAATCGGTTTTGCTGCATTTCCACTTCAGTAAATAGTTCATCAGTTCTTTGGCTCGGTCTTTGCAAACAAAACAAAACAAAAAACAGCTTCACACGGAGAATTTTAAAACAAAAATAAAGAAAAAAATTACTTCGAAATTGCCAACATTGTTTGGCTGAAAGAGCTTATTTGGAAAAACAGAGCATTTCATGCCTAAGCCTGTTTCAGTGGTGTTGTAGCAGAATTGCATGTTGCTAGTAGTTTGCTATCAAACCAACACTTGTGTTTCAAGCTATTAAAAAATGAGTAAAATAAGCCGGGTGCAGTGGCTCATGCCTGTAACCCCAGCACTTGGGAGGCCAAGGCGGGCAGACCACTTGAGGTCAGGAATTCAGGACCACCTTGGCCAACATGGCAAAACCCCGTCTCTACTAAAAATACTAAATAAGATTAGCCAGGCCTCGTGGTGCACTCCTGTAGTCCCAGCCACTCAGGAAACTGAGGCAGGAGAATCACTTGAATCCGGGAGGCGGAGGTTGCAGTGAGCCAAGATCGTGCCACTGCCCTCCAGCCTGGGCAACAGAGCAAGACTCCGTTTCAAAAAAAAAAAAAAAAGGAATAAAATAGAAACAGTGATTTTTCTGGTATTTTATCCGATCTCTCCAATATCCATACCAAAGGCATTTTTCAGATTTCCCTAAGCTGGAAGCACCAGACCACATGTTATTTAAAACATATTAAGATGTACCTACTTCCTCCTGATTAAGTATACTTTCTGTATAATTTTATAACACAGGAAAAAAATTTGCCTTCAGGTTAAACTCAGAAGAGTTGCCATTGGCTAATTGAAAAGTTTTGCATTTGGTAAGCATTTAATTTAAAATTTATTAATTTTGGTTTTGAGGTTTACTTTTCATATTTTTAGAGCCAATAACTTTTAAAGTCTCAGACATTTTTGTGGAATTCTAAGTTGTTCATAGATCCTAGGTGCTGTTTGTCAGCCTGAGAGCTTAAATGGCCCTGCCAAAAACCCAACCTCAGCTCAGAGTAGGAAATTGTCAAACACTTGGTAACTAGTACGCAAATGGATTTCAGTCACTAGATGGAACTGGAGGAATGGTGTGCTCCCTCGAAAAGAGCATTTCAGCTGGTCACAGTGGCTTGGACTTGTAATCCTAGCACTTTGAGAGGTCCAGGCATGAGGACCACTTGAGCCTAGGAGTTCAAGACCAGCCTGGGTAACATAGGATGACCTCACCTCTACAAAAAAATAAAAATACAAAACTATCCAGGCATTGTGTTGGCTTGCACCTGTAGTCCCAGAAACTTGGGAGGCTGAGGCAGAGGATTGGCTTGAGCCAGGAAGTTGAGGCTGCAGTGAGCTATGATCACACCACTGCACTCCAGCCTGGGCAACAGAGCATAGACTCCATCTCCAAAAAAAAGAGGCTGTGAAAGAGGAAGGCAGGGGGATGTTAGTCAGAGAGGCACAGAGACTGGGAGAGACTGAAAGAGAGGCAGAGAGAAATACACACGCATATTAAAGACACAGACTGAGAGAAATGGAAAAATGAAGAAAGAATCCCAGACAGATTGATTGATTTTCCAGGTAACAATCCTGCAGAGTGTTTAAAGTTGCGTTTTAAAAGACACTCAGTTGGTTCACACAATCCTAGTAAGAAGATCATCTTAATTAGCATCATAGTTTGCAGTTTTCAAAGCAGTGCTTAGGCATCATTGCATTGAAGACTTGGCTCCAACCCTTTTGTTACAGGTTAGGAAATTGACTTGTTCACCTTGCATTTGTAGAGCATTTTGCAATTTTTTGAAGGACATTTCCACCCATTATCTAATCACAAATCTCCATACATTCCATCTCCCCTGGTATAAAAGCAGCTTAAATTACAAGCACTACTGAGATTCAAAAGACAGTGGAGGTAATGCAGGCCACAAAATCAGTGACTTTTTTTTTTTTTCCTTTTTTTTAAGCATATATTTGATATTACTACTTTGTTTTAGGCTGTACATTGAAATAAGGAAAAGAAAACCAAAATTGACACCAATTTAATTTCAAAATAAAATCTAGTTTTTTTACTTTTCCACATCATCTTCAAGCTCCTAGCCTTCATGCATATTCAATGTTTGCATGTTTATAGCCCTGTCAAAGATAAAATATTAGTTTCAGAATTTTCACTCAATATTATACACTGAGTATTGGCCATTTAACTCATCTCAGTCCCGCTTTCAAAGAGATACCCAGGAGGAACCATCAAGGGTCGTTTGACCTTGAACAACTATGGATAATACTTTGGCTCTCTTTGGGACTTTTAAGGTCCTGTAAGTAAAATATTTACAGAAGGCTTGGGATTCTGGGTTTATCACATGACTGACTGATCCCCAGTGTTCTGCTTGGCAGATGTGGAAATCAGTGACACCATGCTTTTTACTCAAAACACGGTTTAGCTTACCATCACCAGGAATGGACGATGCATATGTGTTCACATTGTGAAGGTTTATTTATACCTCTAGTCTTCTTAACCAGGCTTTTTCACAGGAAAAATAACCCCAACTTCATGAATCCTATTTCCATTACTTATTTGCCAATCTGTTAATATAATGGCCAACTCAAATGATCGGTAATGATTGACTCACCATGACATCATCCATCACCTTTGTCACAGGAAGCCCACTTGCCTTGAAGAATGCAGCATCTTCCAACTTTGCTCCAGTAACTTTGGCTCCTTGTTAAATCCCTCCACGTAGGTCATCTCTGCAACCAGTTGACGCTGGAGCTCGGCAGCCAGCTGATGGGGCCTTCACTCCTCTTGTTGAGCTGCTCCTCTCTCTTCTCAAAGCCCTTTTTCCTTCTTTCCTGCTGGCTGGCCTAGAAGCTCAGCTAAAGAGGTATTCAAAGGGTCCAGTTGCTTAAACAGGGGGCCAGTGTGCTTTTTGCTGTAATTCATTTGTTTATTGAGCTCAGCTCCAAGCTGTAGAAGCCCATGGGGGAGCACATTAATGTCACCTTGGGAATAAGTAACAGGGTCAGGTTTTTCTGTTTGTTTCCTTGCACCAGATAAGGCATAGGATGAACTTAGGAGAAGCCAAAGTGATGTTTTCACATTGCGGTTTGGAATGATTTCAAGGTCCCTTGGTTAATCCGTTCTCAGCAAAGGAAATAGAAGATGGTCCCAAGATGGTATAAGCAGAGTGTTTGGTTGACAATTTGCTCTAAAAATGACCAGATTCCACAAGTTAACCCCCAGAGCTGCTCAATCACAGCAGTTTAAAAATAAGTTGAAGTGTCGTTACTGAATCAGTGGAAAGAATTTGGAGTTTCCAAAATAGTTTGTAATCAAGAAAAGCCATCTGAGGGGGCCCTGGAGGGAAAATTGCTGATGAATACCAAACGTCCAGTTCTCAATGTAGCGAAATATATGACTGAAGAAAACCATTTTTGTCCACATTTGAAGAAAGATAAGATTATACTAAATGTCTGGCACATACACTGGACCTTTAGTTACTGAGAAAGCTTTCAAAATAACTCTGCCATAACAAGTGGCAAGTTATTAAGGTCACGGGCTGTCCTCTCAAAAACCCTTAGATAACATGCTTCTCTGGCTAGCATGAGACACTTAATTTATCACATATGAACCATATGAGCCTGTTTATCAGTCTGTTAATAATTATCCTTATCTAGCTTGGGCTCTGGGTTACTGGCCATGCAGGCAGATCTTCCCTCCCAAGAGAAAATATTATTATTCTCTCGTATTCATTTATTTAAAAGTATATGGATTTAACAAAACATATTACTTAGCACTCTTACTGATTTAGAAATATAGGCTGGGTGCGGTGACTCACGCCTGTAATCCCAGGACTTTGGGAGGCTGAGGCAGGTAGATCATGAGGTCAAGAGATCGAGATCATCCTGGCCAACATAGTGAAACCCCATCTCTACTAAAAATACAAAAATTATCTGGGTGTGGTGGCGCACGCCTGTAGTTCCAGCTACTCGGGAGGCTGAGGCAGGAGAATCGCTTGAATCTGGGAGGTGAAGCTTGCAGTGAGCCGAGATTACGCCACTGCACTCCAGTCTGGTGACAGAGCAGGACTCCATCTCAAAAAAACAACAACAAAAAAAAATGATGACCCTTAGGAAATGAGTCTTCTTTAAAAAAATTTTAGACAAACTCTTTTAACCTTCCTGGGAGTCAGTTTCCTGGCCTTCAAAAACTGGGATGTTGGACCAAATTCTCTTGACGTTTCCTTCCAGCTGCGTGCTCGGTGGAGAGCGCAGGCAGTGTGGGGCAGGACACTGAGTATCTGTGCTGGTGATGTTTGGATTCAGGGGTGAGCAACCCCTTTGGAAGCAACGTGCAAATTTGCTGAGCAGTGATGGGGGTGCATGGGAATGGGTGGTGGTGCCCCTGTGTTGGAGTGAAAGAGACGAGTGTGGTGATAAGTCTGGCAGGGCTACTACTGTTATGATTTACACAGTCCCTTTCATCCAGCTACTTCAAAGCAACTTCACAAACTCTGGCTCATTATTCCTTCAAACACAGCATTCAAGAAAGGTTGATTGGCATCTTTTAGTTAATTCAAAGATGATGAAGCTGAGCATTACAGAATTTAAAGGGATTCTTCCAAAAGTATGCTATACTGCAGAGGGGCAAGATATATCCAGTGTTCATCACAGCTTTATAACTGAAACAAGGAAATAACCTAAACACTTATTTTTGGAGGAGACCATCGTAACTTACGGCATATTCGGAACATTCAATACCATGTAACCATTCAAATCATGTTTATCAAGAATAGTTAGCCACATTGGGAAAATAGTCATAACTGAACATTTAGTATCATAAAAAAGGTAAAGCTTTGTACATAGAGTATGATAAAAATGTTTTATGTGGTCCGGTGTAGTGACTTATGCCTATAATCCCAGCACTTTGGGAGGCCAAGGCAGGAATATCACTGAAGGCCAGGAGTTCAAGACTAGCCTGGGCAACACAGTGAGACCCTGTCTCTACAAAACATTTAAAAATTAGCCGGGTGTCATGATGCATGCCTGTTATTCTAGCTACTTGGGAGGCTGAGGCTGGAGGATCACTGGAGCCCAGGAGGTCGAGGCTGCGGTAAGCTGTAATCACACCACCACATTCCAGTCTGGACAATACAGAGTGAGATCCTATCTCAAAAATTAAAAAAAAAAAAGTTTAATGTGTAGAGGAGAAAAGGCAAAATATAAACGTGTTAAAGTATTAACACTGATCTTTCTCAGTACAGTGATATATTGAGAAGCTGCTATTCTTTTCTTTATAGCCTTATGTACTTTTAAGTTATTCAAGGTTGAAAAAAATGGGCACACATTACCTTCATAGTCATCTCTGTATATGATAATCATATGATTAGGAAAGAGGGAGTGTGTGTGTGAAAGTGGAATGGGCGAATGAAATAGAACGGTAGGGAAGACATCGGAAGATATGACGTACAAGCTGAACCCCAAAGATGAGAAGACCCAGCCATTTAGTGAACGGGGAAGCACTCTGGGGAACAGTAGGCACAGAGGAAGGAATAAGTTTGGAATGTGCTAGGTTTTGAAAAAGGCCAGCATGGGAGAATGATGAGAGATAAGGTCAGAGCCAAGCCCAGGTCATGTAGGGCCCATGATAAAAAGTTTGGGAAACCCTTGTAGGGCCTGACATAATTTATTTTACATTTTTGAAAGATCCTTCTGACCAATATATGAAGAAGATTGTAAGAGGCAAGTGTGGAAGTCAAGATCTATTGAGAAGGTGTTGCAGGGGTCCATGTGAGAATGAGGGTGGTTCAGAGCGGAGAGACGGGGCAAGGTAGGCAGGAGTGTGGATCTGACTTGTTAGCTGTGTGGAGGGAATAATTATCGTAATAACCATCATTTTTGTTTTTAGCAGGGCCATGTAACTTCAGTATGTTTTCAGTGTTCACATTTTCTGGGTTTACAGAATTTATCCTTGATAAGGTACAGAAGTAAATCACTGGTCATATACCATGCCTTTAAAAACATATGTCATGCTTCTATTATAATGATAATAATAGAAGCCTACTCCTAGTCATAAAACTTATCTGTTCAGAGAAGGCTTTTTCTTTTTCCAGAGAAGTCTTCTAGGTTTCAATTATTGCTCGTTAATGCTCACCACAGCCCTATAAGGTCAGTGTAATTATGCTTTAGAAAAGCTAAGTAACTTGCCAAAGGCCATGCAGCTAAAAGAAGCAAAAGCTGGATTCAAATCCCAGAGAGATTGGCTCCAGAGAGAACACCCTCATCCCCTCTCTGACATTAGTTCTGCTTTTCGATTGGTGGCAGTGGAGATGAACAGAAGTGAGCAGTGAGCAGAGAGGAGTCTGTAACCCCCACACATCCCTGCACCCCAACTGTAAACTGTCTTCCGTCATCATGTACTAAATCCATGTCCACTCCTGACAGGATCAGTGGCTCAACCATATCTACCTGCATCAGGGTTTTAGGCTGCGTCAGTTTAGACAGAGTAAGCTTTGGGATGTGCTGCTTAGATAGCCACGTGGTTGAGTAGAAACAGCACCGTACTGCGTCTCTGACTGCTCTGTGGTTCATTCACCATGTGTCTCATCTTTAAAACTTGGGGCTCAGTCTAGGTGCCTCCTGGCCTGAGCTTCCCAGAATTCTATGCTAATCCCTTTACTGTGTCATGGCCTGTTGTCTGCTTTTCTGGGAAGACCATCTACCGCTCACTGATATTTGAAGCTCGTTGAGTATTGTCATAGATCAGCCCAGAAAGTCACAGGGTACAGCAGCTCAGACCCATTACCAGCACTGGTCCAGCCCCATTCTGCCTCCAGGGAGTCACTCAAAATAGAGAGATGGGGGTAAAATAAGACTTAGGAATCTGTTTATTTGCCTCCATGGCCTTTGAACTTGCACATCCAACGTAACAGCTCCTGTGTGTTCTTGATAGTTCCAGTTATCATTTTTCCTCTCAAATACCTGAGAGCATTCATTATTTTGCAAGAGATTTGAGTAGACAATTCTTGTGCCTTATCTTTTCTTTCCTTGATGTGAGATGTTCTTCTGTGACTGGATAAGTTTATCTCAATGTTTCCCCAACTAATTTCTCAGAATGTTACTTTCATAAAATATACTGTGAAAAAAATGAATAAAAGAAAGGAGTTCTGAGGGCAAAACATTTGGGGAAAGACAAGTCTTTCTCCCTCTAAGGCATTCCCAGGGCACAGTAACCTGTTCATATCGCTTGCCCCGGTCTTTCCCAGCCACATTTGCTCAGCCATCTCCCCTTCCCACACACTTGTTAATACTTTGCAGAACATTAGGGCTCTGTGGGACAGGCTGGGAAATGCAGGTTGACATGCCACTGTTAATACCTAGAAAATTAAGGCAAACTTGTCCCTGAGAGATGTCAGGATAGCACAGTATGAAAAGGCCATACTTATCAGGGCTTTTATCTGAGAGAATATAGCACAGTGGTTATGAATGTGACTCTGGAACTTGACAGTCGGGGTTCAATTCCCAGCTCTGCCATTTAGTTCTACGATATGGGGTGTATCACCTAACATCTCTTTATCTCATTTGTTCCTCACTTGTGACATGGGGATGATGAAAATGATAATAGTACCTACCTATAGGATAACTATGAGAATTAAACAAATTAATAAATATGAAGTATTTGGAACATTGACCTGACTCAGGATAAGTCCTATACAAATGTTAGTATCATTATTATTGTTTCTTCAGGCCAAGAATATACTTCATCAAATATGCATACATTCATTCCTTCCTTCAACAAATATTTACTTAGTGCTACTATGTCCCAGGCACTATTCTAGCTGCTGGAGATACATCAGTGGATCCGAAATATCAGAGAAAAGTCCCTGTCCTTGTGGAACTTACATTTGAGTGGAATCTACTATAAATAATGCAAATAGAAAGAAAAATATATGCAAGTTTCCCAGGCACTTCATAGCCTACTACCTGTCCTATAGTTGTCAAATGAATGGATATATTATTCATATTATTCATAATGAATTCATAATCATATTATTCATAATATATTCATATTCATATACTGTTGTTATACAGTAATTGAGCTTGGGGGTTTGAGCTGTCATCTTAGATGAGAACAGAAAGCTAAGCCAATACGAGTGCCGTGCCAGTAAGAAAAGGACACTACTACATAAAGATTAGGAAGGAAAAAAGAGAAGAATGACATTAGGCCATCACCTATGGCCATGAGTTTTATTTAAAATGAGCTGGACCTGTTTTGCTTTCTTTATCTGACTGACTGTCAGAGATACAGTTACCTCTAGGCAGATTTCCACATTCCAAGACATTAAGACTTTCTGAGCTGCAGCACTCTTTGCTTGTAGCAAACAGAGAGCAATAAGAGTTATTTTCGGATGACTCTGGCTGAAGAGGAAGAATCAAGTAATTCACTCTCTCCTCCAATAATAATTCACTTCAAGAGGAAAAACGCCTTTGGAAAAAGCACCCCGTGAATGGAAGTCTCAGCATTTGCTGTGAACTTAGTTAAAATAAACTCTAGACCTTTTTCATTAATCTTTACCTTTTCTTTTTCAGAAATCTTCTCTATGTCTACCCACAGAGGCTAAACTTTGCTAACAAACTGGCATCAGCCCGGAACATTACAATAAAGATCCAGTTTATGTGTGGAGAAGACCCTGGCAACGCGATGCCGGTAAGGAGGGAAATGAACATTTGCCTCAAATCAGGGTGGGCTGCACACCCTGTCAATTCACATGGATCACATCCAGGACTCATCAGGGTACAGAATCCGTCTATTCCAGGCCAGCACTGCTACTCAGCATGTGCGAGGGCTTCTGTTCCCAGGATAACAATGGGGAAACAGGGACAGTCTTACTTGAAAATCTCTTAACTTACTCTGTAGTGAGCTTGGAACATACAGATTGTTTTAGAGGATTAAAAAAATCATAAAATCTTTCCATGCTGCCCTTAGGACCACCCCACTCTGAAAGCATACAAAGTAAAGAGATGGCTCCGCATGTGCACCGTGTTTGCTGAGTGTCTTCCATGCACACGCTGTACACGCTGTGTTTGCACACACTGCATTACACACTTACCCAAACCTCGGACCACATTGCTAATAAATACGAGGTACTGCCTAGTAATTATAAACACACACCACCTCCACACCTTCTAGGAGTGGATCTTCATCCTGAGACAAAGTATAAATCAAATAATATATATAATGCATTGTGCGCCAAGGAACCCAAAATGCCAGAATTTATACTTTTTAAACTATCTGCTGCCAAATGAGATGGTGGTTAGCTATTAGTTTCCCATAAGTCATAGGAGTCAGTTAATATGCCTTTCTTTTTTTTTTTTTTTTTTTCTGAGATGGAGTTTTATTCTTTTTGCCCAGGCTAGAGTGCAATGGTGTGATCTCGGCTCACTGCAACCTCTGCCTGCCAAATTCAAGTGATTCTCCTGCCTCAGCCTCCCAAGTAGCTGGGATTACATGCATGTACCACCACGCCCAGCTAATTTGGTATTTTTAGTAGAGATAGGGTTTCACCATTTTGGCCAGGCAGGTCTTGAACTCCTGACCTCAGGTGATTCACCTGCCTCAGCCTCCCAAAGTGCTGAGATTACAGTCATGAGCCACCGCACTCAGTTAATACACCTTTCTAAAAAAGAAAAAGAAAGAAAAAAAAAAAACCTTTCTCCTAATGTCCCACCTGTCTTCCCAATAAAAGGTGTCTTGAGGCAGTGGTGGGCTCCTCTTAGTTCTCTCTGCTCATGCCCCTGGCATGTTACTGCCGGGACTGCCAGGTATGCTTGTGCACATCCTGTGGCAGCCAAGATGCCCAGCCAAGGGTGACTGTGGGCTAAAGTCCAATCTGTTCTTCATTCACTGAGCCTGGGGTTCTGGTGTTGGGATTACTGCATCTAGAGGAAAGAGTTTTTTTTCTCGGCACAAAGGTGAGTGCGCTTGTTCATAATGCATCTTAAACGCTGCTTCAGGCCCAAGGAGGTATCTTTTTCTAAATAGCACAGATGTGGATAAGGCAGTGGAGAGTCAGATCACCTAAGTGACTAGGTCTCTATGTTTGGAGAGAGAAGAACCTGGACTGGGGATTTCTCACTCAAGGCAAAAGTATGTAACTTTGCCCTGTTGGATAGAACTCTAGGCAGTGAGGCAGAGTGGAGAGAGTACTGGTTTTCTTTTCTTTTCTTTTCTTTTCTTTTCTTTTTTTTTTTTGAGACAGAGTCTCGCTCACCAGGCTGGAGCGCAATGGCATGATCTCAGCTCACTGCAACCTCCACCTCCCAGGTTCAAGCAATTCTCTGCCTCAGCCTCCCATGTAGCTGGGATTACAGGCACCTGCCACCACACCTGGCTAATTTTTGTATTTTTAGTAGAGGCAGGGTTTTACCATCTTGGCCAGGCTGGACTTGAACTCCTGATCTCATGATCCACCTGCCTTGGCCTCCCAAAATGCTGGGATTACAGGCGTGAGCCACTGCACCTGGCCTTTTTTTTCTTTTTGAGACAAGGTCTGTTGCCCAGGCTGGAGTACAATGGTGCTGTCTCGGCTCACTGCAACCTGTGCCTCCCAGGCTCAAACGATTCTCCTGCCTCAGCCCCTCAAGTAGCAGGGACTATACACCTATGCCACCATGCCTGGCTAATTTTTGTATTTTTTGTAGAGAGGAGGTTTCACCATGTTGCCCAGACTGGTCTCCAACTCCTGGGCTCAAGCCATTTGCCCACCTCAACCTCTCAGAGTTCTGAGATTACAGGCATGAGCCACCTCTCCCGGCCAAGCCAGCAGTCTTAATTATACAAAATGCAGCTCTATGAGACCAGAACATCCTGTTGGCCTGATAATAGTCAATTTGATGTACCCAAATGTTACTGATAATTTGATCCTTTCCATACTGGTAAACAGGTCATCTTTGGAAAGTCCAGCGGGCCTGAATTTCTGCAGGAAGTATACACAGCCATTACATACCATAATAAGTAAGTCTGTTTCAGCATTCTAAATATACACCAAGATGGTTTCATCATCTCCTGGTTTTTCTGAGTTCCCTGGGTGATTCCTCCCAACTATTTTTATAATTCAGGGACTCAGGGGCCAAGGAAATCCATGCCAGTTCCATGACTCTGTGTTGAAGATGTGTACAATTTTGCCATTAACCAAGACTGAGAGAAGAACGTGTCTTCAAGAATCCAATATAGTTTTGACTTTTCTGGAGGCTTCTATTCTAGTATGATGCAAAGAGGTTGTATTACGTTAATTAAGAAAACACATTTTCTAACTTGCTTTGAGACATTGAAGGAGGCCAGAAGTACAATCCAGCTTCCCTTGCCTTGTGTCCCTGTCCGCTCCACTTGACACCTGGCCCATTGCCTGCCTAGGCTGACCAAAGGAGAAAGGGAACATTCATTATCCCACCAGTAAATGGAGTCACAAGATAATGCCTATGCTGTTATTCACGTTCCACAGGGAGGGAGGGACATCTGCACAATGTCAGACGGAACTGGGTTTGATCCTGGCCTGATCACCTGGGCCTATTTATTTAAATCCTCCATTTAAGCACATTCTGGGGTTGGGATGAGGATTAAGTGAGGTAATGTACATGAAACCCTTGTAATTCATGAAGCATCTAGGGCTTCACAATTCAGTAAAATCGGGTTCCTTTTCCTTCCTGCATCATTCATTTGCTTCTACTCTTTGGGGAGTGCAGCCAGGTGCCAGGCTCTGTTCCTTGGGTAGAGATGGAAAAGGAGGTCACAGCAGGATTCCAAACCTCATCCTTTCTTCAAATTAAGTTTTTGGGGTTTTCCATTGTGTGGGGGGAGGTGTTTTGTGTTTTTTGTTATTTTTCCTGACAAAGCCTTTAGTTCATGAACAGTTTTGTGGAAGGGAAGTGTATCTAATAACATAAGCTTGGTCTCCGGGACTTCCAGCTTCAGAGCAGAGTAATGTAAAATGAGAAGCAAAGACCCAGGCAAGTTCTGAGGAGCAAAGGGGCTGTGGCATCTTATAATCAGAGAAGTCATCATTCTTGCTAAAAGTTATTTGTGTATAATGTACTTTTGAAACAGGTCTCCCGACTTTTATGAAGAAGTGAAAATTAAGCTCCCTGCTAAGCTCACAGCAAATCACCACCTCCTGTTCACCTTCTACCATATCAGCTGTCAGCAGAAGCAAGGAGGCTCCGTGGAAACTCTCCTGGGATATTCAGTGAGTTGTTTCCAGCCTGCTGACTCACACTGCAGTTGTTGGTATATCTGAGGTCCCTGCAGAGAGATAATCAACCAAATTCTATTCACTTGATTTTTTCCTGTCAGAAGTAGCAAAACGTGCTAAGCCGAATTACAGCAAGAGGCAGAAGTGATTTGCCTTAGCCAATGTCAAATTTCAGAAATGGAAAGCTAGTGGGTGATAGAAGTTGAAAGAATACTCATTTGTTTTTTTAAAAAGCATTGCAGTGTTCACTATTTCCAAAGGTAATATCCATGCTTCACATACAAAACTAGCTCTGTCCTCCAAGAAGAAACAATTATTTCCTTAAAAAATATAAAAAGTAAAATAAACATTGATGTTGTTCAGACACACACAAACATTGGCTACAGCGAAAAATGCTACTGCTTTGGCTCTGAAAGCAGTAAATCATCAGTACTACCATCTCAGGTGCTCTCGGGGATTTAAAATGCAAAGAACTGGACAGAAATTACTGCCAAAAGGAGTCCTGGTCAATATCTAATCATTGTTTAGTTGCATTTGATTATTGTGAGCTAGATAAATTGCCAGAATTATATGCTGTAATAAATACCACTTTATTATTTGCATCATCTGTTTCAGTGGCTGCCAATTCTCTTAAATGAACGTCTTCAAACTGGATCGTACTGTCTCCCAGTTGCCTTGGAAAAATTGCCACCCAACTACTCCATGCATTCTGCTGAGGTAATTGGCAAGCTGGCTGTCAGCTGTCTCTCGTCCAGCTGTGGTCTTGGACCACCTTCCCAGAACCACGTCTCATTCCCATGTGACCAAACATGCTCATCGTGTTCTCTGGAGCACACCGCGTTTTCAGAGAGCACATTGTTCTGATAGGATGGGAGGAATAAACGACTATGAAACCTCATTCTTTTAAATGCCACCAAATCGGAATGTTTAGTAGATGCAACCTGCACCCAAGGCAGCATTACCTTGCATTATATATCACAGAGGGATTCCCAGGATAATGTATTATAGAAGAGGAGGCAAACTGAGGCCAATTGTAATAAACAATTGCTCCCATCAAGAATCCTTAGAAAAGGTTCCCAGGCCAGATTCCAGCCGTTTCTTTTTTGGGTCAGTTGTCACAGCCCTCAGGTGGATACCAAGGTATTTATTCCCCTAACAATCCCAATGCCAATAGCCTTTCCCACTTCCTGTTTCTGGCACTTCCTCTCGCCCATGCACTCAGCTGCAGTGCCCCCTCCATTTAAAGGAATCCCTGGGCGGATCACCTGAGGTTAAGATTTCAAGACCAGCCTGGTCAATGTGGTAAAACCCCATCTCTACTAAAAATACAAAAATTAGCCAGGCTTGGTGCTGGGTGCCTGTAATCCCAGCACTTTGGGAGGCCGAGGTGGGATGATCACTTTAGGTTAGGAGTTCAAGACCAGCCTGGCCAACATGGTGAAACTCCATCTCTGCTAAAATACAAAAATATTTATCTGGGCATGGTGGCAGGTGCCTGTAGTCCCAGCTACTCAGGAGGCTGAGGCAGAATTGCTTTAACCCAGGAAGTGGAGGTTGCAGTGATCCGAGATCACGCCACTGCACTGCAGCCTGAGCAACAGAGCAAGACTCCATCTAAACAAAAAAATAAAAATTAAATTAAAGAGAGCTCAGGGGACTGTCCACCCTGACTGCACCAGCTGTCGCACTGCTGTCACACTTCTCAGTTCCTTGCATAGGTTTACATCAATAAGTACTATTTTGAAGTAAATCTCCAACATCGTATTTCATTTTAGTCTGCATCTTTAAAGATAAGGGCTTTGTTTTTAACCATCACAATACCATTGTCATACTTTAAAATTAACTGTAATTTCTTAGTATCATTAAATATTCAGTCACTGATCAAATTTTCAGTTATCCCACTAACGATATATTTTCAATGCTTGCTTTTTAAATTTAGAATCCAAAGTCAGCTTTCTTCTCTGTTCTTTCACCATCCACCGTCTCACTTGGGGCTGTTTTCCTTTTATTTTCCTTTTTCCCTAGAGAGAGAGAAGCATCTTTTGCCCTGGGCCACAGGCACATGCCTGGTAGACCAAAACTTCTCTCCTCAAAGCCATCTAAGGGGCAATCCGAGTATGTCCACAGACATTTCTTGATTGGTCTTTATGATTTGAACATCAACACCTTTCAGTAGCCCTCAAAACCACCTTCTCATCATCAGGTTGCACATTCCAATTTCTTAGAACTCCCAGTTATCTTCTTAAGCTATAGGAAAGACCTGAGTGTTGAAGACCTGCATCTAGATTCTGCCACTCCCTAGCTGTGTGAACGTGGTGAGTTGCTTTCCCTATCTGAGTCTCAAAGATGAAACTGAGCCCGTATCTGCCTATAATGTTGCTGTAAGCATTAAATGAGATAATGCATGCCAAACAACAAACTCAATTCCTAAGTAAACATTAGTTCCTTTTTCTTACTTGCCCTGTGCTGTGTTTATAGATATACCCTTAGCCTCTCCTAGTGTCCTGTAAACCTTCACTGTCTAATAAGATAGCTACTAGCTACGTGTGGCTACTGAGAACTTGAAATATGGCTAGTTCAAACTGAGATGTGCCATAAGTAAAATATGCACCAGATTTCAAAAACTTAGTAGGGAAAAAAATGTGAAGTATTGTATTAATAATTTTTACATTGACTACATATTGAAACAATCTTTAGGCTTATTAGTTAAATGAAATATAGTTACTTTCACATGTTCCTTTTTTTTTTTTAAGAGATAGGCTCTCACTCTGTCGCTCAGGCTAGAGTGCAGTGGCGTGATCACAGCTCACTGAATCTTGAACTCATAGGCTCAAGCAATCCTCTTACCTCAGCCTCCTTATCTCCTTGGTAGTTGGGACTACAGGCATGCACCACTACACCTGGCTAATTTTTTTTTTTTTTTTTGCAGTAGAGACAGGGTCTTGCAATGCTGCTCATGCTGGTCTCAAACTCCTGGCCTCATGTGATCCTCCTGCGTTGGACTCCCCAAAGTGCTGGAATTATAGGTGTGAGCCACCATGCCTAGTCCCTTTTTACTATTTAAATGTGGCTACTAGATGATTTTTTTTTTTTTTTGAGACAGCTTCTCGGTCACCCAGGCTGGAGTGCAGTGGCGCCATCTCGGCTCACTGCAACCTCCACCTCCCGGGTTCAAGTGATTCTGCTGCCTCAGCCTCCCAAGCAGCTGAGACTACAGGTGCACGCCACCACGCCCAGCTAATTTTTGTATTTTTAGTATAGATAGGGTTTCACCATATTGGCCAGGTCTTGAACTCCTGACCTCATGATCCACCCACCTCGGCCTCGCAAAGTGCTGGGACTACAGGCGTGAGCCACCATGCCTGGCCTAGATGACTTTAAATTACATAAATAGCTCACATTATACTTCCACTGAACAGTGCTATTTTAGATCACAGATGGCAAACTAAAGTGCCCACAGGATCCAGATGAGTAACATCAATGAATGCCTTATTCTGGTGGCATCTGTTCACTCTGGAGATTGTCCCCCATCTGAAGGTCACAGCTGTTCCTTCACTCTGCAGATGGGTGCCATGCTAGGATATAAGGCCAATTTTTTCGTATCTTCCAGTACTCAAATGAAGTTAGAAAAGCAGTGTTTTATAGGAAATTTTCAGGCTTTCAAATATTGGTAACTAATTTTTAAAAGTTCCTAATACTTCAAACAGAACTCGTGTGTGGGCTAGAACCCACTTTGGGCCCCAGCTTGTGCTGGCTTCAGATAGCTTTAAATGTTTCCAGCCCGTGTACACACCTACCTTCCATTACAATGAAAGACAGGCAAACTTAGGCGAGGCCCTCCTCGATCAGCACTGCAGGGCATCTCTAAAGGAATGCAACTGCAATGGGAATTTAAGGCAAGGAGCTGTAAGGCCTACAAAGGTATTGATATGTAAACGGTATAAAACAGTCACTTTAAATAATTAGAGCAGGAGCCAAGCAGACCTAGAAACATGTTGGAAACACTTGGAAAAATTTTGTTAAAAGGGGAAGTAATGTTGGGTACTCAAAAAAGTATTAAAATTTCATGTCTTGTAAAGCTATTCTATACTTTGTCCTGACAGTCCTGATTAATGGGGAAATTGCTGGGATCTTAGTTTATTTCAATTCCTTGAATCCAGAATTAGCATGCTGGATTGGAACTTAGAGGCAGATCACACAGTTCAACCCCTCCTTGCAGTGTGAGAACAGAACACTAAGGCCCAGAAAGTTTTAATGACTTGTCTAAGTAAAAATAATGAGTTTGAGACGCGGCACAGTGGCTCACGCCTGTAATCCCAACATTTTAGGAGGCTGAGGGGGTCGGATCACTTGAGCCCAGGAGTTTTTGAGACCAGCCTGAGCAACATGGTGAAACCCCATTTCTACCAAAAAAACCCCAGAAAAATTAGCCTGGTGTGGTGGTGTGTGCTACTCCAGAGGCTTAGATGGGAGGATCATTTGAGCAGGAGGTCGAGGCTGCAGTGAGCTATGATTGCACCACTGTACTTCAGCCAGGTGGCAGAGTGAGACCCTGTCTCAAAATGAATGAATGAATGAATAAATAATAACTAGTTTGGTGTAGAATTGAACTTCAATCCCGGGCTTCTGACTCCAAGACCAGTTATGTTAGTTTTCAAGAGAGTTTAGTATAACCGTGACATTCCCAGGCAAGTTCCTCTGCATTGCTTGTTAGTAATCAGAAAAGGGGATTAAATTGCTAATGTTTTTCTTTTCTTTAACACAGAAAGTCCCTTTACAGAATCCTCCCATTAAGTGGGCTGAAGGACATAAGGGAGTATTTAATATAGAAGTGCAAGCTGTTTCTTCTGTGCACACCCAGGTAAGAAAAGTCAAGGTTAATAATGAAGGTAAAGGTGCAGCAGAGCAGCCTTTGAAGGACAGGCCAATAAAAAATCAGTGAAAATCCTGGTCCACAGATAAATAAAAAACAGTCCTGTAGTTCTTTGTGGGGACATGCAAATCTGTTTAGATTTCATTTGTCATTGGAATAGAAAGACCTTACAAAACCACTGAGCACCGAAAGGAAAGAACCTGGTACCTGCACTGTTGCTTGAGAAACTTTGCAGGGAGACTTGGTTTGAAACTCTCGTCTGCTGTTATCGCTTTTCCCTCTGTAATTCTGCCACTTTACCAGCCTTTAAAAAGAAATTGCATTCTCCCTCCTTTGCCTGCCACTGTCTGAGTTCTGCATACTTACCTGGTATGCTGACCTCTACTTACAGAACATGTCAGAGCCTAAGTTATTTTTTCTTTAGCTAATAATTATTGAAAGGTCCAATCTTGTGCACCTCATTCTACAAAGAAGTTCATAACCTCAGTCTAAAACATGTCTTAGGACTTCTGGTTTGAAACCTGGATAAGAGGTGCTACCCATAAAGAGCTATTCGATTATGTTTATGAATCCACTGGTGAACATTGATGGGATAAAACCCCATGAGCCCTGCCTTCTCCCTTCCCAGGACAACCACCTGGAGAAGTTCTTCACCCTCTGCCACTCCCTGGAGAACCAGGTGACCTTCCCTATCCGCGTGCTGGATCAGAAGATCAGCGAGACAGCACTGGAGCACGAGCTGAAGCTCAGCATCATCTGCCTGAACTCCTCCCGCCTGGAGCCGCTCGTGCTCTTCCTGCACCTGGTGCTGGACAAGCTCTTCCAGCTGTCTGTGCAGCCCATGGTCATCGCTGGCCAGACAGGTATGAACCTGCAGGGCTGGGCTGGGAGGAGGCAGGGGCAAGCAAGCGTTGCCTTCTTTAATGAATCCTGACTTTCCAGAAATCCAGAGACAATGTGATCTTCCTTTCCACTAATGACGTGTGTTCAAGGGAGGCCACGTCTTGTGCTATTTTTCTTTTAGACTCTCTGCATGTTGGAAAGAAAAAGAAACATTGAAATAGGGTTCTTAATATTGTAGCTTTTTGTAAACTTTATTAAATGAATATAGGCAGTTTTTCAAATTCCATTTCTGGTCATTGATACATTTATTTTCCCTTTAAGATATTTTTGGTTTCTTGACTAACAGGAAATGGAACAAGTAGGACAACCTATGTTAAATGGAGGGAAGGATCAGTTAAACGGAATGCAATCAATTGTTAAAGTTAAAACATAAACTCACTATTTTAAAGTGTATAGGTCAGTGGTTTTTAGTATTTTCACAAGGATGTGCAATGATCACTTGATGTACTTTCATGACATTTTCATCAGCTCCAAATAAAGCCCCATACCCTTTTGTAGTCATTCCCTGTTCATCCCTTCTCCAGAACTCATCCATTCTCTCTCTTACAGTCTATTTTAAATGCTTACTTTTGGCCAGGCACGGTGGCTCACGCCTGTAATCCCAGCACTTTGGGAAGCTGAGGTGGGTGGATCACGAGATCAGGAGATCGAGACCATCCTGGCTAACACAGTGAAACCCCGTCCCTACTAAAAATACAAAATATTAGTCGGGTGTGGTGGCACACACCTGTAGTCCCAGCTACTCGGGAGGCCGAGGCACTAGAGCTATTTGAACCCAGGAAGTGGAGGTTGCAGTGAGCCAAGATCATGCCACGGCAATCCAGCCTTGGCAATAGAGCAAGACTCCATCTCAAAAAAAAAAAAAAAAAAAAAGCTTACTTTTAATAAATTAACACTAAATACAATGTGTACATTTTCCCTTGGAAATAATCTCAAAAGCTTATACTGGAGGGAAGACCAGGGTCCAGTGGCTCTCCTAACTCCTCCAGGGTAGACCCGCTGGCGTAGAGCATCTTTACTTGCCACCATTTTCAGCTGTGCCTGTATAGCTCTTTGCTCTCCAGTCCAGCTGACGTCTTTTGGGTACCATCCGTATGCCCAGTACCGTACTAAAACTTACAGGCTTTGTGACAATAACCAAGAGCACCTCAGACCTCAGAGGACTTATAATATGGCAAAGAGTCAGCAGCCCAGGACCAAAGTCCTCAAAGGGACACAGCTAAATTTTACAGTGGTGGTGGGGAGGGTGATATCAAAGGGGAGAGTGAGAAGACATCCATCTGGGAGGATGCAGGAGGTCCACATGAAGAGATGGCCTTGAAGAAGGGTTAGAATGAAAACAGCCAAATAGGGGCAAGGAGATAAGCGTGGCACAGCAGAGAACCACGAAAGTGGGGGAGTGTCAGGAAGAAAGTTAATAGCACAGTTGGTGGTAGATGAGCACGTGTGGAAGTGGGCTGCGACAACGAAGTGAGGGAGCTTTTAGAGCCAGGGAAGAGCATGTCCTCTTAATCTCTCACTGTGCTTTGCACCCCGATATGCATCTTTTGTGGTTTCACAGATCAGACGTCCTGTGTTGGAGGCTAACTTTTCATCCGTGTAGCAGTTGCCTCTCCAACTAGATTCTTATAGAGCTCTGCCCTCCCTCAATTGCTTCCTATGCCCCCACATATGTGGCACATTGCTTTGTATGTTTCAGCTACTTAATACAGACTTGTTCACTAGACAAAATATTTATATGTTTTGAGCTGTTTCTCCATGGCAAGTTGCCACCTTGTGGTGTGGAGACCACGGGGTGTTGGCACAGGCAGAGTGAGTGGAGGCAGCTAGTCTACAAGCATTTATTCACAACCTATTCTGTGTCTATGCAGTGGAAGGCACGGTGGGGGCACAAAAAATATGAGAAATGCACCTTGCATGGGAAGGATTCCACCTTCACAGAGAGATAGTTTACCAGCAGAAACAGCTGGAGAATCACGTCACTCACTTTCACTTGAGCCCTGCATTGTGTGGAGTCAGACGACTTCATGGAGGATGTGGGATCTGTGCTGAGATTCATGGGGTTGGTGTGACTTTGTGGATGGGAGTGAGGAGGGCTTTCTAGGTGAGGACAACAGCATGAGCAAAGTCTCAGAGGTAAGAGAGCAGACATGATGAGACAATACGATAACTGCCTCGTTTTAAGGGAAGTTGAATCTGAGCCAAACAGGGTACAAGATTGGATAAGTAGACTGGAGCCAAACTATGGAGGCTTGGGGCAGCAGAACGAGAGGGTCTATGCAGTAAATCAAATGTGTGTGGGCCCACCGTGGGAATGACTTGATATGCATACAGTTTTCGGTTGATCTGTACAAGGATCAGGGTTGTACGGCACATCTCAAACACAGTGTGCATGGCAGTCACGTGGGCATCTTGTAACGATGCACAGCCTGATGAATACACCCTGTAGGGCGGGGCCTGAGAGTCCGCATTTCTAAGTAAGCAACCGGGTGATAGTGGTTACGTCAGTCTGCGGCTCCCACTGAGTAGGGCTGGCTTAGAGAGGGAGGACGTCAGGACAGTCTTACGTCTTTGTCACTAAAAACCATCAGTGCTACTCAGTGGCAGGAGGAAGAAGGTCAAAGGAGGGAATGTGGAGGCATCTGTGGTACTAGAGCCAGCATGCCAGAGCTCACCAAAACCATTTACCCTTCCCGGGCCTCGTTATGCTGGTCAGCGGCCGGGACTCGTTGTCACCGTCCTGGAGAAACTTCCACCTTGGGCCCCTTAAGGACTAGCTGTGGGGCTACCCATTTTTCTCTTGGTTCCTCAGCCAATTTCTCCCAGTTTGCCTTCGAGTCCGTGGTGGCCATCGCCAACAGTCTGCACAACAGCAAGGACCTGAGCAAGGACCAGCACGGGAGGAACTGCCTGCTGGCTTCCTACGTGCACTATGTCTTCCGCCTGCCGGAGCCACAAAGGGACGTGCCCAAGTCAGGTAGGGTCGCCCTGAGTGTGGGACTCTGGTGGGCACGGCATCGCTGCCTCCACCCCACTGCAGTGTCATCCAAAATTAAACATGCTAGGCTGGGTGCAGGGGTTCACATCTGCAATCCTGGCACTTGAGGAGACTGAGAGGGGAAGATCACTTGGTGCCAGAAGTTGGAGACCAGCCCAGGGAACATAAAGAGACCCTGTCTCGACAAAAAAAAAATAAAAATTAACAGAGTGTGGTGGCACATACCTGTAGTCCCAGCTACTTGGGAGGCTGAGGCAAGAGGATCGCTTGAAGCTGGGAGGCAGAGGTTGCAATGAGCTGAGATTGTGCCACTACACTCCAGCCTGGGGGACAAAGTGAGACCCTGTCTAAAAAAAAAATAGTAATTTCTCATAGACACCCGTAACCACTTTTGAAAACATGTCAACACTTAAGGACGAAAAGCAGCTATATACATCATAGACAGTAATCCTGACAAGGTTCAGAGGACTCTGGGTTTTTGAATCTAAGGAAATCTCACTGCATAAATTGTAAAGTTGTCATTTAAATATTGATAAATTAAAAATATCCACATTTGTAGCTTCTCATGAGACATCAGAAGCTCTAGCAACCCTGGGGTCCATTTCCCCGTGGCAGTAATAGACTGGAGCCAGGAGTAGCCCCTGCCTTTGTATGAGCCATGTGTCGGCTGTTTCCCATAATCCCCACCACTCTTGGGTGCCTCACGCCCCACCTACTTCTCTCCCAAAGATTGCCTCCCTGCCCCAACCAGCATTTGCTAAGAAGATCCTAATTCCAAAGCCTAATCCAGTGGGTTTTCATGTACCCTGTCCCTCTTCAGTTCCTTCTAAAACTCAGTAAGTAATTTTGCTCCCCTCTCTGTCGACGTGTCTGTGCCTGGTGGTGTGCAGGTGCTCCCACTGCCCTCCCTGACCCCCGCTACCACACATATGGACGCACATCAGCTGCTGCCGTGAGTTCGAAGCTGCTGCAGGCCCGGGTGATGAGCAGCAGTAACCCAGACCTTGCAGGGACACACTCCGCAGCAGATGAGGAAGTGAAGAACATCATGTCTTCAAAGGTAGGAAAGATGTCAAACTCTGGAAGGGGACACAGGCTTTTTTATTTGTTTAACTAAAACTTGGAGAAATAACACTAAAGCAACTGTTACTGCTGCCCACCATGCTGGTCAGATGCTTTAACGCTCAGCTTTGGAGTGATTAATGTTCTTTAGAACAGATTGAGACCATTCTGACAGATGCATCAGCGAGACCAGCATTTGAGGATTTGCTCAGAACTACTCAACTCAGGTAGCAAAGTTTTAGAGCATCAGGGGTTTAGCCACATGGATTCAGTAAATACCATGCATTTTATTTTCAAGGAAAAAAAAGTAGCTTTAACTTTTCTTGATACCTGGAAAGGTTGCCTTTAACTTCTTGTTTTTTTAATGTCTACCTCTTACATTCATTAACATCCACAGATTATCTCACCAAAAAAATCCATAGGAGCGGCCAGGCACAGTGGCTCATGCCTGTAATCCCAGCACTTTGGGAGGCCAAGGCAGGCAGATTACTTTAGGCCAGGAGTTTGAGACCAGCCTTGGCAATATGGCAAAACCCCATGTCTACTGAAAGACCAAAAAATTATTCGGGTGTGGTGGTAGGCACCTGTATTCCCAGCTACTCAGGAGGCTGAGGCAGGAGAATTGCTTAAACATGGGAGGCGGAGGTTGAAGTGAGCCAAGATTGCACCATTGCACTCCAGCTTGGGCTACAAGACTCCATTTAAAAAAACAAAAACAAAAAATCCCAAGGAGCAATGCCAAATTTTAGAAGCAAATAAAAACTGACATCCTGAGAGGGTTGGTGGCTTGCCCTATATTGTTTTTCCCTATATGAATTCTTTATTTTTTTCTTGATAAAGTTTTGCTTTCAGAACAGTTTTAGGCTTACAGAATTATATACCGTATACCCAGTTTCCCCATTATTAATATTTTACATTAGAATGGTACTTTGGGCGCAATTCGTGAACCAATATTCATGGAATATCATTCATTAGATTCGTCTTTATTCACATTTTCTCAGTTTTTCTCCAATGTCCTCTTTCTGTCCCAGGATCCGTTCAGGAAGCCACATTACATTTTGTAGTCTTGTCTCCATACGCTCCTCTTGCTGGGAACAATTTCATAGACCTTCTTTGTTCTTTATGACCTTGACAGTTTTGAGGAGTAATGGTCAGGTATTTTGTAGATTGTCTCTCATGGGGAATTTTTTAAAGATTATGATATTATTCACATACCATAAAATTCACCCTTTTAAAGTATATGATTCAGTGTTTTTTAGTCTACTCACAAAGCTACCACAATGAATCCTTGGCCTGAATTTGTTCTCCAGTGATCTGTAGCCTCAGGGTGGCTGAGCTGTTAGAGTAATATCATTTCCTTCCCCTGATTAAGAGAAATCAGAATCTCTAGGTTTAGACACAGACACAGTTTCGCCCTTACAAATTCCACCCACTTGACCCAGTGCGGTATGAGGAAGGGAATCTGGAGACCAGGGTTTGGAACTGGGTGCCGATACTGCCCCGCCGTGTGCTAGTCATTTAACTGTGCCGGGCCTCGTGTCCTCATCTCTGCAGAGGTTCTGACCCCGGATGAACTTAAGAACTGTCTACCCTGGGTCTTTTCAAAACACTGGATTCACCCCCTGAGATGCTGATGATCTATAGTTTGCACCATCAGGAATTATTCATATTCTCTCCTTTTTGACTTACACAAATCAATGCAGGGATGTGCTGCAGCAAGCTCGTACCTGTTCCCAAAAGCTGATGGCTTAGTTTTCCAGAATTTTTTGAGCCAGTTTTGAAACATTGTTAAAACTAAATTGTATAAACTTAAAATTAAATAAGTTATATTAAAAACAAAGGCAATCTGAATGCAATATGGTATGCTAGATTGGATCCTGGAACAGAAATAGGACACGAGTGCAAAAACTGGTGAAATTCGAATCATTCATGGTTTAGTTAATAGTAACATATCATTAATTTGTCAAAATTAGTTTCTTAGTTTTGACAAATGTAGCTTACTGTAAAAGATGTTAACATTAAGAGAAATACAATGAAAGGCATATAAGAACTCTCTGTACTACCTTTGCAGTTCTTTGTAAATCTAATAATAACTATATAAATAATTACTCCAAAATTAAAAGTTCACTTTAAAAAGATAAATCTAGTCCCTTCCTAATAATTTCACTATATGCTATTATATCTAAGTTCTTGGTTCTTTATGTCTACTGTGTCTGTGTGGTGGAAATACTATATAACGGTTTACTACCATGCATGTCTCCCTAACTCTGCACTTCTATGACTTCATGTTGGTAGATTGAAATCAGCTATGATGAAAGTATTTATGGCACAGAAATGGGCAAATGCTACAAATTAGCCCCACCCCCCTGACAACTGGTTGTTAAGCATTTGCCAGCACACCAGGGTTCAGCCTCGTATTGAAGGCTCCTTTCAGCAATATCACTTTCTGATCACCCAGGAGAGAAGTGGTCTGCAGCTATTATTGACAGCCTTGATCTTTATATTTTTCTTTAATAAAAATGAAAATATTAAATTTTTATGTGGAGAGGGTTAACAATTTTCTAATTATTTTGTAGCATGGGGAGAAAATGTCTAACAGAGCATGACCCCTCCACTTCCCTTCAGAGGCAGTTTTTGACAATGTATTGATGTTTAGGAGACAGTATGGTGCAGTACCATATTCAACCACAGAGAGACACTGTTCCCACACATTTTTGCTTGCTCTTCTCCTGAAGTCACAGACTCCTAGAATGTTGGAAGGGACTGCTCAGCACCCCAGATTCTTAATTAGTTTTTAACTGTAGGTTGCTACACATAAATTATTAACAGTGATTGTCTCAAGAGCAAGTAGAATTGGGTGTAACTTCACCGTCTTTGCTTTGTTTTATATTTACTAATGGCAATTGTTTTACATTTGTAACCGGGGGGAAAAAAGAAATTGTGTAAAAAATGAATTCTGAGGTTGTGATTTCCAAGTGTCTGGCTTACCTTTCCATGGTTGGTTGACTGGTAAGCCATGGTTTATGTGTTTTAGATCGCCGATCGCAGCTGCAGCCGAATGTCTTACTATTGCTCTGGTAATAATGACGTTCCAAGTTCAACTGCAGCCCCAAGGCCAGCCAGCAAAAAGGTACTGAATAGCAATGCGAGGATAATCATGGGATAAGAACAGAAGGATTTCTGGCCAGGTGCAGTGGCTCACACCTGTAATCCCAGCGCTTAGGGAGGCCAAGGCGGGCAGATCACGAGCTTAGGAGTTTGAGACCAGCCTGACCAACATGGTGAAACCCTGTCTCTACTAAAAATACAAAAATTAGCCAGGCGTGATAGAGGGCACCTGTAATCCCAGCTACTCAGGAGGCTGAGGCAGGAGAATTGCTTGAACCCAGGAGTCAGAGGTTGCAGTGAGCTGAGATCAAGCCAATGCACTCAAGCCTGGGTGACAGCATGAGACTATGAGTCAAAAAAAAAAAAAAAAAAAAGAATATAAGGATTTCCTCATGCCCTCACACTGTGCTTGAAAATACTCAAAGTGCTCCCCTGCCTGTTCCTGCCATGGTAACACACACACACACACACACACACACACCACACGCACACTTTTGCAGCCCTATCCTTTACCCTGCATTTGACCACCTAACTGCCCATTAACTCAGTGTTTCTCCCACTTTTCCCATGCATCAGAATTACCTAGAAGCCTTGTTAAAACTTAACGCTGGACCCTACCCGCTGAGTTTCTGATTCAATAGATCTGAGCTGGAGGCTCAAGAATTTGCATTTCTAACAAGTTCTCAGCCGATGCTGGTCCAGGGACCATACTCTGAAAACCACTGCATTAGCCTCCTTTTAGTAGAGGGAAAGCTGGGTCAATTCATCCTTGACAAAAGTGAATGGCAATAATTAGGTATCATTTGTTTCAATACTATGTAAAGTAATATGAAATGCTTCCTCATAATTCTCCACAATCAGCCTTACCTATTAGTTTAGAAACTTTAAAAGCTGTTAAACTGCTTATCAGGATTTTTCGAGCCAACAAAATTCCCCAATCATAGTCGCAGCATACGTGGTCTGAGCAATGGGTAGGGGCAAGGGGGAAAGCTGTGTGGCCAAAGTTTCCTCTGTTCTAAGCACCCAAGAGTCTCACCATTATAGTAACTACTTAAGATTTTAGTGTCTTTGAAGACCTGTATTAAAATGTAAATATGGCAGGGCATGGTGGCTCATACCTGTAATCCCAGCACTTTGGGAGGCCTAGGCCAGTGAATCACCTGAGGTCAGGAGTTCAAGATAAGCCTGGCCAACATGGTGAAACCCCATCTCTACTAAAGATACAAAAATTAGCCGTGTGTGTGGTGGCAGGCACCTGTAATCCCAGCTAGTTGGGAGGCTAAAGCAGGAGAATCACTTGAACATGGGAGGCAGAAGCTGCAGTGAGCTGAGATCGCGCCACTGCACTCCAGCCTAGGTGACAGAATGAGACTCCATCTCAAAAAAGAAAAAAAAAGTAAATATGCTAATTGCAAAGAATAACACAGGAAGCCATTTGCAAGAGCTAACATCACAGGGAAATGTTTATTATACAGGCAGGGAGGGAAGGAGGGTCCCCAAGGCTCCCTTTGGACTGCATGAGGGAAAGATCAAGTGTGGGAGGGCCAGGGCTTGGTGCTCCACACTCTGCAGTAATCCGGGCACCATGTCTAGTGAGAGGTAGCAGGATTTAACTATAAAAGGAAAAGTGAAAGCAGATATGGTTAGGCTAAAAATGAATGTGTCCACTTTCTCTAAAATTTAGCATTAGGCTATCACAGGCCCTATGCAGTGACTGGTTATAAGTATTATACCATTTTCCTTTCTTAAAAACCATTATTGGCCTACAGCCTGACTTCTTTAACCCATGTCCTGTTTGGTTTTGCAGTTGCCATGTTTTGACCTGAAATGCCCAGAACAGAGACATTTTATTTCAAAGGGAAGTTTGGCCAATATGTTTCCTTTATAGCTGAGCAAACAGGGTCTTGCTGCTTGGCTATTTTAGATAACCTCGGAGCAAGGTGTTCTTGTAATAATGCTCCCCAGAAAGCAGCATAAATGACTTTAAGAAGCAGCTTATCCTTGTCTAATCTCTTCTTGCCATAAGACTCTGGCAGCCAAACTGACCTATTTTCCAGAGGCTACCTTTGAAGCTGGGGTTGCATGTCTTTCCTACAATGAGAAGATCAAGGTGTAGCCCAGTTATATCATGTACACAGTTGGACCACCTGCTAGATTAAAACTCAACCCCACGCCTCTCTCAAGTGAGAGCGCTTCACTTAAGAGTGCCGACAGCAAACAAATGTGTTAACGTGTATTAAAATTACTAAGATTTGACCAACCTCACAAAATGAAGTGAAACCAACCAATTGATAACTTGAAACACCTAAGCATTCTCCATTCATCACCACTAACCCACTGGGGATCTAATTGGCTAAAATACCCAAGCATGTATACAGAGATCTTCCCTTTGTCACCTTTTAGTTTAGCTGAGTAGCTCTCAAATTTTAATGTGCACAAGAATTAGTGCACTGAGTTGCATGCATAGTGTATTCTGGGGGTAATTTTGTGTTTTTTTTGAGATGGAATCTCTCACTCACTCTGTCGCCCGGGCTGGAGTGCCATGGTGCAATATCAACTCACTGCAATCCCTGCCTCCTGGGTTTAAGCGATTCTCTTGCCTCAGCCTCCAGAGTAGATGAGGTCACAAGCGTGCACCACCACACTTGACTAATTTTTGTATTTTTAGTAAAGATGGAGTTTCACCATGTTGGCCAGGCTGGGCTCAAACTCCTGACCTCTAGTGATTTGCCCTCCTGGACTTCCCAAAGTGCTGGGATTACAGGCATGAGTCAACACACCCAGCCCTCTGTAGGTAATATAAACGATTGTCAAGAGCAATATTTGCTGTAATCAGGTTTTGCTTTAGGTGTTGACTTTAAAACTTAATTTGCAAATAAGGATATGATATTAGGGTGTTCAAATAGCTTTAGCTTTCTTACTCACTTTCTTACCCAGATAAAAAATGAGTTTATCTATGTTTATTCTAGGTTTTGTGGGCATAAGATGAATGAAAACCACAGAAAATTTCTAGACATCATTTTGGGCACTAATTAGGGTGACCAACTGTTCTGATTTGCCTCGGACTGAGGGAGTCCCCAAGATGTAAGACTTTCTATTTTAAGACCAGGATATTATCAGGCAAACTGTAATGGACTGGTTGCCCTACCTTTAGTCTCAAACTTCTTCCCCATTAAAATGATTGTCAGGAACACAAACACATAGCTAGATGTGCTGGAGAATGCGAAAGGTGTAAGTTACCATGTGCCTCCATTTGCTACCAAGCAGCAGATGACTTGAAGGGAAGTGAAGACGCAAAGTGGAGCTGGGGGACTTTTCAAGCATCTGACCCTGGGACATCGAAATTTAGAAGTTGTGAGTTAAGGCTGATACTACTATGCCTTTCAGAGCACAAGATCCACTCACAAACCTCACTGATCCTGCTTCCCACAATGCCATAGTGGTATTATAAAAACAAAAATTGTCCAGTCTCCAAGGGAGTTTAGATACCGTCTAGACAGTGGTCCTCCAAGTGTGACCCTGGACCACCAGCAGCAGCAGCACCCAAGAATGGAAACTTGTTAGAAATGCAAATTCCCAGGCTATTGAATCTCTGGGGGTGGGGCCCAGCAGTCTGTGTTTCATCAGGCCATCCAGGGGATTCTGATGCACATTCAAGTTTGAGAGGCCCGGCATAATGGCTCACACCCATAATCCCAGCACTCTGAGAGGCTGAGGTGGGTGGATTGCTTGAGCTCAGGAGTTTGAGACTAAGTGGGCAGCATGGAGAAACCCCATCTCTACCAAAAAAAAAAAAAAAAAAAAATTAGCCGGGCTTGATGGCACACGCCTTTAGTCCCAGCTACTCAGGAGGCTGAGGTGGGAGGATTGCTTGAGCCAGGGAGGTCACAGTGAGCGAGATTACATCATTGCAGTCTAGCCTGGGTGACAGAATGCGACCCTATCTCAAAAACCAAAAAAATCTGAAAACTGCTGCTACCAACCAGCTGTTTTTATGGCTGAGAAAACTGAGGGCAGAGAGAGGAATGGCTTGCACGTGGTCACACAGTTTTCAACAGGACCTGAGAGAAAGTGAGACAATACCAGTTTTGATGACTACCCAGAATGCTTCCCCCATAGAATAGAGTTTCATTCCCAGGCTGAGTCCATTCCTTCAAACGTATCTCTCCTGTGCAGCTCAGGAGTTTGAGACTAAGTGGACAGCACTTAGTCTAAGAAGGTAGACCTCAGCCTTCTACCCACCTAAATGTCCTGCAGTCTCAGGTGATCTCAGCACTGACTTTGCCATCCACGACTTAATGGCCTAGAACATCCAAGACACATGCCTCAGGAACTAACAAGCTATTAAACTGGAGAAAAAAAAAGAGAAAAAAAGTGTTGGTGAATAATAGCCTTTGTCATCACAGCCTAATTTTTGTGGTTCTTATTTAGCATTTCCACGAGGAGCTTGCCCTCCAGATGGTGGTCAGCACTGGAATGGTGAGAGAAACAGTCTTCAAGTACGCCTGGTTCTTCTTTGAGCTTCTGGTGAGATTCTTGCATGTTTGTATCTATGCTCAATAGGCCAAGAGAAGCACACAGCAGAAAGGAATGAACATTTTGTTCACTGAGATGCCCCTGCTGAAAACCTGGGGTTGTTTAATAATCTAGTAATTTCTCACCCCTCCCCATCCTTCTTCCACTAAATAGCATCGCTTCTGCCATAAAAATCTGTCTCCACCCTATGAGTTCTTATTACCTTCGCCACTCCTCACCTGGCCACACACTGTAATCTCTCATGTGCCTCTCGCAATAATGTCTTCTTTTTCCTGCCTGTATCCATTTTTGCCTTTGGCACACCCATTCTGCACATGGCAGCCAATACTAAACAGATAATGTTACGCCGCTTTTGAAAACATCAGTGATTTCCACTGTCCTGAGGAGAAAGCACAAATTTTTATCACGGTCTAAAAAGCCCTTGATGATTCTGTTGTTTACCTCCTACCTAACCTCATCTCCCGCCACATTCCCCCAGCATTCAGCCACATGGTCCTCTTCCGGTGCTCTGAAGATGCTAAGACCATTTTGCCCTCACAGCCTTTTCCAGATTCTCTTCCTGCTCCCTCGCTTTCACCTCCTCACTCCCAACACACACAGTTTCTGTTCTTCTCTGTAGGTTTCAGCTTTAGTGGAATCACCTCCAAGAGGCCTTTTCTGACCACCTTATACTGTAATACGTCTTCCTCTGTAATTCTCCTTTGAGCACCCTATTTATTTCCTTTCCAGCACTTACCACAATTTCTAATAGTTTTTTCTGTCTCAACTATTACATTTTTAGGATTTGGGTCTCTCTTGTGTATTATCTAATCTGTAGCCTCAGCACACTGCTTGGTACCATGCAAGGCCCCACTAATATCTGTTGGAAAACAGAATGAAATTTGTGTATCTGTTTACCCAAAAACTTCTACCATTATTCCAGCAGAAAAGCAAAAGGTATAGCCATAATACCTTAATTTTAAAATAAGGAGAATATTAGTGATAACTATTTTTTGTTTAATTATTAATGGAAGTAAAAGAATTTTACCATAGAGCCACTAAAAATAAACATTTTGTCAGTGTTGATAAATGGAGATTTATAGTGAGATGATGTTGAATGGAAAAGGTATAAAGACACAGATAGCAACTATGTAAAAATGTACATGCAAACAACTTGGAGGATTTGGAGTAGGTTGAGATGGTGATAGTGTTAGCTTTATATTCACTGGGTTCTTTCCCCTGTCCCATTAAGTGAATCATAGTTTTTTTTATAAGAGAGTCTAGGCCAGGTACAGTGGTTCATGCCTGTAATCCCAGCACTTTGGGAGGCCGAGGCAGGCGGGTCACTTGAGGTCAGGAATTCAAGACCAGCCTGGACAACATGATGAAATCCCATCTCTACTAAAAATACAAAAATTAGCCAGGCATGGTGGCGGGTGCCTGTATTCCCAGCTATTTGGGAGGCTGAGGCAGGAGAATCGCTTAAACCCGGGAGGCAGAGGTTGCAGTGAGCCAAGATGGCACCACTGCATTCCAGCCTGAGTGACAAGACTCCATCTCAAAAAAAAAAAAAAAAAAAAAAGAGTCTAAAGAGATGGGAGGGTTTCCACCTAAGCCCTAAGCTCTAGTTTTTATATGGAAGTAAAGCCTAAGAAAAAGGGAGAAATGCTGAACAATAGGACACAGAGAACTAAGGACAAAGAAAACAAAAACAAAACATCCACTGGGGAGGAAATAGGAAGCAGTGCAGAGCAGAGTTCAAAAGAAGTCAGGTTCATGCCACAGAAATGCACCCAGGATTCAAATCCCATCAAGTTTTGCAAAGTCCCAACCTCTAGTTTGAGAAGCATCCCAAAGCATGGTCCCAAATCCTTGCCACAGAACCACCTGGAGGTGCTTAGTAAAAATAAAGCAGAGATTCTTTTTCAAAGCATTAAAATTAGGAAGTTGGAGGCCAGCATTCTGCATTTACCTGTCTTCTCAGGTGACTGCTAAGCCTGCTAATGATCCACTGGTCCACGCCTCCTCTGTTCTGTGAGTCCTAAACAGAGCTACAGGTCTTTTGGAATTTGTACTCAGCCAGCACCAAATTTTTTTTTCATTCTAAAAGCCAAGCTGATTAACGTGGTGGCTGCAGCTCACAAGTCTTGGGGCAAGAGCATTAGCAATGTGACATGAGCTCCATGCTCTGGCAGGGAATAGACGGGGCCATAAAACCCATTCCCCTCTTGTTTCTTGAGGCATGAGAAGTATCAAAACCAACACTCCATCCCCTTTATATTTTGCTTCTATTTATACATCGTATCCACCATCAAGTCTCTCTATAAAGAAGATTCACTTAGCCTGGCTCTGCAAAAACGAAAAAATTAGCTGGATGTGGTAGCACATACTTGAAGTCTCAGTTACTCAGGAGGCTACGGTAAGAGCATCACTTGAACCCAGGAATTCAAGGCTGCAGTGAGCCATGATCAATGCCACTGTACTCCAGCCTGGGTAACAGCTTGAGACCCTGTCTCTAAAAAAAAAAGAAAAAAGAAGAAGAAGATTCACTTGAGTCGTAATCCAGCTATGAATAATTCATACAAATAATTCATTCCCAATGCAGTATTCAGTATTGCTAAGTCTGAGTGGTTCCCTGTGACCTCTTAGAGCTCTCTTTCCAAGGGAAGTTTGCATTCTCTGCAGGTATAATGATGACTCCGTTCTTCATAGAATCCCATTAATAGTTGGCATTCCAATGGGAGAAATAATAGTCACATCAAAAATCTACTGAGCATCTTACTATCCAGGCATGTTTTAAGCATTTTAAAGCATTATCTAATTTAATCCTCATGCAGTCTTGAGGCAGGAGGAACTGTCATTATCCCCAGTTTACAGATGGGGTTGAAGGAAGGGTGGTGGCCATAAGCAGAGTCTCCAAGTCAGCCAAAGGCTTCAGCAGTACCACATCACTGCCCTGACTGCTTTTGGCCTTGCACATTTATTTACTAAGGCTTAGTCGGCCCAGGAGAGAAACCATAAGCTAAAGCACATGGCCCATCTTACCTCTAGGAAGTCCCTTATGGTAAATAGAGGAAGTTTTTTGGGAAGAAAGCTCCTACTAATCTAAGCACATTGCAGGATTTTGTCAACATGCAGATCAACCAAGACACCAGTTCTACCGGCAGCCTAAAACCTAAGTCTGTCCGGTCCTGGCAGGACAGAGTTTCCATTGCTCAAAAGGGTTAACCGAAAAGCATTGAACAAAAGGACTCTGCTCAGCATGTATGAGAGGTTCAGGAGCCAATGAGGATTGGTGAGAGCCCCCAGGGTGCTGCAGCTGGCAGGAGCCTTTGTCTATACTAGCTCTAAAGAATCAAGAGTACAGCAGTATAACTGGGGCCTAGAAAAATCTGGAGGCAGATGAGACAGTCTTAGAAAAGGAGCCTGGAGCCTTAGAAAAGCGTTGCCACTGCCAGGACCCCACTGTGGCAGGGACGAGGGTAGCAGAAGTGTGTAAATGCCTGGGCCTCTCTGTTCTCCAAACCACTGATCCCCTTGCTGGTGCTCCTATGGGCCAACTCCAACCAGAAGCCAAAGGTTAAGGGGGCCTGAATGATGTGGTCCATCAAGACCCCCTTCCCAGCATTCAGAGACAGACAGAAAGGACAAGAAATCCCTCAGGGAGCTGGAGTAGAGGCAAATGGAAATCATCCTCCAGCCAGAACTTTGCAAGGAAATTGATCTCAGATTCAGACAAGGCACCCAATCCTCCATTCATTGTTTATGCATTTGCTTGACCAATGCCCAGGAAGTTATTTGAAAATCAAAACAAAGCAGTTCCCCCGCCAACCAAGAAGCTGGAGAAAAACAGCTTCCTTGGCCTTAGCCAACAACCTGGGCAGTTTAACACCCTCCAGTTGTGTCAATGTCCAAGCGCTAATGAACAACCACTTTGGCATTAGAGCTGTGAGACACAATCCTTGGGCGAATTTCACACTTGCTAATGAATGAAATCCCTGTGCTTCTAGAAACTGCTGAGCCAGACCTTGGAGAAACAGACATAAATGGGTGACCTAGTTTACTCACTCAGGACATGAAGTTCCGCATTAAGGGGTTCTTTAGAGGTACCCCTGCTTTGAATGGGCCACAAAGGCCCATATAGAGGAAAAGATTTTCATGTCTTGCCCCACTCTACAAATAATGGGGCCAGGCCCTCTTCTAGTGTTTCTACTGGATGCTCTTCTCTGGAGATCTGGAGGACGTAGTAGCTGGCAAGCTACTAACAGTCTGGAAAGAGGCCACTAGTTGGAAATATGGTATTGTGAGAGTTATTTGTTGGGTTGTAGGATGGCCAAACTCAGCACATAGGAGCCAAATACAGCAGTGAGTTCTGAACGCCTTGGTGTTGGGGTGGTTAGCCAGCCCAGAATCAGGACTGGCTTTGCCCAAAACAAAGAGATCTTATCTTCTTAAGTCTTCTGTTAGAAGCATCGTGAGAGAGAGGCTTTTTTCAGACAAAAATGGGGGGTCTAGTTCCCACCGTTCATTCAGGTCCTCTCGCCAGGTGCATGCGGCCCTGTGGGAATATGAAGCCATTTGCGTGTCCCGGACCAAACAGGGTGCCACCATGAGGAGAAACCATGGTTCTCACGCTGAGCTTTAGGGTTTGATGGCCTTAGGTCTTCCCTGAGCTGGCCATGGCATTATCTGAAAACATGAAACACATAAAGCCTGTGTCTCTGGATTTTTCTTCTCATTTTGCCTTCTCTTTGTTTTTTCTTTCTGTATGTTTCCCTGCTAACAAAAATTGCCAGTACTGCATGCATCCTTAGAGACTGAATTCCGCTGTTAGTGCCTTAATGTTCTCTCATGTAGCTCCTGGGAGTGGAAGTCAACTTGCAGTCCCAACACAGAGGGCAAACGTGGGTGGCTGAACTTCCGGCACTATTATTATTATTATTTTGCAACGACTGTCCGACTTAGACCCATTCATGAGAATGACCTTAGAGTGTAGGGACCCAGCTACAAGACCTCCTACTCTTCCCCATGTTCCTATTAGCGTAAGCAACTTCCAACAAGGATAAGACTCAACCTCAGACAGTATCAAGGGAGCCTATATTGACCTGTGAATCTCCTGGCCCCAAGGTGGTATCCAAAAAATAAGCATGATTTTGATTTAAAATTGTAGTCAGCATTAAGATAGTATTATCCTCGTCATAATGCAGACAGTCACCAATTGATACAAAGATATCTATATATACATACTGTATGTCTATCCATATAGATATCTATATCTGTATATAGATATCTTTGTCAGTTGATGACTTGTCTGCATTATATATGTAGCTACAGTATACACCAGTTTGTGTCAAGACACCAATTTGTGTCAGTTGATGACTTGTATTGACACAAAGATATTTATATAGAGATGATAGATAGATAGATAGACAGACAGACAGATAGATAGATAGATCTGCATATAGAGATTTTTGTGTCAATTGGTGACTGTCGGCATTATATATGCAACTATAAGTTAGACTCACAGAACTCAACATTTCCCATAAAGATAATGTTTCCCCTAGAGGCAGTGTTTTAAATAGTGATTCTGTTTCCAGCTGCCCAAGAAAATCCTGCTCAATACATAATATAGCTAAAATTTATAGGGGCAGAAAATAGCCGTTGGAAACTATAGAACTGTTTCTGGAAAAACTGTGCTCCCTCCAGAAACACTGAAACTCAAGATAGGAGGAACGTTTCTCACTGTTCTCCTTACTGTAGTTTCAGAAACAGAAAAGACTTCGGTTTGCATCAAGAACCTTGTGATAACAGTCCCTCCTTACATCACGTGTTCTGTCCTGTGTTAGAGGACACCTCACTGGTTACAGGAGCCCAGCTCACATCTGCCTTCCAGGATATAGGCAATTGAGACAGGGAGTCCTCTGACACTGTAGCTAAAGAATTAAGCTCCTGGCTTTGTCAGCAGCAAGAAGGGAGCCCCCTGACTTGGGGTCAAAAAGAGGACACCTCCTGCCACCATGGTAACCACTGGTGTGTCTGCAGCATTTTAGTCCAGAGCTTGCTCGGGCACCACCAGTGCAGATAAAGTGTCAGAAACTCCATTGTTAGAGAGCATTGCTGTGAGTCTTTCCCCCTTTTTCCACATTGTGCAAGCAGGTCACCAGTCTCCATGTTGACATTTCCCCCATCCCCCTCCGTAGGTGAAAAGCATGGCCCAGTATGTACATAACATGGACAAACTGGACAGTGTTCGGAGGACTCGTTTTTCTGACCGTTTCATGGATGACATAACTACTATTGTTAATGTGGTCACCTCGGAGATTGCAGCCCTGTTAGTAAAACCGCAGAAGGTAACTGTATTTTACTCTATTTTCTAAATTGTTTACCTGGAACATATATTACTTTCATAATCAGAGGAGAATAAGCATCATTTTAAAACAATTATTGCGATATAACTGTAATGACAGTTAAATGCAGTGTGTTATACTGGACTGGACCCTGATGTGGGCTGGAAAATTGTTATAAAGAAATTGCATACATGAGGCCAGGAGTTCGAGACCTGCCTGGCTAACATGGTGACATGGTGAAACCCTGTCTCTACTAAAAATACAAAAATCAGCTGGGCATGGTCATGCACATCTATAATTCTAGCAACTGGGAGGCAGAAGCAAGAGAATCACTTGAACTCGGGAGACAGAGGTTGCAGCAAGCTGAGATGGTGCCACAGCACTCCAGCATGGGTGACAGAGTGAGACTCTATCTCAAAAAAAAAAAATTGCGATACAGACTATGGTTTAAATTATCATATCAGGATATCAGGCTGGGTGCAGTGGCTCACACCTGTAATCCCAGAACTTTGGGAGGCCAAGGAGGTAAGATCACTTAAAGTCAGGCATTCAAAACCAGCCAGGCCAACATGCTGAAACCCCGTCTCTACTAAAAATACAAAAAAAAAAAAAAATTAACCGGGTGTGGTGACTCATGCCTATAATCCCAGCTACTCAGGAGGCTGAGGCAGGAGAATCACTTGAGCCCAGGAGGCAGAGGTTGCAGTGAACTGAGATGGTGCCACAGCACTCTAGCCTGGGTGACAGAGTGAGAGTCCAGCTAAGAAAAAAATATCAATATAGATATGAAAGACAATGTTTTTGCTCTTAGGAAATACACCTTGAAGTATTACGGGGTAAATGGGTATGATATTTGCAACCCATTCTCAATGGTTCAGAAAAGAAAATGTTTTTATATTCATAGACTGATAAAACAAATGTAGCAAAATGTCAAGTATTGATAAGCCTGGTTAAAGTGTATATGATGTTCTTTGTATTATTCTTGCACCAAGTTTGAAATTGTTTTAAAATAAAAGCTAAAATAATATCTTAAATGAAATAAATCAAATGTTTAAGAGGTATCTACAAAATCTTAGGAAGCAATGTTTATTATTAACAGCTTTGTCATTACTGAGAATTTGCATAGTACCAAGTGCTCAGGAGATTTTCATTTGGTTATTCCTCAGCGCAAACTGTTAGAACAGCAATGGTAGGTTTGAGAATATTGGCAGATGTGAGAATAAGGCGCAGTAATGTTGATACATTTTCTGAAAGTCACACAGCCAGCAGTAAAGCCAAGGCTGGAGATTTTAAACCCGGATATTGAGTCATGTCAGCTACCCAGGAGGAGTGGCCATGTGGAGGATACGGAGAGAGTTCGAGGACCTCTCAGCAACACTGTGGCAACCTCTTTATCAAATACCCATCCATCCCGGTGACTTCACTGATCAGCATGGCCTGAATTTGCAAATTGCATCATAACAAAGAGCAAAATCGCTTCAAACCATATTTTTAATGATGTCAGAGGAAATTGATTCATCATTCTGAGAATAAAGGACATAAACATGAAAAACTGAATCCCAGATTGCTCTGAAGCACTGCAAAATCCCTCATAAATATGAGCAGTGAGAAATAATACAAATTAAAAATTTGTTTAGATAGGCCTAGCTTATTACTTGGGGTTCATGGAGGAATTCACTCTGTGAAATATGACTCTGACCTCTCTTAGGCTGGAAATGCTGCCTCATTGGGGAAAAAATTCTTATGTTGAAAACTAATTCTTTTATCCTGATTGGATTTTCTGTAATAATTCTTAAAAATTAAGAAACTATCTCATTGAAGACAGTAAATATTTTTCAAGTCAGTTTGCAAAAAAAAAAAAAAAAATAGTTACCAAAAAAATAGTTATCAGGATATCAAAAATTTAGGATTCAATGTAGTATATAGAGAATCAGCTTAATTATACATATATAAATATGCTTATAGAAAAAGTGACTGGAAGGAAATGCACCTAAATATTAACAATACGTGAATAATTACTTGATTTAGCCTCACAGTCATGGCTTTAGTTAAAAGAGACTTAAATACTTTGCCTAGTGTCACCCAGAGGGACAGTGGCTGAAATCATAGGACCTGTGTCTCCCAACTTTCCCACCAGTGACCTGGGAGTTCAAATCCAGAGTGTACCACAAAATGATTTGAGCGTTTGTTTGTTTTTAAGGAAAATGAGCAGGCGGAAAAGATGAACATCAGCCTGGCTTTCTTCTTGTATGACCTTCTCTCCCTCATGGATCGGGGCTTTGTGTTTACCCTCATCAGACATTATTGCAACCAGGTGAGTGTCCCCCAGAGCAAGCCATTTTGTTCCTTCTCGTATGATGTAATGTTCATTGCCATGGTATACCATCCTATTTGTTACCGAGTTAGCGTGAACCCTGCACATCCCTGAGTTCTGTAGCATATCTGTCATGTTTGTGCCATGGACATTTCTCGGACATGCTGGTTTACCTTGATTCCTGGAGCATTTACCAACCCAATGTAGAAGGGTCAGCAAGTTCATCTGTGGGAATTAAAATTTGCGATATGATCTGAATCTTCAATTTAACATTTAACAGAAAATTAACATGGCTCTACAGTACATTCAATCTTTGACTAGTCCTCAAGCTCCCAGTCTGAGGCCTCTTTTCACGTATTAGGGTAATTAATTAATTAAATTGCTATTGTGATGTTCTGACTTGAAAGAACCCTTTAAAGTGGTCTTAAATAAAATCATTCAAAGAGATTTAATTTCACTGAGCACAAAGCAAATATTTCATAAGCCAGGTGCATCTATCAGTGCCATCCCCCAAATTTTTTAGTGGAATTCTTCATGCACTGTCTCCCTCAAACTACCCTAACAATAGTAATATAAATAGCAGTTATTGTTGCTACTCCTCTCCTTCCATATTCCTACTCTAGCCACTAGTACCATCATTACTGCTACTGCCACCACCAGCCACCAGCATGGTCATTACCTCCCATGCCCACTATCACCACCTCTTCCACGATCACCACCTCTCAACACCTCCACCACCTCTACCATCAACACCTCCTCCATCAGCACCATCACCACCTCCTTCACCATCACCACCACCTCCACCACCACCATGTCCTCCACTGTCACCATCTCCATCATCACCACCTCCTCCATCACCATCATCTTCCCCATCACCACATCCCACCACCTGCATAATCACCACCTCCTCCATCTGCACCATCATTACCTCTCATCACCGCTACCATCACCTCCTCCACCATCACCACCTCCCACCACCTCCACCACCACCACCACCACCATCACTACATCCCACCACCTGCATAATCACTACCTCCTCCCCCTGCACCATCACTACCTCTGTTATCATCTCCTCCACTATCACAACCTCTTCCACCATCACACCTCCTACCACCTCGACTATCACCAACACTTGCACCATCAGCATCACCACCTCCTATCACCTCTGCCATCACCACCTGCTCCACCATCACAACTTCCTCCACCCCCACCCATCACCATCTTCTCCACCATCACCACCACCCATCATTTCCATCGTCATCACCATCGCCACTGCCCACCTCTACCAATATTATTACCTTTCCTATGACCTCCAGAATCACCAGCTCCTCCATCACTCCTTCCTCCACCATTACCACCATTAGCTCCACCATGACCCCTCCTTCACCTCCACCATCACTTTTTCCACCATTACCATTGTCACTACCATCACCACCTCTCCCATCACCACCATTATCACCAGGTTCTTTATGGTTAGTCACTTAGTGACTTAGTGACTTGGAAAGACGTAGGTAAGTCTTTCCAATTTTATGGGTCTTAATTTCCTCAGTTTTAAAATAAGAAGTTTCCGCCTTAGGTGGTTTGAGGGATTTGAGGGCTAATCAAGGAAAAAGATAGGACCATAAAAGGCAGTGATGGCCAGCTGCAGTGGCTCACATCTATAATCCCAGCACTTTGGGAGGCTGAGGTGGGCAGCTCATGAGGTCAGGAGTTCAAGACCAGCCTGGCCAACATGGTGAAACCCTGTCTCTACTAGGGATGCAAGAATTGGCCGGGCATGGCGCCAGGCACCTGTAATCCCAGCTACTTGGGAAGCTAAGGAAGAACTGCATGAACCCAGGAGGCAGAGGCTGCAGTGAGCTGAGATCATGCCACTGCACTCTAGCCTGGGCAACAAGAGTGAAACTCATCTCAAAAAAAAAAAAAAAAAAGGCAGTGATATACAAGCTTTGTTGAGCAGCACTTGGACAGGGTTACGTAAGAGCAGAAGTCCCTCCCAGCATGAGAGCAGCCCTAGGCTTGCAGTGAGGAGGGCACCATCCAGAGGAGCAGGGGAGCTCCCAGGGGAGAAGAGGATTAGGGCGGAAGCTTACAGATCTAGGTGACGCTGCTCGCTGCTCCGCAGCACAGTGGGGAGTCTCTGAGCTGCAAGGGCGGTAGCAGCTTAGGGCTCTGTGTCTGCAAGGCTCTATCTTATCAGCAGGAAACAGCTGCCCAGTGAGGCTTTATAGGGTCTGCAAAGCAGGCAGGCACGAAATGGATGAAAGTCTGCTTCTTTATGCTATTTTTTAAATGACCGGATATGGTAAAATTTGAGTTTGGTGTGAGCTAAGGGAATCAGCATCAGTCTACAGTGAAGAAGCAACCCAGGGGCTAATACACACAGACAATCTTTGACTCATTTATATAACACCTCCCCTTCAAGAAAAGAAAAAGACATGACTTTTCTAAAGGAAGTCCTGTCATTGGCCATACCACCCTGAACACACCCAGTCTCATCTAAGGGAAGTCCTGATAAGGAAGCAGAATAATAAAAATAATCCAAAGGAAACATCAGAAGTCCCCAGGCATCCCCATCCCATGTACCCTGACCCCTGCCCTGCAGCGGATCTTCTGTTCCAGGACCCACCAGAATAGAATGGCAGAGGGACACTTCACTCCTCTTTGCCCTCCCTTTTCCGTATTTAGGATTCCAGGTTAGTCTCTTTTCAAAACTTTAAGTTGAATATATGAAAGAGACCCTAGATCACCACTGTGGACCCAGGCTTAGCTACTCACATGCAGGCAGTCTTCATTCCCAACAGGGAAATAAGGCAATCCAAGGTAGATGTCAGCCTGCCCTGCAAAACTTGTTTTTATTTTCTCTTTCCCTTTCCTTTCTTTTATCTTGCTTGCTATCTTTCTCCTTCAATTCTTTCCTTTTCTTTTAGTTACCTGTTCTTTTTTTCTTCCTCTCCTTGATTCAAGTGCCAAACATCCCTAGACCAGGAGTCAAGAAGCCTGTGTGCTGATTCTAGGGACACCATTAACCACGTCTGTGATTGGGAGCATCAGCCTTTGAGGCATTAATTTCCTCATCTGCAAAAAAAAAAAAAAAAAAAAAAAACTAGACTGGATTAGATTTATTCAGGTCTTGACCCACTGATTTTGTGGTCTGTGTCTGCTGGTGACATCCACAGATGTTACTTAGCACCATTAGTGGCAGTCATGCCTCAAAAGGTCACTGACCCCCATTCATAGTGATTTAATTCACTGATCCCAGCTCTCTAGATACAGGATGAACTTCATACCTGAAGCAAGTTGTATTCTTCCAGAGTCATTTGACTTTATCATTTTGCATAACCTGTTATGTTTTCTGCCATCTAAAGATTTTGTGGCAATAGATACAGCCTAAGTCTTTTTGAATAGTCACTAACAATAGACAAATTCATTTCCTGAATTACTGTCTGTCACTTACAACGTGCCACTAAGTTAACACCCATGCCTTGGGTAGGGGCACGGTGGGTCTCAATCTTTGGAGAGGATGTTTTTGGAACGCACCTTACTCCTCTTTTCTAAACATCATTCAAATTATTTTTGAAATGCCTTTTCTTTTTTTCCCCTGAGATAGAGTCTTGCTCTATTGCCTGAGCCAGAGTGCAGTGGAGCGATTTTGGTTCACTGCAAACTCTGCCTCCTGGGTTCAAGCAATTCTTCTGCCTCAGCCTCCCGAGTAGCTGGAATTACAGGCACCCACCACCATGCCCTACTAATTTTTGTATTTTTAGTAGAGACAAGGTTTCGCCATGTTGGCCAGATTGGTCTTGAACTCCTGGCCTGTGATCCACCCACCTCAGTCTCCCAAAGTACTGAGGTTACAGGTGTGAGCCACCACACCCAGCCTGAAATGTCTATCTTTAATGTTGTCTCAAAGGACCTATGGAAGATACTCATAGCAGGGCTTTCTTTTAAGTGGAGATGTCTTGGTGCTTTCAAGTTCTGACATCTGGCTTGAGTAACCTAAGTGACAGGCACATGACCAGGTTCTAATTCCTTCAGTGTGCTTCTAGCTCCACTGGTCCAACGTCAGCCAGAAGTGCACATCTAAAGGATATGAGATCTGGTAACTGTGCTTACACAGAAGTCGTATGTTTTAGTTTTAAAATAATATGTAATGGCATTTACTTGTTTTCAGTGGATATCTAACTATGAATCAGTTCTATAGACAATATGTCCCACAACACAATGGCTTCTTGTAAAATGGCTGAAAATACGTACTCCTTTAAATTATATTGTTTAACCTGTAATCCCAGCACTTTGGGAGACCAAGGTGGCAGATCACCTGAGGCCAGGAGTTCAAGACTAGACTGGCAAACACAGCTAAACCCCATCTCTACTAAAACTACAAAAAATTAGCCTGCCTCAGCAGGAGAATCTTGAACCTAGGAGGCGGAGGTTGCAGTGAGCTAAGATCATGCCACTGCACTCTGGCCTGGACTACAGAGCAAGACTCTGTCTCAAAAAAAAAAAAAAAAATTATATTGTTTAGAAAATTGCTCTTGAAGTGAGTAAAGAAGAGGCATGTTCATCACAAGGATAGTGCTTCATATTTCTGTGCTACCACTGGAGGTGATGATGATGAAATATTCAGGGCTCAAGGTGCATCAGCGCCCCTTCCTTCCCCTGCTTTGCCTTTAGAGGAGCTGCCTCTGAGTCTGGGTCTTTCAGCTGTTCAGCTTGCCTGGGGGAAGCGAGGGGCCTCTTCTGGACTGTTACCTTTGTCTGCTTTTCATTGCTTGCTTCATGGTTTATTTTTTAAAGCAAGATTTTTCCCAAAAACTCTTCTAGCTTTCTCTTTCTTTTCCATTTCATCCTCTCTTACTCTGGGACAAGCTCCTTGAGTTTTTTGCAGCTACTATGTACTTTCCTAAGCAGTTTGATGCCTTACTCTCGGGAACTGGTTCTACAACTTTCCAATGGGGACTTTAATTAGAAACTATGAAAGAACACTTGTAGCATAAAAGTCATCTAGTCATATTCTGTTAGTTTCATACAGGCTCATGTGAGGTCACTCCTTTCATTTAGTTTCTCAAACACAGTAGAGTTTTTGTAAAATTAATTATGTCTCACTGAAGACATAGCTCAAGATTTTCAGCACAGGTTCGCCATGATTTTAAAGATTTGAGAAAGTGGAGATCAAGATGAGAATCCTCATTTTGGACAGCTATTAGGCTAGAATCACTAAGAAGAACAGTAATGAGTGCAAATGTATTAGACCTCCCTGTAATGCAGAATTTACCATCTGTTGCACTATCCCATTAGTTTTTATTAAATTGATTGCCTTAATCTGGAGAGAAAGGATATTTTTGTGTCTGCCAACCTCAACTCCAGTTACCTTATAATAAATGTTTCATTCCTCTTTTCATTTTTCTTCCCAGCTGTCAGCCAAGCTCAATAACCTTCCAATGCTCATTTCCATGAGGCTGGAGTTCCTGAGGATCCTCTGTAGCCATGAGCATTACCTCAATCTGAACCTTTTTTTTATGAATGCTGATACTGCTCCAGCATCTCCTTGTCCTTCCATATCTTCTCAGGTAATAAGAGAATTATTTAACTAAAAGAATTATTCAAGCTACTTCATTTAACCAGCTCAGCTTAATCATGCATTTTCTATAAAAATTAGTCTTATTAATTTGATGAAAAATAAAACTATTCAAACCAGATCAAGTATGCTACCCTGAAGTTACACCACTAGCTAATAGTTTACAAGCTAAGTAATTGGTTTCTCCCCGGGCTCAAGGGTCCCTGATCAGGTTAAATAAAGCAAAGAATCCATAAGCCCTGTGAAATGTAGAAACTCGTAGAAAAGTCTCAGATCTTTCTTTGTCTGACATTAGCCAATTATTATGCAGATACAGGATTCCAGAGTAAATAAGTTTTGGAAACCAAAGTTTCTTTGCAATAGGCCCTCTAAGAGTCTGACCTGTTCATGTCAATTGTAAATGCACAAGAAGTAGAAGAGGAAATGGGAGGAGGTGTGCATGATAAGCAGTGATTCCCAAAATGATTTGACATGGAAACCCCACCCCACCTCATACATTTTTCAAAGGGCTAGTGTTCTCTGGAATAACTTTAGGAACATGCTGTTTGATAGTCACATTCCGTTTATGGGGAACACATCAGTAGCTCCGAGCATCAGGCAAAAATTCTTATCATTAGGTTATATTTCTGTTGCATATTCCTTGATACGAGTACAAAAGTGAAGGCTTGTCTTACTAATTGAAAAAAAAAAATCTTAGCCATGTATACCATATGGCATAACCCAGCTACATGACCATCTTACTGTGGACAGGGAAAGAGATGACTCACAAACAGCTGTTCCAAATGTGTAAACTTTTTGCTCCATCCTGCCCAGCAGCTTACGTCCGAAAACTTCCCTGGACTAAGCTTGCCGTAGGTTCTTTCCCACCTTCCCCTCTGACTGCCCCAGGGAGTGGCCAAACCCAGGGGCCAGGCTCACCAAACAGTGAAGGATTTCTAGAGACACTTTAGATGCTCTTAATGAAATATAAAGTGTGTTCCCAGGATACGAATACAGGACCGGAATTACCGAGGACCAGTAAATCTAACACTCCCTAGCCTGACATCACTTCTAGTTCCAGGCCAGCAAAAGTCTGACAATGTGCTTAAGCCAAATTTAGAATCGTAGGTGAGGCCAGGTGTGGTGGCTCACACCTGTAATCCTAGCACCTTAGGAGGCCAAAGCGGGTGCATCACTTGAGGCCAGGAGTTACCAGCCTGACCGACATGGTGAAAACTCACCTCTGCTGAAATTACAAAGAGTAGTCAGGCGTGGTGGTGCACCTGTAATCCCAGCTACTTGGGAGGTTGAGGCATGAGAATTGCTTAAACCCAGGAGGCGGAGGTTGCAGTGAGCTGAGACCATGTCACTGCACTCCAGCCTGGGCAACAGAGTGAGACTCTGTCTTAAAAAAAAAGTGTAGCTGAGTAAACAGGGCCTTAAAAGCGGGCAGTTGGTTATAGAAGAATCGCCTGCTCCCAGCCACAGGACTGTGTGAGGTTCTTATTTCTCTGTCCAAATTTTATCCTAGGATTATCTTCAGCTTTCGGTTTCAGGTGGGTAAGAGAGTGACATTCATTTTTCAACAGAGCCTGGGTGCTTCATCTTCATCTTTCCCGCTGGGCAGTCTTCCCTCTGTGGGAAAGGGAAAGCGAAGTGACCACTCTGTCTTGGTTTCGTTATCTGCCACCAGCAGTAGCTACCTCACGGGAGAGGGCTCACACAGCCCAGCTGGGGCAAGGGCTCAGTAAACACTAGCCATGGCTATTTTCATTCCAGTTCTTGTGACTCATAAAATGACTCTTTCCGTGTCTGTAGAACTCAAGCTCCTGCTCCAGTTTCCAGGACCAGAAGATCGCCAGCATGTTTGATCTGACTTCCGAGTACCGCCAGCAGCACTTCCTCACCGGGCTTCTCTTCACAGAACTGGCTGCTGCCTTAGATGCCGAAGGGGAAGGGTATGTTTCTGGCATTTAAAATGGAAGATAAAGCGGGCGCAGTGGCTCACGCCTGTAATCCCAGCACTTTGGGAAGCCGAGGCAGGCAGATCACGAGGTGAGGATGTCGAGACCATCCTGGCCAACATGGTGAAACCCCGTCTCTACTAAAAATACAAACAAACAAACAAAAAAATTAGCTGGGTGTGGTGGCGCATGCCTGTAGTCCCAACTACTCGGGAGGCTGAGGCAGAATTGCTTGAACCCGGGAGGCGGAGGTTGCAGTGAGCTGAAATTGCACCACTGCACCCCAGCCTCACAACAGAGCGAGACTCCGTCTCAAAAAAAAAAAAGGAAGATGAAGCCAAAAAAAAAGATGCCCGTTAATAAAGTTTGCCAGTTCTGAAGAGTAGAAACATCTATGTCTTGAGAAAATGGTACCCATAGGAATGTAGAAAGCCACAGGGATGGGCAAGAACTACAGAACAGCTTTTGTTGGTCACTTACTTGAGTGGAATTTACCAGTTCTACTATAGGAGGTTTCCCAAGGATGCTTTGACTAACGAACTCCCTGGTAACAAAGCCATTTTCAACAAATCGGATAGCATGCAGAGGCAACCAGAAGATGCCACTTGGTTCAATGCTGGTGAAGGAAATAATGGCTGCTGAGAAGGCAGCGGCCCCATGCCCAGATTAGCTTTTTCGTAGATCATGCTTCTCAGGCCAAGAGACGCCACACATCCAGCGCTTCTGAATCCTTTTACGTCTTATCTGATTACTCAGGGACATGTGGCAGTATCTAGCCTAGGAGTCAACAGACAGAGAGGTAGACCGCCCCCTTCTTTCCTTCTCTCCCTATGCTCCGTGAGCTCATAGAATCAGAAACCCACAGCCTACCTGATTGGACTGAAGAAGATAATGCCTTCTAAAATATTATTCACTCCATTCAACAATTATTGAATGCCTTCTGTGGGACCAAAGAGACAAAATTCCCTGCCCCTCTAGAGTTTACCATTCAGGGACTCAGATTCAAAGATTATGAGGATTGGAGGGTAATGGAGGTTCAACACTTTTGTTGTTTAGATTAGGCATACAGAATTGCAGGAACTGGCTGATGATTCCATAACAGAGAACCAAATCTAAAGCCATGGCCTTCTCAGTCCCTTCCCAGGACCCACTCTCCTATACCAAACTATCTCCCTGCCCAGGGAACCTGTTCCCATAACTCCTATGCTAAAGAAGTTTCCAGAATAATGTTTGCTAATTAACAGTAGCGTTGCTGTGTGTTATGGATGGACTTTTGCCTAAATGGAATTTCTCAAGTTCTCTCAAAGTACTTACAATTCAGTGAAGGAAACAGGAGGTCCCTGCAAACAAATACAGGAGCACTTCAAGTTTGTGCAACTGCAACAATCACATGCGTTCCAAGCGATGTGCCCATGCTGACCCTGCTTAACTGACTGTGTGTCTGTGTCTCCTGGCAGGATAGTGTGGGGAATCTCATGCTCTTAGCTCTCAATTCTGCCTCCTTCCAGATAACCTGGTCCTGAGTATATCCTTTGAGAACTTCACTTTCCATGGCTTCAATTCTATCTTCTTTTCTCAACCCTAACTAAATTTCTCCCGATTATCTCAGTAGAATTTCCTACCCTACAACTAACAACATAAATTTCCACAGCAACAAAAAGTGCACTGACACATATGCTGATAAGTAAGATCCTGAGAAGAAAGTTTGAACACAAAGAAAATTGCCTTCATGCACAAACATGCACATATGTTGTCTTAGTTGTTCTTTAATAGCAGTACTTTAAGTGATTTCTAGAAACAATCTTTAGTATTTACATTAGTGTAGTTTCTACTTTCTATTTTCATTCTAGCTGGAAACAGCCCTGACATGTAATTATATTTAATCAGGTGGATACATTCTTCTCTCTCTCTCTCACTCTCTCTCCCTCTCTCTCTCTCAGTACCTTCTCTCCCCCAAGAAAGTAATTAACAGTGTAACTCCTTTGGCAACACAATAATCCCTGATTGCTAGTTGTCAGTCTCCTGGAAAGTCATTAGATATACTGTCACAGCTTCATGTGAGCCAAAACCTCCGAAAAATGTCATACTTCAACAATACTCTCTATTGATCAATACTTCTTTCTTTTGCTTCCAAGACAGTTAGTAGACTTGCCAACACCTGTACATCCATGGGGCAAGGGCCAGTGGGAGTCAGTACCTGAATCCCTAAGGAGCCACAGCTCCAGTTTCCACTGGGTTTCCTTAAATCTCTGGCACCTGGGTGTATCCACAAATGTCCATGCATCTTTAAATCCACAGTGTTTTTCAAGTATTTAGAAATTGTCTATCATCTTTGTGTTAAGCTAGCAAATTGCAATGCCTAATTCAAAACACAACTCATTGCCAGGACCACAGACTAAGAACAAGAACAACTTTTGAAATGCAATTTACAGTTATCTTACTTTAGCCACAGTGCAAGAATCTGAGGACAAAACCCATGCAATCTTCTCAGTAGATGCAAAGTAAAGCATTTAATAAAACCTAATAACCCTTCCTGATAGCAAATCTTTTAGGAAATAAGAGAACTTCCTCAACTTGGCTTAAGGACCTCTATGAAAAATCCACAACTAATGTGACACTTATTAGCGAAAAACTGAGGGCTTTCTCCCTAAGATTAGGAACAAGATAAAAATGTCTACTCTTGCTACTTTTATTCAACACGTACTAGGAATTCTATCTAGGGCAATTAGGCAAGAAAATAAAAGGCATCTAGGCTGGGCGAGGTGGCTCATGCCTGAAATCCCAGCACTTTGGGAGGCCAAGGTGAACAGATTGCTTTGAGCTCAGGAGTTTGAGACCAGCCTGAGCAATATGGCGAACCCCATCTCTACAAAAAAGTACAGAAATTAGCTGGGCATTGGTGGTTCGTTCCTGTAGTCCCAGCTGCTTGGGAGGCTGAGGCTGGAGCATCACTTGGTCCCAGAAAGCAGAGACTGTGTTGAGCCGAGATTACACCACTGTACTCCAGCCTGGACGACAGAGTAAGACCCTGTCTCTGAAAAAAAAAAAAAGCATTTAAATTGCAAAAGAAGTAAAACTGTCTCTATTCATAGGTGGCATAATCTTGTTTATAGAAAATTATAAGGAATCCACAAAATAATCTATTAGAACTAATAAATGAGTTCATCAGGGTTGCAGGATACAAGAGCAACATACAAGAATCAATTGTGTTCTATACACTTATGATGAGCAATCTGAAAGTGAAATTAAGGAAACAATTTTATATAAAATAGCATCAAAAAGAAAATATAGGAATAAATGTAAAAAATGCAAGACTTATACACTAAAGATGACAAAACACTGTTGAAAGAAGTAAAGATCTAAATAAATGAGGGCTATCATATGTTCATGGATCAGAAGACTTAATATTAAAATAGCAATACTTCCCAAATTATTGATCCATAGATTTAATGTGGTTGTCAAAATTCTAGCTTGTTTTTTTGTTTTGTTTTGTTTTGTTTTGTTTTTTGGCAGAAATTAGCAAACTGATCCTAAAATTTGTGTGGAAATTCAAGGAACCCAATATAGCCAAAACAACCTTGAAAAACAAGAACAAAATTGGAGGACTCACACTTCGCAAGTTCAAAATTTACCATAAACCAGAAGTAGTCTAGACTATGGGGTTCTGACATATGATAGACATAGAGATCAATAAAATTGTTAAGAGTCCAGAAATAAATCTTCATATTTACAGTCAATTGATTTTTGACAAGAGTGCCCAAACAATTCAATGGGGGAAAATAGTGTTTTCAATAAATGGTGCTGGGGCAACTGGATATCCACATTCAAAAGAATGAATTTGGACCCTATATTACATCATATACAAAAATTAACTCAAATAGATCAAAGACCTAAATGTAAGAGCTAAAATTATAAAATTATTCATAAAATTATAGAGGCAATCATCATAAACTTAGAAAAAGCAATGGTTTCTTAGATATGACACACTCAAAAGTGTAAGTAACAAGAATGAAACAGAAAACTGGACTTCAGTAAAACTAAAACTTTTGTGATTTATAGAACACCATCCAAAAAAATGAAAAGGCAACCTACAGAATGGGAGAAAATATTTGCAAATCGAAAACCTAATAGGGAACTTGTATCTGGAATATATATTTTTAAATCTTACAACTCAGTAATAAAAAGACAACTCAATTTTTAAAAGGCAAAAGATCAGAATAGACATTTCTCCAAAGAAGATATGGCCATAAGACCATGAAAAGATGTTCAGCATCATTAGCCATCAGGGAAATGCATATCAAAATCACAATTAAATACCACTTGATACCCACAAAGATGGATATAATAAAAAAGACCGATAATAAAGTGTTGGCAAGAATAAAATGGAGCCTTCAGACACTGCTGGTGGGAATGTAAAATTGTGCAGCCACCATTGGAAACAATTTGCTGATTCCTCTAAAAGTTAAATAGACGCTGGGCGCACAGTGGCTCATACCTATAATCTCAGCACTTGGGGAGGCTGAGGCAGGCAGATCATTTGAGACAAGGAGTTCAAGACCAGCCTGGCCAACATGGTGAAACCCTGTCACTAATAAAAATACAAAAATTCGTCAAGCGTGGTGGTGGGCACCTGTAGTCCCGGCTACTCAGGAGGTTAAGGCAGAAGAATTGCTTGAACCCGGGAGGCGGAGGTTGCAGTAAGCCAAGATCACACCACTGCACTCCAGCCTGGGCGACTCCATCTCAAAACAAACAAAAAAGTTAAACAGATAGTTACTATTCAAGCCAGCAAATGTACTCTGAAGTATGTACCCAAGAAAAGTAAAACTTGTACACAAATATTCATAGCATTCATAACTCATAATAGCTCAAAAGCAGAAACAATCCAAATGTTTATCAATTGATGAATGGATAAATAAAATTCACCAATGGAATATTGTTTAGCAATAAAAAGGAGTGAAGTACTGAGCTACAATATGAAGAACTTGAAAACATCATACTAAACAACAAACCCAGGGTTAGAACACAGGCAGTCTATTTCTGGATTCTATATAGTTCTATCTTCTGTTGCTTGGTTTTCACAGTAACTTTATTGCTTGGGAGCATGTTGATCACTCTTGACTGTTAAAGAGCACTTTAGTCAATTTCCCTTCACCGTAACCTCTTGATTCCTGTGTTGTGCCAACAGAATCAGCAAAGTGCAAAGGAAAGCTGTCAGTGCCATCCACAGCCTGCTAAGTTCTCACGACCTGGACCCACGCTGTGTCAAACCAGAGGTGAAGGTCAAAATCGCTGCCCTGTACCTGCCTTTAGTTGGCATCATTTTGGATGCTTTGCCACAGCTCTGTGACATTAGAGGTAATGGCCCTTCTGTTTTCTTTCTTGGATTGATGGGGGCCCCTGTCAAATGCCCCATCTGAATGAGGTCTCTGTCATTAGTTCCAGTGTTGAAATGTTCATATGAGCAATTCTTCACAACAATGGTCTCCAAACCTCTTTAACTCAGGCCCCAATCAGTTAAAAAAAAAAAAAAAGACACATAACCCCCTATATGTTTTTTGTTTAGAAATTATTTACTTATTTGTTCATTTATTTATTTATTCATTGATCTGCTAGTGTGGGGTGAACTTTATAAACCATACACCACAGAGGATGAAATAATCACAGAATTACTCCCTTTGGAGATTATGCTCTAACACCTTGAAATAAAGGTGTTCCTTCCCTTTTCTTTTATGAATAGGTAAGCAAAAAAGCAATCTCAAATGAATCCAAATAATTCTTCCACGCAAGAAAAAATTCATGGCGTATGTCAGTATTAGAAAATTCTAGCATAGCAGAGAAATTTTGCCTTTGGCACTAAGTAGCTAATTTTGAGGTTAATATCTCTAGATTAGCAACAAGAGGAAAGGATAATTTTTCTTAAAGGGGTTTTCTGAAACCCCTGAGTCTATTTACAAATTACAGTGTGGATTAGGGAATGTAGAGGGGAAAAAAACTCTTCCAAATAGAAGAACTTCTTATGTTGACCTGAGAAAGGCAGTCCATCAACCTATCCTCTCTACAACATACGCGTGTGTGCATGCACGCTCACACACACACACACACACACACACACAAACTTCTGATCCCGTCAGAGTAGTTCTTGCTTTTCCTTGAAATCCTGGAACCATCCAGGTTTTCCCACCCTCTCCACATGGGAAGTATCATGTGTGACTAAATTATTTATAATATCATTACAGCGACAAGTATTTAGTTCATGAAAATGGGACCAAACACCCATAGCCTTTAATCATAAAATCATAAAATGAAAAGCAAGTATTTCTATGAAAGTAATTCTCTCCTTTCTTGTAAAAAGTCCTCTAGCAAACTGCTAAAGGGGTAAGTTGGAAGAGAAGGGTTGAGGCACGCGTTAGGGTTTGTGGAGTTCTGTTGGGGCCGGAGCGCGAGGAAATGGCAGAATCAAGCTCAGCACACAGGGCTGAGCAAGGTACACCATGAGGTCAGCAGCTTCCTCCAGTAGCGCCTGATTGTGGGGAATTGAAAACAGAGTTGTTTTTAACATTTGGAGACGAAATACAGAGCACGGCATGTGACTTGCAGCCCATCTTGAGAATCCTTGCTGGAAAGTTTCTAAAAAGTTCCATTTCAAGAGCTCGCTTGTTCCCAAAGCCGGGAACCACTTTAGCACACATTCTCTAACGTTTTCTTGTCAGTTAGAATATTCCATGTCAGTAACTCGGAATCAGAACTTTCAACATTTGGTCTCCAAGCCTTTTAAACCTCAAAGACTTCTTTGTATATGCATTGAACTTTATGGTCATGATGTAGCTGACAAGAGAAAATTGGGAAAAGTGTTTTATTATTATAGCTTACATAGCACATCTATTATATATAGAATCTTTAGGTGGATAAACTCGTAAGAATATAATCTTTCAAAAAGATGCATCTGAATTCAGATTCCAGCCCCATTTGTGAATAGAAGCGGCCACTGAAAGGCTCAACTTCTCCGTGCCTTCCTTTCCTCTGTAAACTGTAAAAATGTGATAACAATGCCTACCTTTTAGGGTAACGATAAAGATGAAACTAGAGAACTTCTATAAAAGCATTTGCACAGCACATGTTTGTATCTTTCCCACTTTTTCTTGTAACTATAACCCTATGATGATTAAGGGGAAATAAGTATGTATCTCTATGTTAATTGTGATAATGTTATTAGGTCTTATATAATTTCCATGCGCTGTTTATTTAACTATTTGTTTAAAATCCCAATGGCCTTAATAATTATCTCTAAAAACTAGGTTTTGGCTGGGTGTGGTGGCTTACCCCTGTAATCCTAGCACTTTGGGAGCCAAGGTGGGCAGGTCACTTGAGGCCAGGGATTCAAGGCCAGCCTGGCCAACATGGCAAGCCTCGTCTCCACTAAAAATACAAAAATTAGCCAGGCGTGGCGGCACACCTGTAATCCCAGTTACTTGGGAAACTTAGGTAAGAGGATCGAGGTGGAGATTGCAGTGAGCAGAGATGGCACCACTGCACTCCACCCTGGATGACAGTGTGAGACTTTTGTCTCAAAATAAATAAATAAATACATAAATAAGAAGAACTGGGTTTTGTTTTCACAACTTTAGTGGAAAAAATGTTATTTAAACTCAAACTTTTCTAAAGAATTGAAGGCCCAGATGGCTGTAATGTCGACAGGTCTAGTAAAACATGAGTTTTTAGTAAAACAGGAATGAGTCAATCAGTTTTGAATGTTTTACCACACTTTCCCCAGAACTGCTTGAAATATTAATAGGTTTTGAGTGTATGCTTGGTAGCATTCTTAAAAACCAGACTTTCAAATGGTTTATCCTTTTTCTGTGCTTGCATACATCTAGACCTGTCTATAAATATGGCTATGTCTATGTTATGTAGATATAATAAATCGACATTCATTTTAAATATTTGAAATATAACAAGTTATTGCTGAACCTGTAATAATAGCTTATTATTCTATATAGGGTATGGGCTTAATTCTGCAATTGTAGATTTCTTCTATTTGGTCATTATTAAAAATAATGTCAATTATTAGATAGAGAATAAAGTTTTAAAAATTATGTTACAGGAAACTGTTATGGATGTTTTGAAAATTTTTTGTTCACACAATTTGAAATATTGATTTATAGCCTAATCTTGTGCTAGACATCGTCTCTTTTCTTAGCCTGCCTGTGTTTTCCTGTAGATGGTAGCAGACAAATAATGCTAAACATCAGGTTTAAAATTACGGTGCTGACTTTAATGACTAAGAAATATCAGTCTCTTATTGGTTAGGGGACATAGGGAAATGTCATGTTTGGCTTGACATCACAAATGATGTTTTAATTCCGTGGCAGCTATGCGTTGGAAAAGTCGCACCAGTGGCTCGGATGAAGAACAAGAAGGAGCCAGTGCCATCAACCAGAACGTGGCTCTGGCCATAGCAGGGAATCATTTCAATTTGAAAACAAGTGGAATAATGCTGTCTTCCTTGGTATGTTGGTGCACATGTGTCAGATTTATTTTTTATTTCATGTCTTCTGTCATTTTTTATGTTTTTGAGACAGAGTCTCACTCTGTTGCACAGGCTGGAGTGCAGTGGCTTGGTCACAGCTCTCTGCAGCCTGTGCCTCCCAGGTTCATCTTCCTGATTAGCTGAGACTACAGGTGTGCACCACCACACCTGGCTAATTTTTTTTTTTTTTTTTTTTTTGGTATTTTTTAGTAGAGACAGGGTTTCACCGTGATGGCCAGGCTGGTGTCAAACTCCCAATGTCAGGTGTTACACCTGCCTTGGCCTCCCGAAGTGCTGGAATTATAGGCATGAGCCACCATACCCAGTCTCTTCTGTCATCTTCCAATGGGAAAACTCAGCTTAGAGCAGGCAGTGATGGTTTCTACCTCATGTTGCTGGAAACAATCATTGTGAGGCTGGCACCTAAGGCACACGTGAGTCAGACAGGGTTCTGGCAACAGCAAGAGATGTACAGATCAAATTCAGGCGGTCCCAGTGGTACTGAGTTCAATCAAGTTCAAGAAAGCAGAAAAGAGGAAAACTTGGGAAATGTAAGATCCTTGCAAAGGAGATCAAACCAAGGCTCCCTGAGGGTAGAGTCTTACACTGTGTTCAATCTATGCGTGTATAATTCATCCTGTGTTATGCCTCCAAAAAAAAAAGATTGAAGGAGGCTGGTAGCTTAGCGTAAGGGCTTCTTGAGCAAAAGACTGCAGCTTTTCTAGGACCCCAGGGAGCCTAAGGAGGGTTGTTTGGCTCTGTCCTTTTGCATGGACTCTGTGGAATTAAAGAGGGGCTCCTCTGGGAAGGCATCCTCTGATTCAGTTGAGGTGGAATTCATCTCTCTTCCTTGATGAGCTTTGACTATCCCTTGTGAAGACAGCACTGCATCCCCCAGCATCATTTACTTTTACATTTCAACGTAGGATATAGATCTGCAGAGAACTTAACTTGCTTCTCCCATGAGAAGGCAGCATCCTGACCTAACTCTTCTTGCTGGATGACTTTCTTCTCTTCCTTCCAGCAGTTAGCAAGCCCCATCCCCATGAGAACTGGGGAGGCAGCAAGGCAGGAAGATGAGACAGAGAAAAGACTTGGAGATTTTACATCACTGATCTTATATTTGGAGAAATACTGTGTTTTATAACCTCCTCCACCTTTCTAATGTCCATCTTACCCAAGTTAGCTGCTCAAGGCGGTATATGCCTTTTACATTATCTGCCTCCAAAGGAAAAACTCAAAAGCCCAAAGTTCACCTGTTAGAGCATAGTCCTTGTGAGGTTATATCTCAAGATTTCCTTTATTCTTGTCAACAAACTCAGAGTAACGGAAGTTAAAGTTACTTTATAACCTCTCTTATTTCTGCCCAAAACTAACATTTCCCTCCCATATCCACAAATTCCTCATTGCAATTTTACCAGTACATTCCACGGGATATTAGCTATGCTGCATGAACCAAGGGTGCAGCCTCATTACTGTTGTTTGTGTTGATGAGATGAGTAACAGAGAGTGTGCTCAGCACTTCAAAATGAGTACTTGTGGCCAAAATATTAAAGCCAATAGCCTGAACCCCCACACCCCCGCCCCAGGCAAACATAAATTGTGGTTAAACTTCCATTACAGAGAACTTCACAAACATGGATTTGATTACTTTGCTGAGCAGTTCATGACCCTTATGTTATACTTTGGACTATGTAACAAAGAAGCTGAATCTTGAACAGCAAGGTTATTCATGGCACCCAGCCAGTTTCCTTCTCCCCTGTAAGTCTAACCCTCTGCTGTCCAGCACGAAGGAGAAATACTTGGAGTCCTCAGCAGCATGAAAGCCCCTTTGTATCACTGGGATTGCAGCGTGCGTGGTCAAGGCCCAGGGCAGATCACCAGGCCACGCTGTTCCTAAGACAGAGGTACTCAGATAGGTTGCTGAAAGCCTGGCCCAAATCCTGCCCCAGGCGAACCTCTTTGCTGAGTAGCCCTGCTCAAAGAACACAGCTTCCCCTGCCTGTGGAAGGCAGGGCTACTGGAAGCAGATCTCCAGCCTTGCAATGAAGTACAGTCATGGTATTCTAAGATAACACGTTGAATTTTTCTGTTGCTTGATTGTTAAGCCTCAGATTTTTCTGTTGCTTGACTTCTTCCCTGGCCTCCATCCCCCATCTGCCGCCCTCCAGCCCTATAAGCAGTACAACATGCTGAACGCGGACACCACCCGCAGCCTCATGATCTGCTTCCTCTGGATCATGAAAAATGCTGATCAGAGCCTCATTAAGAAGTGGATTGCTGATCTGCCATCAGTGCAACTCAACAGGATTTTAGATGTACTTTTCATCTGTGTCTTCTGTTTTGAGTACAAGGTAAGTCTGAAGTGGCACAACTTTATGCCAGCTCTTATCTCTCAAGTGCAGTTCTCTCTTGTTACTCATCCTCTTTGTTTGGGCCATGGAGGCATCATTAAATTTTCTCATTTCTGTGTTCAAATCCATAGCCCATTTGTATGTATAGATATGATCATTTCACAGGGAAAGGATCTCTGCCTTCTGCAGAGAGATCACTATTCCCGTTAACAGAATTTTGGCCAGAGGCCGCCCCAAAAGAGCATCTCTGTGTAGCCCGTGTCAAGACTGCCTGGCATCACACTGTGGAGTGTACTGTTTTGATAATTCTCCACATCAACAGAGATCTCACCAAAGGACATGTTCTCCTGCCTCTGTCTTGTCCAGGGAAAACAGAGTTCTGACAAAGTCAGTACCCAAGTCCTGCAGAAGTCAAGGGATGTCAAGGCCCGGCTGGAAGAGGCTTTGCTCCGTGGGGAAGGGGCCAGAGGGGAGATGATGCGCCGCAGGGCTCCAGGTGTGTTGAACCGGCCCCGCCCTGCTTTCTGTCAGACACTTTTTCACTGTTTGTGGGGAGGAATATCCTCCCAACATAATTAGACGCCATTACTTTCTTGAGATATTTACAGTAGTGTCAGAGACAGCAGATTCTGGGAGTCTGTGTGTGACATTTGTGTTAGCCCTGTGCCTTTGAGTGAAAGCGCTGTCCTACAATCGCGGGAACCCTGAATCGCAGCACCAAATGACATCTTTTAATTAAAACTTGTTGATGGTAAAAGGTCACCTCTAAGAATATCAGTCATGGATGAGGTAGAAGGTGTTTCCCTCAAGACTGAGGCCTTTCTAGGTGGCATTTGACAAGTCTCTCTGGAGCGTGGTCAAGAAACTGAATAGTTCTGGGCCCAAGATCATCTCCTTGGATCATTCAGGGCACTATTAGAAGGGAACCAATTCCCTGAAATGGTTTCAGAGTGTCCCATTCACTCGAGGATTCCACCACTGGAGGAATGATCTCAAAAAGGCTGAGCTCGAATAGAATGAAATGTCCACGTACCCTTCGTCTTATTCACCATGCTCAAAGTGAAACAGAGTGACAGCTTATTGTATTCGAAGGGACACAATGACAGGGAACTTGGAGGGAGCTCATAGTTTCAGTGCTGGTCAGGACCCTCATTTGACACCCATACTTTCCTACCCAATAATTCAGTAAGCCCCACAGTTTCACAGGAACCCTCTGATCATGAGAAATGTCTCTCTGACACTCAGAAAGGCAGAGGTTCTTCTGATATTCTAGTCTATCAATCAAAGAGCAGGCCAACTTGGCCACAGGCATGGCGACTTTGTCTCCTACCAGCAACCAGCATAGACTCTAATTAGCCCAAGAAATGGTGCTGGGGCCTCTCCGTTGAGCTTGTTATGAACTTCTGGTTATCTTGGAGGGTTTCATGCTAATCAAATTCCTATCATACATTTCTTAACTCCTAGGGAATGACCGATTTCCAGGACTAAATGAAAATTTGAGATGGAAGAAAGAGCAGACACATTGGCGGCAAGCTAATGAGAAGCTAGATAAGTGAGTCACTCAGCAACTTTGTGCTACTTTTACTTTAAGTCCGAAACTGTTTTTCCCAGGCTACTTGTATTACTGAAACAACCGCATCCTTCCAAGGGTAAGAAAATGAAACATCGTTATCTGCGTAAATACAATTCATCCAGGGACCCAGGATAATCAAAGGTATAGGGAGTTGTGGTTTCCAGTTCTCAAAAAATTGTCACATTGATAAGCATTTAAAGAAAACTAATATTTCATTAGCAACCTCAGACGGCTTAATAAAAGCGACTGGTTTTCTGGGGAGGGTAGCAGGGAAATAGAGAAAGCGGGACATGGTGCCTAGGACTGCATAATTTCAAATCAATATTTAACTTCTGAAAATGTGTACAAATATATACATTCAGAGATATTTATGTCAGTGCTACTTAAAGTTTTTTTTTAATTGAAAATATTCTAAATGCTCCAGAATAGGAAAATATGTTTAAAAGTCGGATTACCATCAAAATGTTTTAAAATCATTTTGACATGGGGAAATGCTTATGACATAATGTTAAATGAACAAAGGCTGGGGAGACACTTAGTTTTTGAGTAGAATCTCAAATCTCTGATGACATATAGTCAATGTATTTTTTAAAGGCTGGAAGGACATTTACCAAAATATTAATTGTGGTTTTCTTTGAGTGTTGGGAATATCAGTAATTGATGTTTTGTCTTTTATACTTTGCTATGTTTCCTGCAGTAGATATGTATTATAATATATATTGTTATCAGAAAAAAATTATGAAGAAATGAAAGAATAAAAAAACCTGTTTGGATCAAAATCTATGCTATAGATGAATAGAGATATATATTGATGTGTATTGCTATATGTGTAACAGTGTAGATATATGAAAGCTAGAAGTATTTATGTTTGACTAGATAGCACATATTTCCAATACCATTTATCCACAAGTAGCCTAATGAGTCCCAGGGTTCACTGAGGAAAATGTTGTAGAGCTAAAATCACCCCTCACACACAGTTGACATGGTAGGATACCCAATGTGTGATGAGGCACCCATCCAAGCGGGTATGGGGCACCCTTGAGTAGCAATGTTGTTTTATAAATAAATGTGAGTTCGTATCTTTGCTGTTACTACAAGAATGAATCATTCTGGTTCACTTATGGGACTTGGGGAGTCAAATTTATTTTAAAACATTAAAGAAATAAGTATGTTTTTATTATAGATGTGACTCGGAAACCCAGCTGCTGGTATCATGCCTATTTGTTTGGGGTATATTATCCTTGCACTAAGTTCTCCGGACTGATTTATAAAATATTTGGATCTGAGAGTCCATACATTCTACTTCAGGCAATGAACAATAACTACAAAATATGCGTACAGTAGGTGCTACAGAATTGCTTAGATGGTTTAGTTCATCTACTCTACTAGATGAAAAGAAGAGCCCTAAGTAGGCCTGTTTTGCCTGGGCTGTGTAAACTCGTGTTTTAGGAAACCTTTCTCTTATGCTTGCAGGAGCAACACAATATTGGTTCCTTACCATGCATGGCCTACTCATTTGCTCTAGGTTAGTTCTCAGCCCTGCACTACCTGGTGGGCTGCTGGTTATCAGAGCTAATGATTCACATCTACAAATTCTCAGGGGGTTTATGCTTTTTTTTAAAAAAAAAAAAAGGTGGGGGGACTGTAGTAAAATTAGAACTACTCAACCTACCTATATGGAAAATTTGTAATTATAATAGTGGTGTCTTTTACCCTCGTTCTGATCATTTTTCAATTATTTTGGCTCTGTTTCTTTTAGAGTAGTAATCTTCAACCTAGGCTGCACACTAGAATCACCTGGGGAGCTTTAAAAACTACCAGTACTCAGTTGTACCCTAGACTACTTCAATTAGAAACTCCAGCAGGACCCAGAAATCAGTAGTTGGTCAAAATTCCCAGGTGATTCTATTGCCACCAAATCCACTGTTTTAAAGTGGTAGGTGGTAAGCTTTCCTTTCTTTTTTCTTTCTTTTTTTTTTTTTGAGGCAAGGTCTCACTCTGTCTCCCAGGCTGGAGTGCAGTGGGACAATCACAGCTCACTGCAGCCTTACCCTCCTGGGATCAAGCAATCCTTCCACCTCAACCTCCCAAGTAGTTGGGACTGCAGGTGTGTACTACCACACCTGGCTAATTTTTGTACTTTTTGTTGAGACAGGGTTTCACCATGTTGCCTAGGCTGGTCTAAAACTCCTAGGCTCAAGTGATCCACCTGTTTTAGTCTCCCAAAATAGTGAGATTACAGGCTTGAACCACCACTCATGGCCAGATCGTAAGGTTTTAAAAAATCAGATTAGTGGTAGTGATGGTTGCACAATATGAATGTACTCAACACTACTGAACTACATACTTTAAAATGGTTAAGATGGGCCGGGTGTGGTGGCTCATGCCTGTAATCCCAGCACTTTGGGAGGCCAAGGCGGGCGGATTACCTGAGATCGGAAGTTCGAGACGAGCTGACCGACATGGAGAAACCCCATCTCTACTAAAAATACAAAATTAGCCATTTGTGGTGCCACATGCCTGTAATCTTAGCTGCTCGGGAGGCTGAGGCAGGAAAGTCGCATGAACCCAGGAGGCAGAGGTTGTGGTGAGCCGAGATTGTGCCACTGCACTCCAGCCTGGGCAACAAGAGCGAAACTCTATCTCAAAAAAAAAAAAAAAGGTTAAGATGTGTACTTTATCACAATATAAAAATTTGGAAAAAAAATAATTAGGACACTCCAGATCCGTGCTGTCCAATACAGTAGCCATTAGCCACATGTGTATTTCAAATGCTTAAAATATGGCTAGTTCAAATAATGTAAAATATTTCAACAGGACTTTTTATATTGCTTACATGGAAACAGTATTTTTGATCTTTTAGGCTAAACAAAATATATTTAAAATGATTTCACGTGTTTTGTTTTGAGACGGAATTTTGCTCTTGTTGCCCAGGCTGTAGTGCAATGGCACAATCTCGTCTCACCACATCCTCTGCCTCCTGGGTTCAAGCAGTTCTCCTGCCTCAGCTTCCTGAGTAGCTGGGATTAAAGGCATGTGCCACCATACCCAGCTAATTTTATATTTTCAGTAGAGATGGGGTTTCACCATATTGGTCAGGCTGGTCTCGAACTCCCAACCTCAGGTGATCCACCCACCTTGGCCTCCCAAAGTGCTGGGATTACAGGTGTGAGCCACCACTCCTGGCCTGTTTTTTTTTTTTTAATGTGGTTACCACAATATATAAAATGACATATGTGGCCCCCGTTGTTTCTACTGGACAGCATTACTCTAAATTTAAAACTAAACTAGCAATCAATTAGTTAAAAAGGATGGTAAGGTTAACATGGTAAATTTTATGTTATGTTTACTTTATCACAATATAAAAATTTGGTGGCTCATGCATGTGGTCCCAGATACTTGGGAGGCTGAGACGGAGGATCACTTGAGCCCAGGAGTTCAAAGCTTCAGTGAGCTATGATGGTGCCACGGCACACTAGCCTGGGTGATAGAGCAAGACTCTGTCTCTAAGAAAAAAAATTAGATTTTATTAATTTTACAAAAATATTATCACTTGGAGAATGAGAAAAAATGTCAAGCAGCTTGGGACTAGAAGCCTATCCTAAGCATGAAAACATGTAAAACACATAGAAATACTTATTTTTGAGTCCTCAATGGTATATAAGCACCTGCATTATTAGGTTAAGGGGGCTCAAGAACAGCTAAATGGTAATCCTGATCCAAGACATCTGAGCTAATATAATGATACCCCAACACCATGGTAACACCTCGGCCACTGACACATCTTGGTAAAGTCAATTCTTCATACCTACCTTTCCTTGCAACTAAATTTGGATGATGATACAAAATATCCCTTTACGGCTTCACTTAGATTTCATGAGAATGGATGGGCTAGCAAAAGAAATATTCTGATTCCTTAAAGTGAAACCTAACAGAGGAGCGAGCACCAGGCAATTTCCCATTCCCCAGTGGATAATGACCTGTAATGTCCAGCAGGATATTAGATCACCTGCCCTACAGGAAAACAGTCTTGCTTCCCCAGTGGAAAAGGACGAAAGACCTCACGCCTTTGGCTGAGGAACCTCAAGGTGGTCTTTGGGAAGTTCGGAGACTGACTCTCCCCTGACCCGGCTCTGAAGCACCACCCTTTCCTAACCCAGCCACGTCACTGCCGAGCTCACATCACGTCCACTCTCACTCTCCCACTCTTGTTGCAGGGAATTTCCCTTACTCAGATCTAGAAATGGTTTTCATGCATGAAATACAGCCATGGCCCTGAGCCTTAGGCAACAATCTGATAGGACAGCTTAATTGCTACTAGTAACTAATAACAGCTTCCCTACCCATAGTGTTATTTTTATAATTGTCATCATCATTATTAATAATAGTGGGGATGAGGATGACCAGGAGACGTTACTTAGACAATTGTTTCAACAAAACATGAATCACAGAAGGCACCTGCACTCTAGCTACTCAGAGCTGGTTGCTCTGTTTTCATTTCAAGGTTGACTATTCTGGAGATTTCTTTACGCCTTGGTGCAGAGATTGCCATCATCGGAAACTGGCCAGGTTTGACATGCACTTTAATTTGACCTCTTGTTGTTTCTTAGAACAAAGGCAGAGTTAGATCAAGAAGCCTTGATCAGTGGCAATCTGGCTACAGAAGCAAATTTAATCATCCTGGATATGCAGGAAAACATTATCCAGGTGAGGAAAGCAAACCCCCAATCTGATCTGTCTCCCATGAATATGTTTATTAGAATTGAATAAGGACTTCTTTATGCAAAATTGTGAAAGACATCAGTGTGATCCCATAGCACCTTCTTTTTAAAATGAAGTTGAGAAGTTTACTCTTTGCAGTAGTGTCTACCTTATAAATTCCAGAGATACCAAACATTTTTCTGGCTTCTTTGACTTAGGGCTTCCTTGAAAAGAGAGGGTTATGTGTTTGGCAGGCTGACCCTCCTGGTTAAATTTGTGTGAGTATGTACCAAGTTTATAATATGGATGTTGGGCTTATAGTTTAGTATCTAGAACAATAGCGGTAACTAGGATCTTTTCTGATGGGTCAACTCCAGTTGAATGACGGTCACAGTCTGATACGGGAGCTATTATTATGACGAAGCTAAGTAAAAAGAGTGCGAAATGTGACAAACGATGTCTTCTTTGGACTTAAATTGGTTAAGGAAAGTCATTTGTGCCATGAATTTGCCATTCCTGCTGTAGAAAAATATAACTTTGTGAACTTCGTACCATACTCATTTTATCGTCTATGTAATATTTCCACAAATTCCCAAGACGTCTAGGTAATGGGTTTTTAATTTCCCTGAAAAATGAGTTTTTACATGTTTCCGTTGAGAAGTCATTCATTCATTAGAGTGGGTCCGGTATTGCTTTTAGGGCTAGAAGGAATATTGTTGAAACACAGTGGAATCTTCATTCTCTAACTTTTAAATCAAAGTAATTGTCATACAAAAATAAACACAGAAAGCATGTGATATTTTTGATGGCTTTGAAATCTTTGATAAGTTAATGCTTGGTATCACATTCACCATATTTTTATATAGCACGACTTTAGGTGCCAAATATCTACAGACCTGTCCTCAAATATATTTGCAGTTTTCAAAAAAAGCTGAAACTTTTTGTTATTATCCTTGGTGGTGTTAGTCTTGATGTCGCTCATACATAAGCTTCTGTTTAGAAACACTGCTCCCACCAAGCAGCCCCAGTTGTACTGGGAAGCCCACAGTTGTGTTTTGAATCCCATAAGGAAAGCTATGTCTCAGAGACAAAGAACTTTCCAAAAGATGTGACCCAGGATGAGGTAGATAGGTCTTATACCATCATTTAGGACCCCAGAATAAATCCCAAACTAATTGGGAGCATTGAAATAAAGCCATTTGGAAATAGGTCTTCAGTTCGAATGGTTAATGGATGATGCCCGTGGTGGCTTACCAAACTCTTAAGACTTGTCACTGGAGATGGAACGTCAGCACTACTGAGCTAATTGTCAGGAATATTGGCACAGTGTAGGGATTCAATGATGCTGTTCTTCCATTCCCCCAGGCAAGCTCGGCTCTGGACTGTAAAGACAGCCTGCTGGGAGGTGTTTTGAGGGTGCTGGTGCGTTCTCTGAACTGCGATCAGAGTACCACCTACCTGACTCACTGCTATGCAACACTCCGCGCCCTCATTGCCAAGGTAAACATGGGATGCTTGTTTTCTTCCTCTTAATTAAGAGTAAGATTCTCGTCTAACTTCACACTTCTCTCTTCAGGTGAACCAAAACTCACAGAGCATAGTAAGTGGCCTCACAGTAAAGGTCTTAAGTCTTTCTAGGAAGAAAGTAGATATGCTGATTCTGTGGGAAGCCACCATGCAGAGGAAAAGCAATGTCTCCCATACTTGAAACATGGACCTAACTCTAGAAGTTTGAAATGGCCACTCAGTGAAGGTCTATGACATGAGAGATCGACTGAGTGACTTAGCAGTTTCACTCTTTCTCTGTAACACCTCCTCTGAGTGAGATTAAATCCTCTACGTGACTCCCATTAGTCTTACAAAATGTCATGCCATAAAATGCCGAGAAGGTTAGAAATGAATTTCTTATAGCCTGAGGAATGAGGATTATCCTGGGGTAACATGCAGATTATTTTCCTTTTTATTTTTTATTTATATCTTTATTTTTATTGTTTGAAACTGAGTCTCGCTCTATCTCCCAGGATGGAGTGCAGTGATGCCATCTCAGCTCATGGTAACCTCTGCCTCTCGGGTTCAAGCGATTCTCGTGCCTCAGCCTCCTGAGTAACTGGGATTACAGGTGTGTGCCACCATGGCCAGATAATTTTTGTATTTTTAGTAGAGACGGGGTTTCACTCTGTTGGCCAGGCTGGTCTCAAACACCTGACCTCAAGTGATCCGCCACCTCAGCCTCCCAAAGTGCTGGAATTACAGGCATGGGCCACCATGCCTGGCCTGTTTTTCCCATTATTGAAGATATTAGTTGGTGCCTTCTACATGGGATCTTTTAAATGTAGAAAGTAAAATCCTTCTGCTCGTCCTTATCAGGACCATTTTCTCTTTTTAAGTCACCAGTAATTTCCCGGGAACCCAGGAAACTCAGGCTTAATTCCTTTATAATTGTAATTTCACCAGTGAATGCGACCTGGCTCACAGTGCAGTTAATACCACAGCCCTGACCTTAGCTGGGCAGTTCATGATTAAATCCCAAGTATCCTCCATTGCTTAAATCCGTCTTCTGACTCACATAGCTCATGATCTTTGTGGAATAATGCATTAATTCTTCTAGGCTTTTGCTTGTCCAAATGGCCTTTTGCATATTTCAGCGGTTCAGAAAGTATATCAAAGTGCCAAGTGATACCTAATGGCCCTTCTTGTCTCTCCTAGTTTGGAGACTTACTCTTTGAAGAGGAGGTGGAACAGTGTGCCAACTTGTGTCACCAACTCCTGCACCACTGCAGCAGCAGCATGGATGTCACCCGGAGCCAAGCCTGCGCCACCCTTTACCTCCTCATGAGGTTCAGTTTTGGAGCCACCAGTGTAAGAGTTCAAACCAGCTGAGTGACCTGGAATCGGGAGAGAAAGTTAATGCATAGCATCAGCTGAGAAAAAAAACATAAGGAAATTTTGCATTATTGCACAGTATTCTGTCCTGTGAGAATGAAACAATTGAGTATGTAGGTAGATTGCAGCTTCCATTTTAATTTGCTTCTAAAAGTGCATTCATCAGATAAATGCAGTGGTCCCTTATCAGTATGTTTCTAAAATAGACAGCCAGGGTCCAGGCACGGTGGCTCATGCCTGTAATCCCAGCACTTTGAGAGGCCGAGGTGGGTGGATCACTTGAAGTCAGGAGTTCAAGACTAGCTATGGTCAACATGGTGAAACCCCTATCTCTACTAAAAATACAAAAATAGCCAGTTGTGTTGGCCCATGCCTGTAATCCCAGCTACCTGGGAGGCTGAAGCAGGAGAGTTGCTTGAACCTGGGAGGCAGATGTTGCAGTGAGCTGAGATTGCGCCATTGCACACCAGCCTGGGCAACAGAGTAAGACTCCATCTCAAAATAATAATAAAATAACCAAGCACTGTGGCTCATGTCTGTAATCCCAGCACTTTTGGAGACCAAGGCAGGCAGACCACATGAGGCCAGGAATTGAAGACCAGCCTGGCCAATATGGTGGAACTCCCATCTCTACAATACAAAAAATTAGCCAGGCATGGTGGTACACACCTGATCTTAGCTACTCGGGAGGCTGAGGCCCCAGAATCACTTGAACCCCAGAGGCAGAGTTTGCAGTGAGCCACGATTGTGCTACTGTATTCCAGCCTAAGACCCGGTCTCAAAAAAAAAAAAAAGAAGAAATGGAAGAATATTTTAGACTAAAAGTTATCCCACTGTGGGGGAAAAAAATACAATAGACAAGTTAGAATGCAGAAGAGTGTTTCCTGTTTCTAAGTTCTGACTAGCTAGTGCCAGAATGACCTATGGAAGAGAATTTTAAATGATCAGTGTTATCTAACCTGAGTTTTATTTTAATATTTTATTTATTTATTTATTTATTGAGACAGGGTCTTGCTCTGTCACCCAGGTTGGAGTGTGGTGGCACAATCATAGCTCACTGCAACCTTCAACTCCTGGGTTCAAGTGATCCTCCAACTTCAGCCTCCTGTGTAATAACTGGGATTACAGGCACAAGCCACCTTACCCAGCTAACTTTGTTTGCATTTTTGTTGAGACAGGGTCTTGCTGTGTGCTTAGGCTGGTCTCAAACACCTGAGCTCAAGTGATCTTCCCTCCTCAGCCCCCCGAAGTACTGAGATTGTAGGCATGAGCCATCATGCCTAGCCAAGACTTGAGTTTTATTCAAAGCTACGAAGACTTTAGAGTTCAGCTTTATTATAAAGCAGTCAAGTTTGCTTTAGATTTTGATATGTTCTTTGGAATTTACATTTGTGGCCATATTAATGAATATGCTCAAGTGATATTAAAAAATAAATTGGCCCATGGAAGAAAGTCAGCCTTCTCTGAATACATTAAGGACGATTATTTAAAAGCCTTTAGGACATTCCTCAGGGCCCCTTGAGATAGCCATATTTTTTCATAAACTCGTAAAGAAAGAAGAATCAAAAAGCTTACCCAGAGTTCAAAATCTCAGAAATGCTGGCTGTAGAAGTCCCCTTATTTATTTATTTAGAGACAGTGTCTCGCTCTGTCACCATGGCTGGAATGCAATGGTGCAATCTCAGCCCACTGCAACCTCTGTCGACTAGTTCAAAGTGATTCTTCTGCCTCAGCCTCCTGAGTAGCTGGAATTACATGTTTACACCACCACACCCAGCTAATTTTTGTATTTTTAATAGAGACGGGGTTTCGCCGTGTTGGCCAGGCTGGTCTCGAACGCCTGACCTCAAGTGATCCACCCTCCTTGGCCTCCCAAAGTGCTGCGAGGCCAAGCTGAAAGTCCCTTTCTTTAAATAAAGTTTAAATAAAGTCCCAAGAAGAGACTCTTGACACAAAAGGATATATCATATCCTCAGACCCAACTTCATTAGAATCTTCCAGCTTGCAGCACAAAGGCAGCACAATCCTCAATGAAAATTTAAAGGGAGCCTGACAGATTTATGTGAGAGCATTGTCCATTTAAACCGTTTAAACAACAATAGGAACCTTGTGCAAAGTGTAGTTCCCGTTTCATTGAGAGAAGGAGAAATGATTAAGACGGGTAAAGGAAACATTGACGAGTTATTTGTGTCTGGTCACGCTGCCTTCAGTTATCTACTGCTAAGTGCTTCTTATTCATCTTTTTTTTTTTTTTTTTCACTGATGTAGAACTTTGCAAGAGTAAAGATGCAAGTAACCATGGCGCTGGCATTTTTGGTGGGCAGAGCACCAGACTTTAATGAAGAGCACCTGAGAAGATCCTTGAGGACAATTTTGGCCTATTTAGAAGAGGACACGGCCATGCAGATGACTCCCTTTCCCACCCAGGTACACCGAAGCACATACATGTCTCATGCATGAGTTTGGGATCTGCCAACTATTATGTATGTATGTATGTACATATAGATGCAATTTATAGAGACATGTACTCACATAACATTTACAAGCGTTTATTGTCCAATATGCATGTGCTCTCTGCTCTGAGAGCTTAAAAGGAAATACGTTCACTACTGTCCCCAAACTCAAGATGCTAACAGTCTATTTAGAGGGCTCTGTCTCAAAACAATTAGGAGTCAGTACAACACAAGTGATACATAAGTGTCAACTGTGTGGTAAGGAACTAAATGCTATGTAAGGTTAGAGAAGAGAGGACATGATTAATAAACAATCTGGTGGCCAGGATTGCCTGTAGGGAGAGATAAGATTACAAGGCTAACATAGCGTTCAGCTAGGCAGGGGGCAAGTGAGGGGGAAATTGTAAGTAGCTGAGAGAATGAATTATTTGTGTCTGAAGGGATGGTAAAGGGACCAGCTTGTCTGGTAAGGGTAAGGAAGGGCCAAGTTCAAAAGATCTTGTAAATAAGATTGTCCTAAGGAAACTTGTAAGGACAATAATCTCTTCCATGTTCGTTGCAATGACCATGGAACTCTAGCCTGTCCCATTTATCTTTTAACTCCAGCTCCCAGCCTGCTCTATAGTAGGGTCTTAATTAAGTGAGAATGAATGAATGAATGTTTCTTTTTTTCCCTTGGTCTGAGAACCCTATTTCTAAAGTCTCTCTTTCCCTCTGAAGTAATGTTGCAACCTCATTCTCAGAACCTTTTTCCTCTCCTCTACCTCAGATCCTTCCTCTCTCATTTCATCTTGACCATACAATCCTTTAATTTCATCTTTTATGTAGAGATATTCACCAACAAGACCAATCAAAATATGGACAGTTTAATAATGGTCTTCAGTGCCTTCACCCAATGAAATGACGCTAGTGGTAGAAATTTTAGGAGCTCTGGCAAGCTGGCAGAGGGGAGGGGGGATAAGACAACATTCTGTGGCTGAGTCACCTGCCAGGGGCTACAGATCAAGACATAGTCTCTCATTCTTTCTGTACTGCAGGCTCCCCTGTCCCTCCACTGTTGGCTTTTGTAGTTAAGAAGAAATGATTACAAGAGGTTCTAAAATCTCTGAAGCCCTGGGAAGATCCAAGAGGCTTCTGAGACACGGAACCCAAGCTGAGGTCCTAAGCTGCTTCCTACTTGATATAAAAAGCCCTGATATTCTAGAGTAGAGTTTAGAACTTTTCAGTTTACAAGTAAGTGAAACTGGTTGAAACTAATTTAAACAAAAACGTTGGAGAAAGACATAGTATGAGGATTCAGGCGGATTTATGGATCTCCAGGGCCAACCCGCATCTAGGCCTCAGAAGCACCTGGGCTGGGGAAGATGAAAACTACAGAGTCCGGTCTAGATGACTCTGCCACCCCTAGTCTCTGCTGCCCTCTGATCCAAGCCTTCCCATGGCTTCCCCTTGCATTTTCAATGTAATCCTAACTCTTCACCTGGGACTACAAAGCCAAGATTATTTCAAGGCTTACACTTTTTGCAGGTGGAAGAACTTCTCTGTAATCTGAATAGCATCTTATATGACACGGTGAAAATGAGGGAATTTCAGGAAGATCCTGAGATGCTTATGGATCTCATGTACAGGTAAGCCTTCCTGACACCCAAGGGGCGTCACTTTGGGGTTGAAGATTTGTCACTGTGGAGTTCTTACTGATGTAATGATCACAGGTAACATGGATATAGTGGTTTGGATGACATTCGAATACTATATAGATAGTAAACATTCAGAGTCGGTTAATTCATATGTAAATTTTCAGAAGGATTCCGTAAGTTAAAGTGACACATTGTTTAATAACACTATCTTCTACTTACCACAGAATCAGAGAAAAGAATAATCAACTGTTATAGGAATTATTTTCTATATGGTTTTCTTCCAATTATATTCAGACATACATATATAGTTTTACTTTAGAAATCATTTTTTATACTGTAGTTTAAAACTTGGTCTTCCAGTCCTTGTTCAGGAGAAATTACTTACAGAGGCAAAATTGTTCTGATGTACCATCATACGAAGGGCAGTACTTTTGTCTTCTGTTTTATTTTGTGAGAAACGAAAGAAAAGGCAGAAAATTGCCTGAGAGCCATTAAAATAGACATCATGTTATCAGGTATTTCTTTCCCCATAAGGCTTTTACTAAGTACTGTTTCTTGGAGGTCAGCACACCTTAAACATGGAATAAAAATCAAGGGACTAATGTATGTTTCTCTCTCTCTCATTTTCTGGAAATGTAGGGTGAAATTTCAGGTGGAGGGGTGCGGGGAGCTCTTGGGGAGAAAAAAAGAAAAGGTCACACACAGTAGAACAGTGTCATTAACCCATTGTCCTTGAAGCCACTTTTCAATCTGTCTTCAGAATTGCCAAGAGTTACCAGGCATCTCCTGATCTGCGGATGACCTGGCTCCAGAACATGGCAGAGAAACACACCAAGAGGAAGTGCTACACGGAGGCCGCCATGTGCATGGTGCACGCTGCTGCCTTAGTGGCCGAGTATCTGAGCATGCTGGAGGACCACAGCTACCTGCCCGTGGGCAGTGTCAGCTTCCAGGTGGGGTGTGCGCAGCTTTTTCTTTAGAGCAGTGGTTCTCACCTGGGCGATTTTGTCCCCCAGCCCCAGGACGTTTGGCAATGTCAAGATACATTTTTGGTTATCACAATGGGGGTGGGTGCGTAGGTGCTTCTGGCATCTGACTGGTAGAAGTCAGGGATGCTGCTAAACATTCTGCTATAAGAGAGCTCCCTCAACAAAGAATTATCTGGCCCCAAATTTCTATAGTGCAAAGGTTGAAAAATCCCAAGTTCATACATTATATTTGCCTCTTCTAATTGCTTTTCCATCATTGTTGGTTTTTGTCTTTTTAATTGTTGTTTACAATAATGGCACCTAGAGTCAATAGCACTTTAGGAGACATTTGCAGACACTTTCACATGCATGGCTTCATTTGAACTTCCCCATAAAGCTGTGAAGCAGGTAGATAGAGAAGGCATTATTACTCCCACTTTAGAGATGAGAGAACTGAGAGAGCAATTTTTCTAAGGTCATTTAAATCTTTTCCAATGACATGTAGTTGACACAGTATACTGACATCTGTGAAAGTTTGGAAAACATTGGATAAATGATTTCCCTCCTGGCCCATTCATTTGATTCCACAATCTGACTTTGTAGGGGCCCACTCTCCAATCCAAAATCAAGAAAGAATCAAACTCACCTGAGAAGGGAAACAAAACGGCTGAATCAGTACCTTCTTAGGATAAGCTGAAAATTACCCCCACTTGGCAAAGAGAAATTGTCTGCCAGACCTAAAAGCTGGCTCAGATGGGGATGCTCAGTGGCCATTTACAGTGTTCTTATTGAATAGTTTAATACAGGCTTTAGAGAGAGAGAGAAAAACACAATGTTGGGTACTTCTTTTGTAAGAGACATAATTTGTGGAGATGCCCATCCCTGAAACCATGAGCAATATAGCTGCAGTAATAGAGTGTTTTTCAAGCCAGATTCATGAAGTCGTTTACAAGGGTTTGTATTATTCTTGTTTGTGTTTACATGAATGACTTTATGAAAACCTTTGTTCTCATTATTGTTCTTCAACACAATTTTGTGATGTTGTATGAACCAGAAAGAAAGAACAATTCAAAGTAGCTTTCCCAGGCTTAGAGAATAAGTCACCGAAACAAGGGTGGTGGAGCCAGGAGCTTCTGGTTTCCCAGAACACTGCAAAGCTGGGTATTGCCTCCTATGAATAGCTCCTCCTTTCTTATGGTCCTCAAGAACAAAAACGGTTATTCTGTGATTTCATGCTTGACAAATGAATTTTCTTCTTAATTCAGAAATGTTTGTTATAAAAGGTGATAATTAAATCTCATCCAAAAGCATAACACTAATACCTGATTTTAAATCACATAAAAGTGTACAAGAAAGTTATAAAAATTATTTTAGATGGATCTGCTTTTCTCAAATTTATTTTGGCCATTAGATATTATCAAGAATAAATATTATAGTACTACTCCTTCAATTCCCAGGAAATTGTAAGGTTTAGCACTTAATATCTTTTCATTTACTATTTTATAATTCTTTTATGCCTTTTTCCTGTGACTATATTTTATTTAACATTTATTACTTAAATATCAACTGCATTTCATTATTGACTTTTATATTTAGTAAGCCTTACTGTCCTAATTTTACCTAGAATTCAATTGATTTGCTAAGAATGACATGCCAAAGTGAGACAGAATCATTATTATACAATCAACAGAAATACTTCACATTATCCCAACATGGGGGCGTACAGCTCTATATCTGTTCACACATCTTTACCCATTGATTCCTTCTTTTAGAGAATATTTATTGGATCCTTATCCTGTCCTCATGAATGTTACATTCTAACCAGAGAGATACCATATAACTAATTATCCCATTCTTTATTTAGTTATAATAATGAGAAGTACTGTTATAAAGAGGCACAAGATGTTGTGAGCATTTATGGTCCAGGCCATAAATGGCCTGGGAAGGATGAAGAAGGAGAAAAGGAAGGCAGAAGAAACTGCAATGTGAAGCCTTTTTGATGTACAGGACACAATGAGTTAGGTGTTCTCAGCTACAGAAGAGAAGCCAAATTATATTAATGTGTATGAGTGAATTCTTTTTCTCTCCAATGGGACATACCAAATCAATTTGGAAATGTAGCCGGCAAGTGAAAGAACACCCAGCCCAGACTGACAGAAGGTAAAAATGGAATTTATCAGTCTGTGTAAGGGATATGAGCCTGGAGTAGCACCTGCCATACTGGACCTAGGGGCACAAACAATGTCAGCAGAGCTCAGTGTCATCACCACTTCCCATCTCTGCCATCTTTCGTGTCAGCTTGATTCTTCACAGGCTTCCCACACCACAGTTTGGGTTTACATCTCTAGGTTCAAGTCTAGGAGAGAAGAGAGATGCCTCCTTTCTAGCAGTTGCAGAGAAAGCCTCAGTGCATCTTATTGATCCTGATTGGGTCATGTGCTCATCCCTGAACCAGCCATAATGGTCAGAGAAATGGAGTGCTCTGATTGGCTGAGCCAAAGCACAGGCCCACACCTGGAGTTATGGGTGATTTCTTCCCTGAAGTCAGGATGCTTTACTTTATAGAAGAAGGAAAGAATTCTACACAGCATTGACAACAACTATCCAGTGCTGATTTTGCAAATACTTTTTGTTTTGATTTTCAACCTTGTTCTGCTCCAATGAAATTGAGCTTTTGGAAAAGAATTACAAACTAGAGATAAATAAATCTGTGCAAAGAAAACTAACTTTGAGGTCGCTGAATTCCAAGAAACTGAGATCACTGAAATTCTGTGTCCCAGAGTACAATATTTATTTCACAGCTGTAGATATGGACACATTCTTAGATACTGCTGTTGCTTGTACCTCCATGATTCTGAAGCCAAGAAAGTCTGCAGAATCCTTTTCCTCTGATTACAGCTAATGAAGCTACATAGCTTCAAATCTGTTCCTCTAATGTGGAGAATTGCATACCATTCTAATAGCATTCATATCCTGGGTTTTAAATGCTTTCAACTGAATTTCTTGGACCTTCTGTTACCTCCAGTTCACAGAAACATCATAATACATAGCCCAGGTTTGGAAGAAAGATTGGCCACAAAAGGCTTAGAGAGCCTCCTCCTATATTCCTAAAACTACATTACAGTATTGTATGTGAAGGGATAGGGCTATCTACGACAACTATATCCTCATTGATTGCTAAGGTTGATTCACTTGATCTTGTTAACCAGGCCAGAAGGCAGACAGCTTTTAGTTCACAAGCCAACTCTGATCAGTTAGTAGTGGCTGACTGGAGCACTATGCTGAAGAATTTTGAGACTATATCCAAGCTCTGGAGTAAGAGTGCTACAGTTGATTAGTTATGCCTGCCACGATTACAGCAATAGGAAGGAGTAGCAAGTGTGCCACCTATTTATAATCCCTAGGCTGGGAAGGTTTCCCATTTCTTTAATTTTCCATATGCATTTCTTCCATAGCTATGAGCTAAAAAGAAAACGACTCTTGACCTGTCACATATTCACTGCCAGACCCAGTGCTAGGGTGAGGAGGCACTCTCTGTCAGGGTCAGGCAGGTACAAGATCAGTACCTCCATGGCCCTAAAAGTGAATCCCTCTCTAAATTTTATATCTTGGGTTTCCCATTTGGTTTACCGTAACCATGGTGTCTGCATGCCCGGCTAGAGGCTCTAAACTCAATGGTTTATATAAAGGAAAAAAATGCACGTGAACAAAATGTTCTGGGAAAAAAAACACATAACTGCTGCAATGCCGTGAAAACTCCTCTAATGAAGACAGTCTCGCTTGCTGTTGTCATGTATCATGGCTGTTTATCTGAAAGTCAACTCCGCATAGCAGTGTTCTTCAGAAAAACACCACTGGAAGCCAGAGGTTCACTCAGTTGGTGAAGCAGGGAGTCTAGTTAATGTTAATTGGCCTTTGCCTTTTGAAAACCAGGACACCAGCCGTATGTCCCTTAGGGTTGTTTCACTAAAGTAGCTCAGCTGTTGTGACATTGCGGTGAGTATCCTCTATACAACATCTCCTAATTATTAAAAAGAAAAATGTGAGGTTTGAAGACCAGTCGCTCGGTGCTCCCCTTCTAAATGAACGGCAGACAGATACTCCCAGGGTAGAATTGCAGACCTAGTTTAATCACAGCCTCGGTAAAGATCTGAACACCAGCTTCCTCATTCCCCCATTCTGGATTCCTACGGTCTCTTACTAGTCTGGTCGCCCTGTTCTCCAGGCTTACACTGTGGTCTCTTTCAGAATATTTCTTCCAATGTGCTGGAGGAGTCTGCGGTCTCTGACGACACACTGTCGCCTGATGAGGATGGAGTGTGTGTAGGCCAGTATTTCAGCGAGAGTGGCCTGGTGAGCCTCCTGGAGCAGGCTATAGAGCTCTTCAGCACGGTCAGTGCCCAGAGGGCGTCCCGGGGCCTGGCCTCCCTCACTCCAGCTGAATTTGGGGTGCTGGAAACACCTGGTCTTAATGATGCAGTCAGCCCCACTTCCCATGGACACGTGCCAGGGTGTGCAGGGGAGGGGATGGGCCTGAGGAGGACTTGGATGTATGCAAATTGCATGAGCTCCCTGAGGGAGCTGAGACAGCCTTTCATCACAGTGCTGATCTGGCGTTCACTGCATGCTCATTGGCTGGGCAGCAGTTTCACAGTATTATTTCCATTTAATAGGGGTGGAACTAAGCCACAGAGAGGTGAAATGGCTTGCCCGGGGTTACACAATAAATGATGAGGCATGTTCTCATTCCTTATTTTTCCTCTCAAAGAGAAAAAGACTGGGGAGCAACCACTGGGAGGAGAGAGAAGGAATAAACAGATAGTGTCTTCCCTCCTAGCCACTGTGCAGTCTGTGGGATCATCACAGACCAGGACCAGCTTAGAGAAATGTGGGCACAGAAATCACTGAGACTCCTCTGGTTAACTTAATCTGGACCTAAACGCTCTTAGTATATATACTAGGAAAAATGTAGAGAGAGATGAAGTCATTGAGATTCAGGGCAAAGAGGAAACTCTGTCTTCTTTTCTTTTTTTTCTTTTCTTTTCTTTCTTTTGAGACAGAGACTCGCTCTGTCACCCAAGCTGGAGTGCAGTGGTGCAATCATGGCCTCTGCCTCCAGGGTTCAACAAACTCTCCTGCCTCAGCCTCCCAAGTAGCTGGGATTACAGGCATGCACCACCACACTTGGCTAATTTTTTGTATTTTTAGTGGAGATGGGGTTTTACCCTGTTGGCCAGGCTGGTCTCAAACTCCTGGCTTCAAGTGATCTGACCACCTTGGCCTCCCAAAGTGCTGGAAATACAGGTGTGAGCACCACGCCCAACCTGTTTTCGTTTTATTAATCTCCCTCCTCTTTTAAATTTTAAGCCAAGGAAGTATTCAATACCTCACTATATTTAGCTGATCCAATTTTGTTTTCATCTATACTATACTAATCCTTATTTTCTACTTTTTACTTCCAAGTTTCCTCTCTACAATTTTATGTATTTTAATTATTGTTTTAACTGTCTTCTCTCTATTCCTGCTTTCCTTTTCAGGATTCAGAAAATGTCTAATATACTCTCATATCTCCTCAAACTCAAGAAAATGAATTAGAATCCTACTAACTCATATGTTTAGCATCTGGCTAGAGGAGGACCTTTAATGAAATCTAAATATACTAAAACTGCCTTTCTGAATTGCTATTAGTCCCTGCTACCAAACTTCTCTCCTGTTTTTTGTTTTTGTTTTTAAGGCAGAGTCTTGCCCTGTCACCCAGGCTGGAGTGCAGTGGTGCCATTTTGGCTCACTACAGCCTTGACCTCCTGGGCTCAAGCCATCCTCCCACCTCAGCCTCCTCAGTAGCTGGGACTACAGGAGCATGCTACCATGCCTGGCTAATTTTCTTAATTTTATGTAGAGATGGGGTCTCCCTATGTTGTCTAGGATGGTCTAAACTTCTGGATTCAAGTGATCCTCCTGCGTCGGCCTCCCAAACTCTTGGAATTACAGGCATGAGCCACTACACCTAGCCAGTGTGTTTTGGTTTTTTCCCCCCCTGAAAGCTCTTCTCCCTACTTATCACCATACAGGACTACTTACAGAGCTGTCTAGTTCAATATGAAGGCTACCGCTGTCCCCAAAATGCTTAGATATCCCTATTGCCCTGTAAAATACTGTGATACAACAATAAATTCACTCTCCAGCATGTTGTTTGGACAATGACCTTTGGTTGCTCTTCTTAAGTTTCCAGAGGATTAAATTCTCTCTGATGTTCTTCTCCTCTTTCCAAGGGAGGCTTATATGAGACTGTTAATGAGGTCTACAAGCTGGTCATCCCCATCCTAGAAGAGCATCGAGAATTCCGGAAGCTGACCTGGATTCACGGCGAGCTGCAGAGGACCTTTGACAGCATTGTCAACAAGGTAGCGGGGGGAGCCTGGCTAGCAGGTCCTGTTACCTGGCGGCAGATGACCCTGTCCTATAGATGCTTCACTGTCCTTCCTCTCTAGGGAGTAATTTACCTTTAGCACAATGCTTTTGCTCTCACCTGTCACACAGAAAAGGGCTGGAATTCCTCCAACAGAGGACCAGAATTCCTAATGTGAAAACATACAGTGTGGGTTGCTTTATAACCAGAAAATATGAGAAACTATCACATTTACTTAAAAGAAGGCCCAGAAATCTTTCATGGGATTTCTTTTCTTGTTATTTCTGAAGTTTATTCCATAAACATTAAAATTTTTTAAGGAGTCATTTCTGTTTCTATCAGCCACAGGAGTAAAATGCTTTGTGACACCATGAAAGACCCCTGCCCTTTGCAACTCAGTGGCTCCTGAGGATTACGTAACTAAAGAGAGGTTTTTCTATTTTTCCCCAGGATCACAAGCGAATGTTTGGAACCTACTTCCGAGTTGGTTTCTATGGATCCAAATTTGGAGATTTGGATGAACAGGAATTTGTTTACAAAGAGCCTGCAATTACCAAGCTTCCTGAGATCTCACATAGACTAGAGGTAAGAAAAGTGATTTCTGTGTGCTTGACCTTGCACTCTTTACAAAAACAAGTTAGAGTGGGTCATTACCAAAAATAAACAAATAAGTAAAAAGTTATGGATTCATCATTGATCTCTACATAAAGTTTTACCCTTTGCATTTATAAAAGACAAAGTGGAAAGGTATTAGGTGAGATCATGAGGTAACGTAAGATTTTGATAGTTTTTCCCTAAGATTCTGTGTATGCTTTTCACAGTTTGTAATTTTATATGGTGACTATTTATTTTCAAGTCTGTGCAAAATTCAATCAAGGTCACATGCTTTCTTATCACCCTTTCCAAATGTTAGTAGTTTATACTAGTAGAGAGAGAGTAATAGAGTTTTTCGGCATGAAGGTTATCCTCTTGACTTTGAAGTCATCTGGCCAAATGACTGAATCACCCCTAGACAACAGTGAGGCCATCCTTTAGGTATCACTGGATGCCATCTGGGGTCATTCTGATGTGGAGCTACTTGGCAGTAGCCATACCATGGGCTGTGGCCAGCCCAGCTCCAACCTGCCAGTGACATTTGGTCCATAATGTAACAGAAAAGTGTAGCATATTGTTAGAGGCAAAGCTGAAAGCATGGAGAAAAAGAGAAACAGCCTAGAGAAAGGTCAGAACAAAGGAAACAAGGTTATAAGGGTCAAACACTAAGAACTCAGTCAAAGGTGCCTTCCCGAAAAAAAACCTTCTCAAGCCCTTTTGGGGATTTGGATGAACAAAAATTTGTTTACAAAGAGTCTGCAATTACCAAGCAGGACTGGGGTCCCTTGAACTGCTCACAGTTAACCGAAGATTCACTCCTTAGGCTTTCATTGCTTTGAATTTGTACCCTCCTATGAGTATAAAACTTCAAACATTTGTGTGGCCTAATGGCTTCTTACACTCTCCATCCATGCCAAAAAAGTCAGGAAGGTTTATCCTTACTTGACTCAAAGAAGCCATTGCCCAGAGTGGCTGGGTGAGTTGCCCCAAAGTTGTTTAGCACATGAGAAAAAGAGCTAGCCATTGACCCCAGGCCACTTGGTTCCCTATATTGTTTCCCCTACTTAGAATTAGAGGTTTATATTTTATCTTCTTGTGCACTGATTTGCCGCAATATGGGAAGCCTGGTAACCTCCAAGTTCCCAGGGTACAGAAGGTGAGAAGCAAAGAGTGTGGTACCCCCGGAGATGCCTCAGGAAATATAATGATGTTAGTTGAATTAGAGGCCAAGCATACGTCTTAGAAAGAAGCATATACCAGTTGACACTGCCATTTTTATTTTTGTCTCAGGAAATGCTGAACTTTGCTCATTAGCTCAGGGGACTCTCAATAATCAGCATCATTCTACCTTGTACTTGTTCCAAACTTATTTCACTTCCAAGAAGACAAAAAGTTGCATTATGTTAAAATAACCTTTATAAACTATTGGTTCTTCTTACCTAGGCATTTTATGGTCAATGTTTTGGTGCAGAGTTTGTGGAAGTGATTAAAGACTCCAATCCTGTGGACAAAACCAAGTTGGATCCTCATAAGGTATAAGAAAATTTACAAAAAATAATGATCAGGCTCTAAATCCCTGCATTCTACTCAAGGATACATAATGATCTCATCTTTCTGGACTTTCCAAGTCACTTAAATGCAGCCAAACCTTTTTGTCTAGAGTTCAACTCAGATCTCAAAAAAAAAATACTCAAAGGCAGGAATCATGATAGGAGCTACCACTTATTAAGCACCAACTGTGTACCTGGAACTGCATTAGGCCCTTTACATACATCATTTTATTTCATCCTGCATCATTTTATTTCAGCCCTTGGAAGTAGGTTTTATTGTTCCTATTCTGGAGATGAGAAAACTGAGATATAAAAGAGTCAAGCAACTTTCAAGGTCATGCAACTGGCAGAGCCAGTACTCAGACTTGGGGTCGGTTGCTTCCAAACCCCTACTCTTAAGCACTGCTCTTTACTGCCTTTTTATAAAGCCTTTAAACACTCCATTTTAAACATGTGAAGAAGATGCGAATTTCTCACTGACAGTTTTTAGTAGATTCCTTCTTTAGGCTGCATGTATTCCTTCCAGCCAAGTACAGGATCACTGTGCTGTTGGCAGAATGATGAAAAGGGCTTGGGCTTGGGTTTTCTCACTTTCACCAGAGAGTATGTTCCATTTCACCCCAAACTGGGTGTACACTTCTGATGCTAACCCTGGAGGTCACATCAGCTCCCGCAGGTTAAAGGCTCAGACCTCCTCAGGACTGCCCTGACTTCTTCAGATGCCAGCTTCAAGTGGGGCCCCCAGGCCACCTGCACTTCTGATCAACCAGCTACAAATTTGGGTGTTTCTATAACCTGTTAGCTTGAAAATAGGAGAAATTAAAACTAATTATTATTATTATTTGGGAGTTTCTACACCACCACTTAGATTAAATAATTCACTACAATGACTCATAGAATTCCAAAAAGTACACTAGTTACTATCAGAGTTTTATGATAAAGGGTGCACACCGTTTCTGTGTCTCTGCTTATGGCTTCCTGGCTCATCAGTATGTTCTCCAACCAGGAAGCTCCACTGAGTCTCAGTGTCCAGAGATTTTGTTGGGGTTTCATTATGTAGGCAGATTGAACACAATCTCCAGCCCAGCTTCTCTCTCAGAGGTCATCCGGTTCCTACCCTCTAATCACAGAATTGGTCTTTTTGGTGGCCACTTGGCATCCTGAGGCTGTCCAGGGTCCCAGCAGGAGTCATGTCATTAGCATAACAAAGGCACCCATCACTGAGGAAATTTCAAGTGTTTCTGAAGCTCTGTGCTAGGAAATGGTGACAAAGACCAGACGCATTCTTTATTATAGCACAGGCTGATACTGCCCGCTCAGCACAACCCACAGGCAAACATGTCCATGAACGAGCTTTCTAAGTTACTGGAAATAATGCAAGTGCAAGGTATTATTAAGGGCCCTGGGACAGAGGACCATTCACCATCTAGCAGACCTATAAAATGAAAAGTCCAAACTCCCAGTTCCATCTTCCAGGGTATGAGGAAGATAATGGAAGTGGGGAAGAATCGGCCAAATTGAAGAGTTTGTTTTTCTACATCTTTCAGAACACGTTCTCACTTAAGACACATTCCCTAGCCCAGCTTGAAAGCAGTGACTGTGGTAAGAGTTTAAGCTTCAGACACACATGTTTGGGAGATGGAGCTGGCTGTATGCCCACAGTGATCTGTACATGGCACAAGCTGTGTAAGATGTGACCTCCCTGACCCAGGATGCCTTTTTCCCCATCTTTTAAAAATCCCCAGGGTAGGTTGTGAGAGCTTGGAATGAGAGCCTGAACCCAGAATTACAACCAGATTTCATTATACTAAATCATGATTTACAGTCTGAGGTCAGCGACCCCACCCATCCCTTTCAGTGGGTGAGCGTCCCAGCATCTGCACGCATGGTCACTTTTTCTATCTAAGAGGTTGTCTTCTTTAATGAGTGCTTCTTCGCTCTGTGTTTGAGGGTGGGGATGATGTGAGTATGTGTTTAAATGAGGTCTAGGCAGTAACATTCAGTTTAGTTCTGTGAGTTTTGACAAACACATGTAACCACCTTCGTAATCAAGATATAGAAGAGATCCACTCCAAAATAATTCCCATGCCCATTGGTAATCAGTGGCAGTAGTTTATTCCTTTCTATTGCTGAGTAATATTCTGTTGTGTGACTGTCCCACCATTTGCTTGTTAATTTCCCACTGGAGGGACATCTGGGTTGTTTCAAGTCTTTGTTATGAATAAAGTTGCTGGAGACATTTGTGTACAGGTTTTTGTGTGGACATAAGCTTTTATTTCTCTCACATACACACGTAGGAGTGGGGTTGTTCAGTCCAATGATAGTGCAATTTAACTGCGTAAGAGACCACCAGCTTCTTCTGTAAAGTAGCTGTGCACTTTGCATTCCCACCCTCCGTGTATGAGAGGCTCTAGCTGATCTCCGTCCTTGTCAGCACTTGATATTGTTAGTTTTCTTTAGTGCAGCCATCACGCTTCCTCATAACCGTAAGGTGGTCATGGTCATTCTGAAAAGGAAAGTTTGTCTCTTCTGAATAGCAGTTGGCAAACTCTCATACCAAGGCTTCCACTGTGGATCAGTTTGCTCTGCTAGGAAGGTATGGCCAGTGGCCCTGACTCTCCCCACGGCACATTCCCCTCTCCCTCCATGCAGTCGCTTCTCTCCTTGGAAGTGGAGAGGAGGAACTGCTGCGGGCGGCACCGGGCGGGGTGGTGCTGGCACGCTGTGTTCCAGCATGCCTCTCCATTGCGTCAGGGACGGCTGTTTGCAGAATCACTCATCTTCTCCCTCCCTGCCTTTTCCCCCCTCAGGCCTACATACAGATCACTTTTGTGGAGCCCTACTTTGATGAGTATGAGATGAAAGACAGGGTCACATGCTTTGAGAAGAATTTCAACCTTCGGAGGTTCATGTACACCACCCCGTTCACCCTGGAGGGGCGGCCTCGGGGAGAGCTGCATGAGCAGTACAGAAGGAACACGATCCTGACCACCTTGCATGCCTTCCCCTACATCAAGACCAGGATCAGCGTCATCCAGAAGGAGGAGGTAATGTGCCCGAGGGAGTGGCCACCACTGGATGAGCGGGCCTGGGTGGCCTCCCAGGAGAACACACAAACCTCCTTCGTGGCAGATTGGACTGAAAACAAGGCGAGATGCTCTTGAAATATGATTAAATGGTCATCCGTTCCCTCTCATGGTGCCAGAAAATCCCATTAGGCAGCTATGTATTTTATAGAACTATTTTATGTTAAATATTTAATATTTTAAAGTTATATCTTTAGTATAAGTATGTTTATATATTTAATTATAATATTTAATATACATTTATTTATACACTTATACAACATATATATTTACATTTTAAATATTTTATATGATTTTATTTTTGAGATGGAGTTTCGCTCTTGTTTCCCAGGCTGGAGTGCAATGGCACCATCTCGGCTCACCGCAACCTCTACCTCCCGGGTTCAAGCGATTCTCTTGTCTCAGCCTCCCGAGTAGCTGGGATTACAGGCATGCACCACCACACCCAGCTAATTTTCTATTTTTAGTAGAGATGGGATTTCTCCATGTTTGTTGGGCTGGTCTTGAACTCCTGACCTTAGGTGGTCCACCTGCCTCGGCCTCCCAAAGTGGTGGGATTACAGGTGTGAGCCACTGTGCCCAGCCAAAATGTGTATGTTTTTAAAAGCTCAGAGTTATGCTGTTAATTCCTAGAGACAGGAAGGGCATGTGAGCAGCCGCAGTGAGTCGGGGGTGTGCTGTGTGCTGTAGGAAAGGCGCCACGTAAGGTAGACAAGTTGACTGACTTCTAGTTCCAGCTTCCTCCTGTGATTTTGAACAAGCTACATGTCTTTAGTTTCTTCATCTATACATTAGCAGTAAAGACCTCTAAGTACAGTACAAGACTACACTCATTTTATTCATAATAGGACAGGTCAAGAAGGTCTCTCAAACCACAGAATGGTTCAAAATTCTACATACCATAAACAACTTATTCTTTTTTTTTTGAGACAGTCTCTGTTGCCCGGGCTAGAGCGCAGTGGTGCGATCTCAGTTCACTGCAACCTCCGCCTCCCAGGTTCAAGCAATTCTCTGCCTCAGCCTCCTAAGTAGCTGGGATTACAGGCACACGCCACCATGCCCAACTAATTTTTATATTTTTAGTAGAGACAGGGTTTCACCATCTTGGTCAGGCTGGTCTTGAACTCTTCACCTCGTGATCCACCCGCCTTAGCCTCCCAAAGTGCCGGGATTATAAACGTGAGCCACCACGCCCGGCCAAGAACTTGTTATTCTCTAAAACACATGCATATATATACTTCTTTGTCATCCTTTTTAGACAGGGCCACAGACTTCTCTGTGACTAGGGGTTTGCTGATCACAATTCAGCATTTTCTTTTATTAACCACACCCGTAGTGCTTTGTCCATGATTTTTAGTTTTGCTTTGTGTAAGCAGAGTGAGAGCTTAAAGATCCTTGTTAAACAATTTGAGAGCAGAAGATTTCTGGAATTTTATGATTTTTTTCTCGCCTAGACTTTGACAGTTGTCTTGAGCACACCTAATATGACAGGAATTTTTATAGCAACTCGCTTTCATAATGTCTTATCCAAGCATTTGGCTTGGTTTTTATAGAAACAACTCTTTTTCTTTCCACACCCATAGTTCATCAGTTTATGCATTATCTAATTAGACTGGGTCATTAAAATAACAAGTATAACAGGCATAATCAAGTTGGTGAACAAACACAGATGAGTTGTGGTGAATATACACCTCATGAGGTAGAAGCAGAAATAGCTGAACTAACTTGAGAGTCGTCCACCAGATGGTGTTCAGCCAGGTAACCGCGTCAGGGTATGGGTTTCACAGAGGGCAGAGAAAGCCTCCAGCAGTGACTCAGTCAAGAGGAAGTGGGTTTAGAAGGCATCTGCAGTACTTACTGTACTTACTGCTTTGGACTTTTGAACACTGAGACATTCTAGGCATAACACATATAAACTCATCGTGCCCAAAAGCATTTTTTTTTTTGAGACAGAGTTTGGCTCTTGTTGCCCACGCTGGAGTGCAACGGCAGGATCTCGGCTCACTGCAACCTCCACATCTTACACATCTGTGTAAGATGTGACCTCCCTGACCCAGGATGCCTTTTTCCCCTCTTTTAAAATTCCCCTCTTTAAAAAAATATATATTTTGTAGAGACAGAGGTCTCACTTTGTTGCCCAGGGTGGTCTCAAACTCCTGGCCTCAAACTGTCCCCTACCTCGGCCTCCCAAAGTCCTGGGATTAGGAGTGTGAGTCACTGCACCAGCCTGAACTTTTCTTGGCCATCGGTAGAACCTCAACAACGGTTCTCAGCTGTTTGCTAGGGCTGCAGAGCTAAGTACCATAGACTGCGTGGCTTAAACAACTGAAATGTACTGTCTCTACAATTCTAGAGGCTAGAAGTATGAAATCAAGGTGCCGGTAGGGTTGGTGCCTTCTGAGGGCTGGGAGGAAAGGGTCTGTTCCAGACCTCTCTCCCTGGCCTGTGGACAGCCCTCTTCTCGGTATCTCTTCACATCATCTTCCCTCTGTGTTTGTGTCCAGATTTCCTCTTCTCATAAGAACACCATAGTGGACTGGTGCTTACCCGGCTGGACTCATTTTAACTTGATTGTCTCTGTAAAGACCCTGTCTCCAAATAATGTCACATTCTGAGGTACTGAAGGTTAGGACTTCAATGTATCAATTATGGGGGAACACAATGCAACCCATAACTTTCAGAAAGACTCTACCCCAAACCAACAGAACTTAGCAAATAGATTGACCCTGAAGAGAATTCCATTTACTGGAATTCACCCTCAGGGTGAGTTGGAGAAGGCACAGGTGATATCAAAAGCTTGTGTTATGATGGGGGAGAAAATCTTGAGTGCTGCGCTTTTAATATAGCTTTCTATAGAAGTTGAGTACCATGAGGCCAGGAGTGGTGGCTCACACCTGTAATCTCAACACTTTGAAAGGCCAAGGCAGGCAGATCACCTGAGGTCGGGCGTTCAAGACTAGCCGGACCAACGTGGAGAAACCCCGTCTCTACTAAAAATAGAAAATTAGCTGGGCATGGTGGTGGCACCTGTAATCCCAGCTACTCAGGAGGCTGAGACAGGAGAATCGCTTCCACCCAGGAGGCGGAGGTTGCAGTGAGCCAAGATCATGCTGTTGCACTCCAGCCTAGCAACAAGAGTGAAATTCCATCTCAAAAATAAATTAATTAAATAAGTTCAGTAACTTGCTCAATAATAGGAAAGGCAACCTGACAGGGTAGAAAAAAACATGGGCTTTGAATATAGACATACTTGTGATGGAATTAGGACCTCTCCCTTACTATCTGTGGCATTTTGTGGAACCTAACCTTACAAATCCCCCTTTGACTGTAAAATGGAGAGTATAAAGAGATTGTTGAAGGAGTAGAAGATAAATGTATGTAAAGTTCCTGGAACATAAGAATTCAAGAAATATTAGGCCCTTCCTTCTTTTTAACCTGTTAAGAGTATTTTAAATGACTGAGAATCTTTCCCTAGCTGCTGCTTCAAATCCAGGTGGCCTCTCTGTCATAGCTCCAGGTTGTCCATAGACCGAACAGTGACTTCCCTATGTTTACGTCTCTTGTTCAGTTTGTTTTGACACCGATTGAAGTTGCCATTGAAGACATGAAGAAAAAGACCCTGCAGTTAGCGGTTGCCATTAACCAGGTGCCCCCCGATCCAAAGATGCTTCAAATGGTGCTGCAAGGCTCTGTAGGAGCTACTGTAAATCAGGTAAGCAAAACAGAGGGTGGCAGCTCCTCTGGTTCTTATTATTTGAGTTGTTGTTATATGTCTGCACCCTCCTTTCTTGGGGTGGACGAGGACTGTGATCCGTATATAAACACGGAGATGCTCCTACACTTAGCCTGGACACTTGTGAGGTTTAGAAGACTTTTAGGAGGCCTTTTCCATTTCATGTAACAACCCCAGGCGAAAAAGAAATCCTAGAGAGGAGTAGACCAGGTTTTTAGGAGTACCACTTTCTCAGAGGAGTCTCCACCTCGGGCCAGACCTGACAATATGATGCGAATCTGGAGTCCTGTTGAAGAATGCTTAGTCATGACCAATTCATGCAGAGTCATTGCAGGGCTTGAGACTCACCTACAAGTGCCTGTAGGAGAGAGGGAAAAGGGTCTAGAACATCCAACTCTTGGGTCAGTCACCAGGTGAACCCAGCACGCCAAGGACCTTGGCAACCAGGAGCAACCTGGGACCAGATCTCTTAGGCCGTTCAGACAAGAGTAGATTTTCTCAGACTTACTAGAACCCTAACTCCCAAGTTCAGCATGGTGCTCAACCGGTCTCAGATGGAGGGAGGTACTAGCCTAATACCTCTGTACAGTGGGCCTTCTTAATTCAATTCTAGATCTGTTCTTGTCCACACTTCCACGCTCAGATATTCTGTGAACATCATAGGTCTTTTCTCATTCAGCATAATTGGATTACTCCACAAAAATTCTGAGCATACTTGACATCAAGGGAGCAGAAATAGAGAAGAGAAATGCCTGTTAGATTTCCAAGATCAGGAAAAAAACAATAAGGAAATTTTGCCTTTGTAAATGCCAATCCTTTGATAAAATGGACTTTACAAGCCCACAACCATGGTCTGTCTGTATGCTGTGGAGATCTCTGACTTAAGCCAGCAATTATGCAAAACGATGTTTGCCACTAGGGCAATGAGATAAGTGAACAAAAATGGTTAGATAAAGGCAATCCTGATTTTTAGAAAAGCAACTCAAAGCATGTATCATTTGATGCAATTGCATTACGTTTTTATATGAAGGAAAATATATTAGTAGTAGTATTTGATTAATAAAATAATATTTGGGGCCACGCACAGTGGCTTACGCCTATAATCCCATCACTTTGGGAGGCTGAGGTGGGCAGATGTCTTGAAGTCAGGAGTTCAAGACTAGCCTGGTCAACATGGTGAAACCCCATCTCTACTAAAAATACAAAAATTAGCCAGGTGTAGTAGCATACACTTGCAGTCCCAGTACTTGGGAGGCTGAGGCAGGAGAATCGCTTGAACCTGGGAGGCAGAGGTTGCAGTGAACTGAGATCACGCCACTGTGCTCCAGGCTGGGTTACAGAGCAAGACTGTCTCAAAAACAGCAACAATAAAAAAAGAAGATAAATTTGGGCTGGGTACAGTGGTGCATGCCTATAATCCCAGCAGTTTGGAAGGCTGAGGTGGGTGGATCACTTGAGGCCAGAAGTCCAAGACCAGCCTGGGCAATGTGGCAAAATCCCATCACAACAAAAAATACAGAAATAGCCAGGTATAGTAGCATACACCTGTAGTCCCAGCTACTCAGGAGGCTGAGGTGGGAGGATCACTTGAGCCTGGGAAGGGGAGGCTGCAGTGAGCAGAGATCACACCACTGCACTCCAGCCTGGGTGACAGATTAATACCTTGTCTCAAAAAAAAAAAAAAAAAAAAAACACAGAGAAAATGCATTTATGCTTCTGAGTATTATTCTAAAACTTCAGGCTCCTCCTAAGGAATCAAAGTTTCCTGAGATGTCCAAGACGACCTTCCTTGATTTTTTTCGTTTAGTTCAAACCAACTACAAAATTAAATGTTCAAACTAAGAAGTCACTCCAGTATTTTCTCCCAAGCAATTTAATTTCCTTCCAATATCAATATTGGCTTTTTTTTTTTTTCCATCAGGGACCACTGGAAGTAGCCCAAGTGTTCTTGGCTGAAATTCCTGCTGATCCAAAACTCTATCGACATCACAACAAGTTGAGGTTGTGCTTTAAGGAATTCATCCTGCGGTAAGAAGGAAAACGGCTGGGAGTTTCAGTAGAGCAGTGGTTCTCAAAGTGCAGTCTTAGACCAGCAGCTTCAACATCACCTGAGAACTCGCTAGAAAGATAGTTTCAGGCACCCTGCAGACCTGCTGAATTGGAATCTCTGGAGGTGTGGCTCAGCAGTCTGCATTTTAACAAGCCCTCCAGGTGATTCTGATGCACACTGAAATTTCAGAACCACTGCAGTAGAGCCTCACCGCTTGATATACTCATGAGTAACTTAATAAACTGTAAAATGCTTTCGTGTCTAGCATCCCATGTGCCTCACAATCATGTTGTAAGAAGTATCATCATCTTCCTCATTTTACAAAAGAGGAATCAGAGGTTCCAAGACAGTACATACTTTTATTTAAGGTCACACAGCCAGTTGGCAGCAGAGCTGAGATCAAACCAAGTCTTCTCAGTACAAATAGTCCACACATCCATCAATGTGCTGATATTCCACCGATGCACTAGAGTCCTAGAAATTCTTTGCATTGGCTGTCATTGTGATGTCTCAAATCTTCTAATATCTTATTTTTAGAAACTTAAAAATGGACACTGCCTCAAAGTCAGAGAGGCAAGTTCTAAAACTGGGTTTTTCAAAGGTATTATCCTGATGACAGTTCCCCATGTCAGACAAGTCTCATCTCTGCTCCGAAATTCTGCAATGGAGCTGGCTTCAAGAGCAGTCAGTTAGGAACTGGATCTTTGGTCAAAGTCTTGTAACTTATTGCAATACAGACACATCTATTGGGTTTCCTATAGCCCTAAAAAAATGAGTATGGAGGATGTGAGGCATTTTACCTATAAGAGAAAAGGACTTCAGAAAAATGTATACCAATATTTCTTTTTATTCAAACCTTAGAGAAGAATATTAAGTATAAGGAATGTCTTCACTTGGCAGGTGGGGATAAAGGAGACTAAAAGTTAAAGTTTGCTAAATTCAGTGAAAACTCATCAAAATTCTAGCATTTGTGAGGTTAGAGATATCTCCTTCGCAGGCTTTTGTGAGAGGTCCGCAACTTTGCTACATACAGAGGAGACACACTGTGCCCTGCAGTGTATGCCAGCCACTTGGTAATAGGATGTGTGTGTGGTTTTGTGTGTATGTATTTGTGCATGTTTATGAACATACAGATTATCTCGATGAATATTTTGATATTTGAATTGTTTCCTGTATTTGACAACAATTCTGACATGACAAAAAAAAAGTAGATTTTTTTCAGTGCATAGTACATATCTTTTAAAAAGCTAGAAAAATATTTGGAGAATTATTTTATTTTATTTTATTTTATTTTATGTTGAGACAGGATCCCACTCTGTCAGCTAGGCTGGAGTGCAGTGGTGTGATCTCAGCCCACTGCAACCCCCACCTCCCAGGCTCAACCGATTCTCCTGCCTGAGCTTCCTTAGTAGCTGGGACTACAGACGTATACCACCACAACCAGCTAATTTCTGTATTTTTAGTAGAGATTGGGTTTCACCATGTTGGCCAGGTTGGTCTTGAACTCATGACCTCAAATGATCCACCTACCTTGGTCTCCCAGAGTGCTGGGATTATAGGCATAAGCCACTGCCCCCAGCCCCATTTTTCATTTTCTGTAGAGAGCAGGTCTCACTGTGCTGCCTAGGCTGGTCTTGAACTCCTGGGCTCAGAGATTGGGTTGTTGTTTTTTTTTCATATATTTTTATTTAAAATTAATCATAGTTGAAGGCCTCCGAAATTGACAATGCTCCAGGACCTCTAAAAGGACCTATGAAATGTTTAAAGAGCACTCACTATATTCCAGGCATGAGATTAGTTATGGGAATACAGAGATCTGGCTGTTCCTCTGTTCTTAATGATAGGATATAGCTCTGCATGGCTGAATAACAATGCAGCATACACACAGAACTTTAAGAACTATGGAGATCAGAAAAGAGAAATCAGTTTCAGGCCAGAGTGTTTCAGGGAGGTGTTATGCAAAAACACTACTTAAATCTTGTCTTGACTATATAGGTGGAAGAAAGGCGCTAGTGGGGAAGATGAAGCTATGACAGTTGGCCCTGCCTGATCCAAGGTTTTGCTTTCAGCTGTTTTAGTTACCCATGGTCTGAAAGTATTATTTACAATATTTTGAGAGAAAGAGAGAGAGAGACCACATTCATAAAACTTTTAGTTCGGTATGTTGCTATAATTGTTCTGTTGTTAATCTCTTACTGTTCCTAATTTATAAATTAAGCTTTCTCATAGGTATGTATGTACAGGGAAAAAAAACATAGGGAAACCATCTGGTTTCAGGCATCCGCTAGGGGTCTTGGAACCTATCCCCAGGGATGAGGGGGACTGGGGTACCAGTAAGTGGGCCAGTGAGTGGGCCAGCAGGACCGTGAGACTCAGTCAGGAACGCCTCTGATGTGCCAGGCTCCTCTTAAGTCCAGCTAGAGCAGCATGTTCTCATGAGCATGGTAGGACGAGGAGGAAAGACTGGAAAGACAATGAGATCAGTAAATGAGGCTCTGAATAGAAATTACATGTAAAAGAAGACTTATCGCCTGTAACCCTGTACTTTGGGAGGCCGAATCGGGTGGATCACCTGAAGTCAGGAGTTCGAGACCAGCCTGGCCAACATGACGCAACCCCATCTTTACTAAAAATACCAAAAAATTAGCTGGGTGTGGTGGCGCATGCCTGTAATCCCAGCTACTCAGGAGGCTGAGGCAGGAGAATTGCTTGAACCTGGGAGGTAGAGGTTGCAGTGAGCCAAGATTGCACCACTGCACTCCAGCCTGGGGAACAGAGTGACACTCCGTAACAAAAAAAGGAAAAAAGAAAACTTGTCAAAAGAGTGATTTTCATTTAGTTCATTTTGCCTCAGTTTTTTCTACCAGTGACAAATCTTGCAATCTAGTGTCTCATGAGTACGATCCTTTTCATGACTTCACCTAGGTAAAATGTACTTACAAAATCCCTACTAAACATATGTTTCTCATTAGCTCCCAGCCCCAGGAAAAGCTACTCCAAAAAGAACCAGGGCCCAGTAAAACTAGTCCCAGGCAAGAGATACAAGAGGAAATGGACTTTCCTAGGGATGGTCCTTTAAAAAAGTCATGCATTAGACTTTCAATAAAGATGCTGTCTTCTCCCCTGATGGCCTGCAGAAATGTTGGATTTTCAAAATCAAATTCACCATTTTAAATGTTGTTCTGCTGCCTTTTTAATGGTGACTCCACGTGGGAAGCAGTCCCACCTTTCTCCCCACTGCAGGACTGCTGCATTGTTCTAGGAATACTAGGAGACTGTTAGTGCTTCCCAGACTTCACTGTTCTTACTCATCACCTGAGGAGCTGTCAAAATGCAGATTTTGGCCTGATGCGGTGGCTCTGCCTCTAACCCCAGCACTTTGGGAGGCTGAGGTGGGAGGATTGCTTGAGCCCAGGATTTTAGGACCAACCTGGGCAACGTGGCGAAATTCTGTCTCTAAAAAATACAAAAATTTAGCCGGGTGTGGTAGTGGTGCATGCCTGGAGTCCCAGCTGCTCAAGAGGCTGAGGTGGGAGGATAGCTTGAGCCCAGGGAGGTCAAGGCTGCGATGAGCCCTGATCGTGCCGCTGCACTCCAGCCTGGGTGACAGAGCAAGACCCTGTCTCAGAAAAAGAAAAATAACAATGCAGATTCTGATTCAATAGGTCTGGGGCGGGTCCTGAAGCACTGCATTTCTAACAAGCTCCCAGGTGCTGCTGCTGCTGCTGCTGCTGCTACACTAGACCAAACTTTGAGTGGAGGAGCTGCACAGATTGCTTAATTGCCTCCTTTCACACTTTCTATTACTTTTCCCTCTCTCCCTGAGGGCTTACTCTCTCAGGCCATCCTTATCATCATTCACCCCTTTTGCCTTCTGCTTCCTCTCTTCAAAAAAGCAAATGTGCTCAAACTGCTACATTTTGAAGCAACTATAGACGTCTAGTTCATCCATTCATTCAGCAATTATTGAGCTCCTACTTTGTCCCAGGCACTGTGCTACGTATGTGGAAGGATGAGGTCCCAATACCAGTGGGACAAGGCTACAGGCCAAACAGTACTGCTGCTCATGACTTCATCTCTGTGTGCAAACACAGCAGTTGACCTGCCCTCCTCTTTATTCCACAGAGTTCAGAAGTCGTGAGTGACAGTGTGCCGATGGCTGTACAACTGTATACATTTACTAAAACTCATCAAACTCTACACATAAAGTGGGTGAATGGTATGGTATGTAAATCATACCCTCAATACAGGTAGAAGATGAAGGGTCCTCTGTTGCTTAATTGCTCAAGTCCAATCTGAAAGTTACAGCTTTTAATGAATAGAGTAACTTTTTTCACATTGTTTGCACTGGTGTGTTTTCTCCTCCACTCTGCTTACAGACAGCAGAAGGAATGCCGAAGTGGAAAATGTTTGGGGCTTGAACAGCTCTCAGGTTTCCCCTTTAGTAAGCTCCAGATTCTCAGGAGACTTGGGCTGTAGATCGATAAGCCCAGATATCCCAGGTGACCATAAGTGAGCCTTGTGTTGCTGAGAACTAATAGCGGAAACGTTTGCCTGCCAGGCCCACTGCGTCTAGTGCCACCACTGGGCAGCGACCCTTCTGACTCAGCTGTAGTGGAAGCAGAAATAGACATAAAGAGAATCCTGGCAGCCTGACTTGATGCAGCCAGCACTCACGCAGCCAGTCCCACAACTCCTCAGACTGTTACCCAGCTGGGACCTCAATCTGCTTCTGTCTTTTCCTGCAATGATAAAAAACACCTCAGGAGTTCAGAAGCCAAGACAGAGATATACAATGTTCTGTCTTTCTCTTCTGCTCCCCCGAACACCCCGACCATTTAGGTTTTTAAATTTTCTTCTTTATACTTATCTGGACTTTCTCATTCCTATAAAGACTAAGTGATGTTAAATTTGTTTTTATATTTAAATAAAAGATAGTAGTACTCATTGGCACCAGTTACAGCTTGCCTTTAAGAGAAATCGTTTCAGATCCATCCTTTAAGGGTTCTGCAGCGTATGTGTGGTCATAGGGTCAGAAAACAGGGTGTTGCATGGTGGTGTTTTTAAATGGGAGTTGGGGTCTATTGAGAGGAAGGAGAAGGAATTTGAGTCACCAAAGGGCAACCAAATATGTAGAGTGTAGGTGGAAACAGAAGCAGTAGTGTTAACTTGAGACCAAGGCCATGTGCCTGGCTTATTGCTGGAAATGGGGCAATGGCTTTCGTAGGCAGTATATGTGGCATTGGGGTTAGGAATATGGGCACTCAAGCCAGATTGCCTGAGTTCAGATTCCATTCTGCCTTAATTAGATGTATGACCTTGAGTATGTTACCCAACCTCGGTTTCCCCAGATGGAAAATGGGAATAATAATTGTAACTACCTCTTGCAGTTAGTGTCAGAATAAAATGAGTTAATACATGGAACTTAGAATAAGACTTCGGACATACTAAGTGATCAGTAAGTGTGACATTATTCAGTGGAGCAAATAGGGAACTGATGGATTTGAATGGGAACTAGAGAATTAATCTGACTTAAATATAGAGATTTTCTATCCATGATTTGTCTGTCTCTATAAAGTTTGACTCATAAGACACAGTGGGGCTGATGAGACATTGGCCTGGGAGCAGCAGGATTCTGGGTTCATATCCAGCTGTGCTGTCCCACAGGCATGTGACTGGACAGGACACTTCACCTCTTTGCATGTTAGTTTCTTCAACTATGAAATAAAGGGGGCCAGGCACAGTGGCTCACACCTGTAATCCCAGCACTTTGGGAGGCTGAGACAGGTGGATCACAAGGTCAGGAGTTTGAGACCAGCCTGGCCAACATAGTGAAACCCTGTCTCTACTAAAAATACAAAAATTAGCTGGACGTGGTGGTGTGTACCTGTAATCCCAGCTACTCAGGAGGCTGAGATGGAAGAATCGCTTGAACTGGAGCCCGGGAGGCAGAGGTTGCTGTGAGCCAAGATTGTGCCACTGCACTCCAGCCTGGGCTACAGAGCAAGGCTCTGTCTCAAAAAAAAAAAAAAAAAAGAAAAGAAAAGAAAGGAAGAAAAGAAAGAAAGGGACTAGAATAAGCATCTCTAATAGTCCATCATTCTCATATGGTACAAATAGTTCATGTACTTAGACTGTGTCTATCGGGCATAATAACACCACCATGTGCTCTGGCTTTAGCTATGTGCAGGGACTGTTCTGAATATTTGATATGTTTCAACTCATTTAATCTTTACATTAATTTACAAGGTAGGCTGTTATCACCCTTACATCACAGATGAAGAATCTATGACATTATGACATGGAGAGGTTAAGTAGCTTGTTTAAGGTTGCAAAGTCAGTAAGTAGCAAAGCAGGATTCAGAGTTGAGCACTCTGGCTCCAGAGTCCATTCTCTTAATTGCTGTGCTGAGCTGTTCCTTCTGGTAACTATATTTAGTTGCTAGTAACAGAATACAAGTAAGAGTAGCTTAAATAAGAAACGTATTTTTCATCTGGGCATGGTGGCTCAAGCCTGTAATCCCAGCACTCTGGGAGGCCAAGGCAGGTGGATCACAGGTCAGGTGTTCTAAACCAGCCTGGCCAACATGGTGAAACTCCGTCTCCACTAAAAATACAAAAATTAGTTGGGCATGGTGGTATGTGCCTTTAATCCCAGCTACTTGGGAGGCTGAGGCAGGAGAAATTGCTTGAACTGGGACCCAGGAGGCGGAGGTTGCAGTTAGCCGAGATCGTGCCACTGCATTCCAGCCTGGGCTACAGAGCAAGACTCCATCTCAAAAAAAAAAAAGAAAGAAAGAAAAGAAAAGAAATATACTTTTCTCTCACACTAAATAAGATTGGAGGTAGTTGATGCAGAGCTATGTGGTGGCCTTATAAAGTCATCAGAGACTCTGGTTCTTTTCCATGTCTTTGCTGTGCCATTCTGGTTATAGTGTACCCATTCTCATGGTCATGATATGTTTGCTAGGGATCCAGCCATCATGACCACATCTGGGCAAGTATGAGGAAAGAGCAAAAAGATATGTCCCTTTCCCAGTGACTTTACCTATCTTATCAGCCATCCCTACCTGCATGGGAGGCTAGGAAACGTAAGTTTCTTAACTGTTAGTTAAGAAGCAATAAAAAAATAAGGGGTGATATAGATGTCTCAGGATTCAAAGGCCATATACTTTCCCTTCTAGTTCTTCCCTAAAACCTTTAATATGTAACCTTAGATATCCTATAATTTGCTTCAATTAATGTCAGACTTAAAAGGTAGGTGAAAATCTGTTTAAGGGAGTTCTTTTAGATTCTGTGTGAGTTAAATAAAGCAGATCCTTCTTCTGTAGCACACTAATTCCATGATGAAGCTGTGGTCATAGGTTTATTTTTGCCTAGCCAGGTAGCTTTGCCTTGCCACATGCCATCCTCTTCCTCTTTGTCATTCTGAAAATGTGTTCAGTGTAAAGAGGATTTGATAACAATGTCTGGGTATCTCCATAACTTACCCCAAATCTAATACCACTATTAGGAAAATAATATAAGGCACATTGATCACCCAGATCTTATCTATTTGAAGGATAATATAATTATTACTAACTATTGCGTGTTAAGTAACTTACAGACATTACTCTGTCCCTTTAAGGTTTGTTGATTTGTAAGTTCCCTTGGATAGAAGAGTATAAAACAAAAGGCAAGACTTTATCATGTTTAAATAACATGATTTTCATCTTTGGTGTGTACCATACTGTGTAGGAGACCTTGGTTTAACAGTCCACAAGTCAGATAACCAGGATGAGTTTTTAAGATTTTGTCTTTAATGCTCTGCAGTTTTGCCATGAAGAGGCTGGGCATAGATCTGCTGTTGTTCATTAGAGGGTTTATATCTCTTTTCAACTCTAGAAAATTGTCAGCTATTATCTCTTTAAATATTGCCTCCCTCTCATTTTTCATTCCCTTGGAGATTCTATTAGTTGTGGGTTGTATCTTCCTTATATCTCCATGTCTCTTAACCTTATTTTTTATATCTCATTGGTGATTTCCTTGGATTCGTCATACATTTAATTATCCAGTTGTGTCTAGTCTATTATTTAACCTTTCCATTGAGGTTTTTGTCTTTTAGCAATTCTGTGTGTGTGTGTGTGTGTGTGTGTGTGTGTGTGTGTATGTGTGTGTGTGTGTGTGTGTGTGTCAAGGTCTGGTTCTGTCACCCAGGCTGGAGTGCAGTGGTGCAATCTTGGTCACTGCAACCTCCACCTCCCAGGCTCAAGCCATCCTCCCACCTCAGCCTCCAAGTAGCTGGGACTGTAGGCACGCACCACCACACCCAACTAATTGTTATATTTTCTGTAGAGGTGGGATTTTCCCATGTTGCCCAGGCTGGTCTTTAACTTGTCAGCTCAGGCAATCCACCCACCTCAGCTTCCCAAAGTGCTGGGATTACAGGCATGAGCCACCACGCCCAGCCTAGTCACTGCATTTTTTTTTTTCTAGAAGTTCTATTTGCTTTTTTCCTGAACTTTTCCTGGTCTCTTTTTTCATATTCTTGTTTTTATCATGGATTTTGTACCTTTTGTTTATTTTCTTGTTTTTTCTCTAGTCACATGGTTTTTTCTTTTTTTTCTAGTTAGGATTCTATGCATTTTATTACCTCTCTATGTTAACTTTGCTTTTTGCATTGTTCTATTATCTCTAATTCTTACTGGACTAATTCTTTTGTTTGATGCATCTGTTAGTTTTCTCTCATGGTAGCTGGTTTCCTCACATGGTTTGTAACTTTTTATTGTGAGCTCATCTTTGGCGGGAGTGGCCCTTATGTCCTGATTGAGAATGTGTTTCTCCAGAGCAACTTTATGCTGGTTTGTCTGAGCCCTAGCAATTTCAATAATCTTGGATTAACTTTTATTTTCTCACATTGACGCACATACAGTCAACGAATGTACATTTGTAACTTATACCATGTGTGGTGCAATCCATTTCTCAAGATGACTTTCTTTCCCATGAATGGCCCTAAGCTGATAGCAAGTTTCCATTCTGCCACTCTGGACAGCTTGCAGCATTTTTCTACACCCTCGTTCATAGATGGGGTAGCTTTTCAAGGCTCTGGACTATATGCAGATGGCATATCCAGAATCTCCCTTTGCCCTCACACTAATCTTGTATGAGTTCTGAAACCCCTTCCACCCAGCCCATAGACCTATATGCAGTCCTGATATCTTAATGGGCAGTCCTAGTCACAGCCGCCTTGCCACCAGCTCCTGCAATCACTCTAGCTTTTATTTTTCTCTTTCTTTCTGGCAACTGGTGTTCCCCTTTCTGTTTCAACAAGTTTTTGTTGTGCTTTCCTAACACTTCCATATGTGTGTAGCTGGAGGGGGCTGAATGGCATCTGCTCTGATGCCATGTTGCCGTAAATCACAGCGAGCTTTTTGTTAAGTATAACAGCTTCCATTCTTGAGTTTGATTCTTAGATCTACCACTTCCTCACAGTGTTATCTTGGGCAAGCATCGTAACATTTCTGAGTTTCAGAAACAAAATAAAGATAAATGCTGACCTTTTAGGGTTGTTGGGAAAATGAGACAGATAATGCATGTAAAACTTATTGAAACTTCTTCTGGCACATAGCAAGTCAGAGGTTCTCAATTCTGGCTAGGTTGGCTTCAGTATCCCCTGGGCAGCTTTTCAAAATTAGGCATTTCTGGGCCAGAAGTGATGGCCTGCACTTGTAGTCCCAGCTACTCAGGAGGCTGAGGTAGGAGGATCACTGGAGCCCGGGAGGTTGAAGTTTGCCGTGAGCTGTGATCACACCACTGCACTCCAGCCTGGGTGACAGAGTGAGCCCCTGTCTCAAAAAATAATGATAAAATAAAGTAAAAATCAGAGATTTCTGGGTGCTACCCTCAGCAGTTGTGATTCATGAAGTCTGAGATAGATCCTAGAAATCTGCCTTTTGAAAAGCTCCACAGGTAATCCTGGTATGCCATCCAGTTTGAAAATGCTCTTAAAGTTATTCAAAAAATTATAAGTAGTTTCATTGTTCTCAGATATCTAAGCATTTCAAAGTCATTTATTTCTCCCACACTGATATTTTCATCTCAGATGTGGTGAAGCCGTAGAGAAAAACAAGCGTCTCATCACACCAGACCAGAGGGAGTATCAGCAGGAACTCAAAAAGAACTATAACAAGCTAAAAGAGAACCTCAGACCAATGATCGAACGGAAAATTCCAGAACTCTACAAGCCAATATTCAGAGTTGAGAGTCAAAAGAGGTAAGAACAGGACAGAAAAGGCCTCTTCCTGGGGGTTAAAGGGCAGCGCACGGGACCCAGCACCTCAGGGCATGGTCTGCAGCACTGAGGAGCTGCAGAACCTGCGAAGCGTGGGAATGGGGCCTGGAATCAGAGAGGCTGCCAGAGTGTGATCCATTCTGCCTCCGTCCTCCCCATCCCTGCTCCTTGACCTCTCCCAGACACCTTGGTGTTGGTCTTATGCCAGTGGTCTTCCCAGGGCTGAATTATGGCCTGTGTTGGGTTTTTTGTTAGTTTGATTGGTTTGTGTGTTTGTTTTGGCACAGTGTGAAGGGGTCACAGACCTTTCAGTTATTATTTTCTGAGTTCTCTGTGACTGATATCCATTTCTACCAGGTAATCCACCCCTAACCCATTCCAAAAGGCTAATTGATCTTTCTTACTTCTGTGTGCTCTCTTTCCCTCTCTTCCCTCTCTTTTCTTAATTTCAGGGACTCTTTCCACAGATCTAGTTTCAGGAAATGTGAAACCCAGTTGTCACAGGGCAGCTAAGAAAAGCCATCTTCATTCGTGGAGACTGTGGCCCTGCAACCCTGGAGAAGGACTCGCTGGTACTTAAAAAATTGGGACATTTGCCACCCAGGATTGACTGTACACTCCCTGACCAGCCAGCACTCTGAAAGCTTTGGGATCCAAGGAACCATGGAATGATACCCAAATGGACTCTGACCAGATTTTTGCTATACTCGAGGATGGCAGGGTGGAGTATGGGTACTCGGGCATGACTGTATATTTATTTAATTGTGTTTTTTCACAATGTACCAAACAAGACATAAGCAGCTTCTCCTGCTGACTGGTCAATCACTGCCCATCTGAGAGATTATTTCCTCTGGCCTATATTTGATTCACAGGAGTAACTCACATTGCCTGAGGAAAAATGGAAAAATTATCCACCAATCAATTCAAACTGAACTTCACTCTTTATAGGAAGGGAGGGTGAACTTGTAGGAATACAAAACATTTTCAATAAATCTATGAAGGGAAGCTTTACTACAATTCTAAAAATCATGATGGTTGGAAATTTGGGTGTAGATTAATTATTTGTGAACTTGTTACCATTTTGGTAATGGTGGACTAATTGTTGTATAGTTATTTTTGCTTTATTATTACTGTTAATTTAACATGCATTTATAGAAGAATATACTCAAAGCACTGATGGAGGAGATACATGGTACTTGGAGCAGTCAGCCAAAAATTACAGATACTGCTTTTACTTAAATGCAAACAATCCTCCTATAATGCTTTGCTTTTTTTTTTTTTTTTTTTTTTTTTGAGATGCAGTCTAGCTCTGTCTCCCAGGCTGGAGTGCAGTGGCTGGTCTTGGCTCATTGCAACCTCCACCTCCCGGGTTCAAGCGATTCTCCTGGTTCAGCCTCCCAAGTAGCTGGGACTACAGGTGCACACCACCACGCCCAGCTAACTTTTTGTATTTTTAGTACAGATGGGTTTTCACCATGTTAGGCAGGATGGTTTCAATCTTCTAAGCTCGTGATCCGCCTGCCTTGGCCTCCCAAAGTTCTGGAATTACAAGCGAGAGCCACCACACCAGGCCTGCTTTTTTTCTTATGTCACTCTTGCGTACTGTCTCTTTTTCTCCTTTCTGGGACCAAGTTTATTTTTCTAAAGCAATAATAGCTCTGTTTTCATTTCGGAATATTGTGCTGCCTGTCAGCATGTGTATATCAGCTACAAAATAGATTCAACTTTGACTTCTTTTGACAATGTACTTTAGAAGAAAGATGAACAAAGTTATTATTTGAGAATTAAATTATATATTTTTAATATGACTGATGACCTTGACTGATAATAAAGATGTAATAAGAATTGCAAGTTAAATGTTTCCCTTTGCAACTCATGTTTTGTTTTTTGTTTTGTTGACAACTCATGTTTTGTAAAGCGCTGCAGAGAAAAGAAAGATGCCTCATCCTGGCCTCTATCAAACAATACTATCCAAGGTGGCACCTCTTATGCAATGTTTAACCCTAGTGGTCATGAAAGATGACTTAGTTCGGATATTCCAGAACTTTTTGCTTATACCATCAGGTATGCATGAATTTATAGTCTGAAAGAGGACTTAAAATAATAATAATTAAAACTTACTAGTTTAAGTGCTAAACTTTTTGTTTTTTAGGTATTTGGGGAAGAACTCTTTTTAAAGTATATTATATACCTGACTGCTTTTTAAAATGAGTACACATGACATACTTTAATTCCATGTATATTTAGGCCCTCCTCTTTGGGAGACACTGGATTGAGACCAAGGTCAAAAAACATTGTCGCTGCCCTCCAGATCATCTCCGTTCCATGAAGAAGATCATGTACATGTGTAGTAGCCGCAGTACAAAACAGACTGGAACGGAGCCCATAGCATGTAACCCCAAGGATGGTCACCTATACCAACACCTATTGTATTAGATTCTGCTCTAAAACAATAAGGGTTAGGTGCTAAGTTATGTAGTCCTGGATCTTAACTCTAATAGCCATAATAACCCTAGTAACCTAGAATATTCCTGATTAAATATCCCCTGCTTTTAGATAACTGGTGTCCATTGGGTTTGTTTTTTTACAGCCTCTCTTGTGTCACAGTGGGTACACTTGCTTCATAAGAGCAGGAACCATCTTCACTGCTACATTCTTATCCCCTAGCCCCATACTCAAACACACAAAAGATACCCAGTAAACACTGATTAATTCACTAAATGAATGAACGACGAGCAGGCCTGCTTCTAGAAGAGCACTGCCCAATAAGAGTGTAATGCAAGCCATATATGTAATTTTAAAAATTCCAGTAGCCACATTAAAAATAATAATGGGCTGAGTGCAGTAGCTTATACCTGTGATCTTAGCAATTTGGAAGGTCAAGGTGGGCAAATCACTTGAGCCCAGGAGTTTGAGACCAGCCTAAGCGACATAGCTAAACCCCATCTCTACCAAAAAAATATAAAAAAAACCAAGTGTGGTGGCATTAGCCCCAGCTACTTGGGAGGCTAAGTTGGGAGGACTGCTTGAGCCCAGAAGGTTGGGGTTGCAGTGAGCCATGATCGTATCACTGCACTCCAGCCTGGGCAACAGAGTGAGACCCTGTCTCAAAACATAATCATCATCATAAAAAGAAACCAGCAAAATTAACTTTACTACTATATTTAAACCAATATATATATATAATATTCTTTCAACATGCTGCCAATATAAAAAATTATAGTCTTTTTTTTTCCATATTCAGTCTTCAAAATCTGATGTCTAGTTTATACTTACAGCACATCTCAGTTAGAACTGGCCACATTTTATGTGCTTAATAGCCACGTGGGACTACTGGCTCCCATATTGGATAGTGCCATTCTTGAAGCTGCCAGCTTTTCTAACTTGATGCCTCTGATTTGTGGGCTCAGAATATAGATAACCAAAAAAGTGGGAATAGTGTCTAAAGTAAGAATGACAGGGTATGACTGAGAGCCTCGTGAGCTTACCTAGGAGAAAAACTTGTGGGGTTGGAGAATAAGGATTTGTCAGTATTGGCTCTGGCTGTTCACATTCTTTCTGGGCTAACTCCCAGATTGTTTCTCAACTCCAGATAGTTAAGTGAGGAGCATGGCTGCGCTTTTTAAAGTGATGGCACAAAGAAATTGGACATTGGTCTTCTGATTATGTATTCTAAATATGCAGTTAGAAAAGAAGCATTTTAAGAATCTCTAAAAGTAAAGCAAATTAATACCTTTGTTTACTGAAAATTAGAGAAATTTGATATGCCATGATAGCCCTCTTCATTTTATTTGGAAAACTCTTCTTTGAAAGCATATTAGAGAAAATCTTCTGATTAGCTTCATGCCTCTCCTCCTTCAGCAAGGTCAGGGGTGCAGTTGTCATCACAGAAGATCTCATGAAAATTAAACATGAATATACTGCACAGATCTCACTGCGTTTGTCATGCCACACATTGTTTTAAATTCCATAATTCTCTTCTATAAAGAGTGCTTTCCATGATAATAGATCTGTTTTCAAAAGAAAACAAAATTTAGAGTTGTCATTGGTAATTATGGTTGCAAATATGCTTTCAAAGACCAGGAACCTTTGTTTTGCTTTGAATGTATTTTTAAATGCTTGTTATCTCAAATCTTGTAAAACTACTACTGATTATATATCATTTTGCAAACAAACAAACCGAAAGGTTATAAATATATTCTTAGAATTCAGGGTATGTCCAGGGTGTGAACATCCTGTATATTCCTTTTTGCGTTTAAAGCAATACTTCCCATTGCCTTAGATAGGTAGGGTTAAATTGGCAATCTTTTTTTAATAAGTGATAGAAAACCAAACTTAAACAGGCATTTTTAAAGGAGGTGGTAGAGTTTAGTAGTTCACTTAACAGAATAATTCAGAGGTAGCATTGATTCAGACCCAGATTGATTCAAGATCATGTCCTAAGTCCATTTTCCATCTCTGCTTCTTCTTGGTTGGCACCCACCCTCAGGCTTTCAGCAGTGCTCCCTGAAAATCTGGGGCTCATCTGAGCTTCACAGTCTTATACCACCACTCCCCACAAAGAAGAGAGCTTATGTGTCCCAAAGTTCCCAGCGGAATTCTTGGGTTCACTCTGATTGGAATGGCTTATGCTAACTGGGTTCTTCCCTCAAGCTACAAGTTGGGTCAATATTGAAACCATATGGCTGACGATAGGGGAACTGGGAGTACTTTGGGGAATCAAGAAGAAAGGAGAAAGACAGTTAAACCACAAGGCTCACCACAGGACATTTTGCTTTAAAGCAGATGCAGTCAGGAGAAATTTGTGTAGCGGAAAGGATTACAATGTAATTCATATAACATTCACCATCACTGGCCTTATAGGACCATCCCCAGGAAAGGATTTGCAATATATAAAGAAGGAAGACTTAGGGTTTATATCCTGAAGAAGAGTGGGGATTGGAATAGATGGGTGGGGGGCGGAGGAGGGGAGGAGGGAACGTTTTGCTGTACTTGTAATTTATTTTTTGGACTGTCTTGCCAAAAATGGTGCAAGTGACCAGGAATCAGAACTAGAGAGCTGGATGGAGTTGGGGGGCGGGAGTGGGAGAAGAATGAAGGCAACAGAAAAACAGAATAAATTATGTTTCAACAGAAAAAGCTAAGAATCAAAATTGTGTCTTTTGCTCATGGTTGTATCCCTAGTACCTGGCCCATAGTGGGTGTTAAATGAATGTTTATAAGTAACCAAAGTAATGAATGAAGGTAGCATCAGTGAAGATGATGTCTGCCAGACTGCTACTTTTCTGTAGCTCTAGGTAAAAGCAGCTCCTAAAGGAAATTAGACAACAAGGATCACTTGGTCCCAGAGGAATGACTTTCCATTCAGTCTTGAATGCATGGGCAAATTTAAGAGAATTTTTCCCCTTTCTACTGCTTTCCCTCAAACCTAGATGATAGCTTCAGTATTCTTAAACCTAGTCTCACATTGCCTGAGGTAAAAACTAAATTTCTGGCCAGGCACAGCAGCTCATGCCTGTAATCCCAGCCCTTTGAGAGGCCAACGTGGGCAGTTCACTTGAGCCCAGGAGTTCGAGACCAGCCTGGCCAACATGTCAAAACCCCATCTCTACAAAAAATACAAAAATTAGCCAGGCATGGTGGTGTCGGCCTGTAGTCTCCACTACTTGGGGGACTGAGGGGTTCAAGGCTGCGGTGAACTAGGATTGTGTCACTGTATTCCAGCCTGGGCAACAGAGTGAGACTCTGTCTCAAAAAAAAAAAAAAAACCTAAATTTCTGATTATCACCAAGTTTTTAGTTATGAAATTACTGGAGGAAATGCAGCATGGCCTTGGTCGAAAACCGTTTGGAGAGCCGTGCACATCGCTGATCCCTAAGTCCTTGAGGCTGCACCCATCTTGAGGAACAGTGTGCTCTCTGGATTGATGTTACTGGATCCAACCCAGTTTCTACTTGATTTTTGTGGCATTAGCTTGGCAGCTAGATTTTACCTTTACTGTTTTTACCACATATCAGAAAATGACAAATCACACTGGTAGCAAGGATAAGGGAGTGATTTTCAAGGCATTCTAACTCTAAAAAACAGTTGAGAAATCAGCTTTCTTTATGCAGTGAGAGAACACGACACGGATGAACAAATTGTTCTGTTATCCAACAAGATTATCAGGGTTATTAGTGAGATAATAAAAAAGTCTGCCTGACTGCCAAAAGTCTCCAGACTAAGGATCAGAAGACCTGGTTTCTTATTCTTCCACTTTCTAGTCCTGCAACTCTGGCCAAGTTGCTACACTGCTCTGAGCTTCAGGGTTTTTTCATTGTGAAAGAGGGTGAGAGTTCCTCCACATTATTCCAATCTATTGAGGAAACCCCATGAGATAATGCATGGGAACGTGTTTTGGAAACTCAAAAGTGCTGCCCCAAATATAAGGTAACACTATTTACAATTGACACTTCCACAAAGTTTAGCCAACACCCCCACACATTGCATCCGCTTCTGGTAACATTAATCAAAATCAGGCCAAAGGTGCCGGCAGGACAGACGCCTGACTTACCAGAAAATAAATGTCTGGTCTATTTTACTTGTAGTGCCAGTTTACATTGTCTGGCAAGGGCCAACGACCAGGGCCTCGGGGTAGAAGGAAGAAAGGGTATCAGTGGAACTGAGAGGGTATACTGTGGCGCCTGGAAACCCAACCTCGCCTGGCTTCCCTGTCTCCTGTGTGCAGCATGTTTGCAGTGCATTCCTCTGGAAGGTAAATACTCGGGAGTCCCGCAGCCCACTTGTGTCCACCTAGCCTGTAAGTGCCCCCCCAAGGGTATCAAAGCACGCAGACTTCCACTTGAAACAAAGCCACTGCGCAGCAAGTTTCCCCGTTAATAATAAGGAAGAAAGAGAGGACTTGGCAGCCACGGCGGATCTGCAGTAATTAAACTGACGTTGCTGTTTAAAAGCCTGGGGGTTGCCTGCAGCCTCCCAGCCTCCACTCCATCGGCTCCAACTCTGCAGGCGGGCCATGAATGTCTCTAGATGCATATTAAGCAAAAAGTTTCTAAAGAGGATCGCGTGGAACCCAGCAATTGATTAAGAATCTCAATGGCCCTAATCCACCGAGAATTGAACGAAGGGCTCCCCAGCAAGCGCAGCCCTTTAAATGAGGCTTAGAGACAGCAAGCCCCGCGGGGAGAAGGGCGGGGGAGCTACTGCGCATGCGTCCGAGGGTGTCGGGAGCATCTGAAGCGGAAGTGTTCCCGCCTACTCAGCAGCCGGTGGTCGGAAATTAGCAAAGTGAGAGGCTGCGCGGCGTAACTGAGGGACTGGGGGGGGCTGGGGGCTTTTTCTGAAGAGGTGTGAAGCTCAGGGGAAGGAGTAGACGGAACCACGTAAAGTAAAATCGTGGCAAGTGGGTATAGTCCTAAAATCGCCTTCGTGAGCCCCCTCCAGTTGGGAACCCAGAACGTGCACCTCAATGTGTGTTTGGAATGAATGTGCGCAAGGAAGCAGGAGGGGGAGGGAGTTCTAGTGAAGACTCCAGAGGGAAGCAACCAATCCCCTGCCTCGAGAAAGCACCGCCACTCCAGTGGGAACGGACACGCGCGTACACAGCCATGAATGAGGTTTGAAAGAGGCCCCACCCTCCATTACACCATTGCTCCACCGTGGCCCCCAACCAAGGCTAATCTCCCAATCAGCACTTGCTTCCGGAAGCTTCTTTCCCTTTCCTTCTGATCACTCATTGGCCTTTCAACCCCTAGTTTTTTGTCTGTGTATGGGACTGTCTCCCCTGCCCTCCTTGACTGAAGTTCCTTGAGAGCAGCAGCCGTCTTTTTATCAGGGAAGAGATTTGAAGATCAGGATGTTCTTATCCAAGTAGATGCTGACCACCTGGGTAGTCAAGACAGGACTGTGCCCAGTTAATGTGAGTCTAACCATAATGCCAGGGTTATTGTTCTGCAAGGAGCTGGTCATAGAACACTAGATTGCATTGTCACTGGGAAATAAGCTCATTTTATTGGCTTCTCGGCCAGTGTTATGTAGAAATTTGCCACAGCTGTTACTGCTGCGAGCCTGCCCTGGATCTGATCATCTATTATATCATCTCCTCCGTCTGATGGACCACACCTCACTCCTTGTTTTTCACAGCTGGCAAAGTTGGACCAAGGAAAGTGATAGCACCAGCTAAGTGGAGTGTGCAAGAAGGGACCGAGGAGGAGCACTATGTACTGGGGGAAAGAGATGGGGTCTTCCAGGACAGGGGTAAGGACACAAGACCGAGGGCACGAAGGACGGAAACCGCGAGGAAGCAGAGTAAGGAAGTGGGGAGGACAAGAGATGGTGACCGCTCTCCTCTGGATGCCCCAAGGAGATAGTGATGACATTCCATCTCCTTGAGGCACGTAGAGGAGAGCGGCTGATATTTCCAGTTGAAATAGCAGAAGTCCATTTGAGACTCCCTCCTTCTGCGGGCATCAATCTGTCATCTTCCTTGGAGCAGGACCAAAGCAAGTAAGATAAAGTCACAGTTTTTCATCCTCCTTCACTCAGCTTTTCTTGAGGTGAGTTGGCATTTTTGTAAAAGAATGTATTCCCTGCCAGGTATGGTGGCTCACCCCCATAATCCCAGCATTCTGAAAGCCAAAATGGGAAAACTGATTGAGGTCAGGAGTTTGAAACCAGCCTAGGCAACATAGCAAGACTTCCATCTCTATAAAAGAAATTAGCCAGGCATGATGGTGCACCCTTGCAGTCCTCCCTAGCTACTCGGGAGGCTGAGGCAGGAGAATCACTTGAACCCAGGCATTCAAGATTACAGTAGTTAAGCGTTCTCCTGTACCACCATGGTAGGTGGGTGTCACTAGCCACATGAGGATATGTGAGCCAGTCACCAAGGACTGGGGCTGACTCGCCGAGCACCAGGACAGTAAGAATAAACCTCTGATTATTCCCCTGTCCCCGACACCCACTTCGATTGGAGTTAAAGAGATATACCCTTACGTGACTGAAAAAAAGGAGCCCTGCTCTCCTAGAGTCATATCCCCGTAGGCCAAGACACTGTCTTATGTATAATTATTGGTGCTTCATAAATGGCTGATAAAGAAAAAACATTTCTATCAGGCGCTATATCCGACCTATTCACAGCCTCTTGTAGAGAGCTGCCCTGCCCACAGTCTCTGTAAGGGACAGTTGTGTCTCTTCTGAGTGACTAGTTTCTCTGACCTCCCCTCAAGCCATGACTGACTGACCGAGGAGGTCAATGTGACCACTGAGAAGAAAAGCGTAGCCGTAGACTCTGAGTTTCTAACTCTCTTTCCACTTTCCTAAGGTGGGGTTATGCCTCATTTCTGAGAGATTTCTAACCCTCTACCATATATCCCTCTTGGGGAGGTCGCTTGGGGAGGTATCTGCTTCTTAGCACCAGAAGAGCTCTCGAAGGACCCAGTTGCTGAAAATGCTGAAAGTGGGAAATGGAGGTCAAGTGGTGGCCATAAAGAGTTTCCTGCTCATCCTCTTGAATCCGGGATGGCCTTGTGAATTACTTTGGCCCATAGAGTGTAGGCAAAGTGATGCTGTACCAGTTCCAGTCTTGGTCTTAAGAAATCTGCCAGCTTTTGCTTTCACCCCCTTGGATCCCTGAGCTAGTATAGAAAGAGATCCAGCTGCAAGGACTGGTTACATAATTTGCAGGGATTAGTGTAAAATGAATGCAGGGTTCCTTGTTTTAAAATTAAGAATTTTAAAGTGGTGACAACAGAGTGCTATACCAAGCAGAGGCTTGATCCGAATTGGTCCAGGCATCCCAGTCAGGCTTCCTGACACATATGTGATGCTATCTTGGATTTCTGGCCCAAATTAAGCTTCCTCATGGACGACATGAGAGCATGATCTACCCCAGGTGAGACTAGTAGAAGAACCCAGCCCAGATTACAAAACCATGAGCAAATAAATGGTTGTTACTCAAGTAATGCTCACTAACTCTCTTCAAGACAAATGGGTGTAGTCCTAGGGGCTGCTAAGGCCTGGGTTGGTATTTTATATAGCAATAGGTAACTGAAGCATGAAGAATAAGAGTTTGCAGTGAGGGGTCACCTACCATATTCCAGGCCCTGTGCTGGTGCGTTGCGTGTGCTAGCTCACCTGATCCTTATAATGCCTTCCGTAATTCCTTTCTACAGGAGAGAATACAGCAATTCCGAGGGCAAAGGATTGGTACCACTGCTCCCCACTCAATAAACGGCAGAGACAGAATTTGAACGTGAGTCTGACTGATTCCAAAACCCATATAATATCCCTGCATTGAAACAGATCCAGGGAAAGTACACGCAGCTTGGAGACTATTGGATAGGAATCTGCTGCAGTCTTTCCCAAATTTCCTCACAAATTCTATAGTTGAAATATCAGGCAGGGAAATAACCAGGTGAAAGACCCCTAATGGGACATCATCACATCACACCTCTGTGATCATCAACCATAATCCCTGGAGGGTGACCTAGAGGTATCCTACAATGAAGCTTACTTGGGTTTTCTGTTAGGTATAATACTGAGAAAATTTGCTATGGTTAGCTATAGGTAGTTGCTGGGAACGTGCCAGACCCCGCGGTAGTAACCAAGCCGCCCCGGGCCTCTGGAAGGATTGGAGAAATCGAAGACATTTGAGATTACGAGAAGAAACTGTGGTTGACATTTCATTTATTGTGCTATCTTAAAGTTAGTTTGCCTGAGATGAGATATTTACTTTACCGTACTTGTTATGCTCTATACTAATCATATTTGGGGACACAAAGATTAGTGTGAAAAGTTAAAATGTAGCTTGTAACTTTGGCTCTGCTGAGCTGTTCTTGTAAAAACAGGAATTCTGTGAAAGGGACAAACCATACAGCTTGACTGCCAGAGAGGGACGACAGCACACAGTAAGCTTCTCATAAGCCCCTTTCCATCTCACCCAGGATCTCCTGTCTTCCCAAAGCACTTTACCTTCTTTCCTGCCCAGCTGTTGAAACATCAAACTCTACCAAGATTTTGGCCATGATGGACTCTGTTCTCTGCACACTAAGATATTTATCTTCCTGGTCATAGGTAGAAATATTAACAAATAATATTCATTGCCATTTATTGAGCAGTGTGGTAAGCATCCATATTATTTAATGGGTGTTTTTCTAGCTGTGTTTTAAAGTTGCAGCATTTGAATGAATGAATGACTTCTGAGCCAAAGTGAGAAAAAGCAAACAAGATACAAATGAGTTTTCTAAACAATTTTTCTCCCCGAAATTGGTTCTGCTCCTTTGTACAAGTCTCCTTTCCTAAGCTCCAGCTTCTCATCTATTCAGCAGGGATATGAACATCTACAAGGTTATGGTCAAGTTTAAAAGCACATTTGTCTGTTACCAAGTAGTCAGTAAACAATCATTATCGTCGTTACTCCTCCAGTTGGTAATTTGGGCAGGGCTTGACAGGGAGTTTGGGTAACAGGCGATAAGGTAAAGGACATTACGGAAAGTCTGAGAGAATGTAATAAGGATAATATATTTTAAATGTATTTTTCTCTTTTATGTTTTGTGAATGACTTTTCCCCTAGTTAGCTTAAGGTAATTCTTATGCCTCAGGGAGGTTTGAGATTGTTATAGCAGGAATGCAAATAGAAAAAAAAAAAAAAAAGACCTTGCTTTTGATTTCCAAATTTGAGTTCCTAGAATAGCTGTCTTTAAAATTCAGAGGTTGGGGATAAAGAAAAGGATTTTCTAGATGCCTATTGCTTCCATTAAAATATCAAGGGTCAGAACAATGAACCTGAATTCTAAAGCTATTGGTAGAGAGAACTGACCTCTGATGTAAGAGGTATCCTTACTGCACAGAAAAGATAAGGTGTTTTTTGTTTTCCAAACCAAGGGAATGCCAGGGGAAAAAAAGATAGAGATTGAAGAGGAAAAGGGAGTATTTTATGTGTTGGCTTCTCCATTCAGGGCCGATATCACAGGTAGTAGATAAATTGAAAGAAAGGAATCCCAAAAGAAGAAAAAGACTGTCCTGCTCCTCACTTAAAACTCAGCAAAGGGACCAAGTGGCCCATGCCAGTATGTGACACTGAAAGAGAAAGCCGACAGCATGGGCCTTCTGGCTTGGAGGAAGTCAAAGTGCACCTTTCCTCCATCATACTACATCTGGGTTCATCTAGCCACCTCAGCCATGCTGCCCAAGTTCAGCCACAATGAGATCAAAGCCATATACCTGCCAAGTGCCCTGGTGGAAAAGTGGGTACCATGTCTGCCCTGGCCCTTAAAATCAGCCCTCTGGATGTGTCTCCAAAATAAGTTGGTGGTGACATTCCCAAGGCAACAGGTCACTGGAAGAGTCAACGGGTTACAATGAAACTGACCATTCAGAACAGACAGGCTCAGACTGAGATGGTACTTCTGCCTCTGCCCTGAGCATCAAAGCCTGCAAGGAATCAGAGACAGAAATAAGCAAAAAAAGTCAAGCACAGTGGAAATGCCATTTTTGATAAGACTGTCAACATTGCACCACAGATGCAGTACCAATCCTTAGTCCTAGAACTCTCTGGAACCCATAAAGAGATCCTGGAGACTGCCCAGTCTATGAGCTGCAATGTTGATGGGGCCAGCTTCATGATATCATAGATGACATCAACAGTGGTGCAGTAAATACCCAGCTAGCTGAGAACTACGAAGGAAAACATTTCAATACAGAATCATTTGACAACTAAAAATTAAAAAAAAAACCAGCATGGTTATCAGACATAGGATCTGCATGAATGCTCTTGTGCCTCCCTGAAAAAGCCAGTTTCCCAACGTGGTGAAACCCCATCTCTACTAAAAATACAAAAATTAGCTGGGCATGGTGGTGTGTGCCTGTAATCCCAGCTACTCAGGAGGCTGAGGCAGGAGAGGAGGCGGAGGTTGCAGTGAGCCGAGATCACACCACTGCACTCCATCCTAGGCTACAGAGTGAGACTTCTTCTCAAAAAAAAAAAGCCAGTTTCCCCATGCAAAGATGTCAGTAGTACAAGTCAATCAGGTACCCAGAGACATTGCTAAAAAATGTCAATACCAAACATAATCACAGCATAAGGACCAGTATATGCAAATCTAAAGCCCACTTTCTCCTACTGCTCACTCCAAAAGCTCACTTTATCACATCACTGCCACCCCAATATACCAGGAAACCATCTAGCAATGAGGGTAGACAACAATAGGAGATTAGCCACTAACCTTTAAAAACAAAACGAAACTCTTTACACTAGAATTTCTTTCGTATCCAAAGAGAATAAGTTACAGGTAGTGATGAATGTGTTTGTGGAGCCAATGAGTAAGATTTAATCGGCTGTAGAAAACAACTGAAGACACAACCAAATGTAATTTGATAAGTTTTTGATCCCACCCATTATATGAAGAAAACAAATCATCCATAACTCTACCATGGCAAACATCCATCACATTTTTTTTTTGAGACAGAGTTTTACTTTGTTGTCCAGGCTGGGGTACACTGGCACAGTCTTGGCTCACTGCAACCTCTGCCCCCGGGTTCAGGCAATTCTCATGCCTCAGCCTGCTGAGTAGCTGGAATTACAGGCACCCATACATTTTTAAAATATTTCTTTTCCACTTGTCTTGCAAATGCCTGATTATTTCAAATAACTACAATACATACCATTCACAATTTTATATCATACTCTGTAAATTTCATCAAAATTGCTTTTCCATGCTGCTGTGTGTTCTTCCTGGTTACCAGTGTTAACAGATGCATGCGCTGTTAGTCAAAACTTGTAGTTGCAAATAACATAAAGCCAATTCCAACTCAACTAAGGGAAATGAAGATTTAATAGAACACTGGGGTTGCTCATTGATCTGCAAGAACCAGGTAGCCCTGGAGATCTAAATGCTGGGGACCAGGGGCTTGATGTCACCGGAGTTCTTCCCTGCTCATTCTTCCTACAGACTTCTCTACATGAATGTACCAGGCGTTTAGCCATGTTAGGTCATTTTCATTAGCCACATTTTCCAAATGGGGAAGGAGGGACTAAGGGAGTTAGATGACTCACTGCAGGTGATTAAGCTACTAAATGGCATTGACTTGAAAACCAGCATCTTGGTTCAGATCGGTGGATTCGTACAAATTGCAAGGGACAGAACTTTTTAAAAGTATGTAAGAACAGTCACATAGGGTAAGAATATATTTATTTGATTTTTGTGAGGACTAGAGCTGAAGGAGAAGAGAAACATGCAAATGGTGTTCCATTCCCCTCGCTAGGACAGCTTCTGTCATCTCGGACTGCCCACCTGAGGTCCTCCTGACCCTTGGCTCACCCACAAGGAAGTTCATGACAATATTGTTTTCAGAAGCCAATATTCTCCTGTCTCTACTTGCAAGAAAATAACTGGGCCCCCCAGTAAGTATAATTGGTGTGAACAGTGATTTATTATACACCCAGTTCTCCAGATGGCCTTTCATATGGAAATGATTTTTCCTGAAAACGGAAAAATATGGGTTTCCCCCCACCTCAGCAGGTTATAACAGGTTTACAATCCATTCCATCAAAACTAGAATCAGAAACTTTAACAGTTCCCTTGAAACAGAAACACAAAAAAACACGTTCCATCTGGTAAATAATTGCTGGGGTTGCATTCCTGTGCATTCAGGCACAGGCTAACTGCTGTACAGCATAAAGCTGTGAAAATGTCTAGGCTTAATGGGGCAACATGAGATAAGATCTACTTAGATCTATCATATACTCAAATTGCAACCTTCTGGGATGCTGGTTCATGCCAGAGTCTCAAATCACCCATAATCTGATGAGCTAGACAGATGTGTAAAAGTATTCCAAGATATCTGACAATCTCACACGTGAGCACAAAAGGCTGGGTGGACACGTGGAGTCCTTATTCTACATGAATGAAGGGGAATGTTTACCAAGAAGGTCATTTTCAGATGACCGTAGTTGAAGAACAAAGTCAAATGTGGTTCTAAGTTACACATCCTCTGCCTAAATAACAGGTTAGGAAGTATATCTAAACAGGCTTATGTCATCCTGTGATGGAATACTTAAGACTGGGAAAATCATTCAGCAGTAAAAAGTCAGGTGCCAAAAGGATTTAATGTAGTTAGTATGTAGCAGGTTACTTTCAGTAGGTAACTCTAAGTTATGATTTCATTCAGGAAGAATTATTTTAGTCAGAACTTTCCACCAATGGTACATACTTCCTCATAAGCTCCCTGCCTCTGAAAGCATAGGCGGGGGAGCCATGTGTTAGAGATGTGGTGGGAAGATCTTCGACTTTGGAAAGCTGAGCTCAAATTAGGGATTACACTCGAATGCTTTAAGGAGTTGGGCAGATACATTGTGTAAAATGGTAAGAAAATGGACCACACTGCAGAAGACTGGACAGGCACAGCTACCTAAAGGCTTTCAAATTCGGTACAGATGCTTCTCGGCTTGCCATGGGGTTACTGTGTCCCAATAAACACAACTAAGCCAAAAATGCATTTAATACACCTAACCTACCAAACGTCACAGCCTAGCCTAGCCTACCTCACACGTGCTCAGAACACTTACATTAGCCTATAATTGGGCTACATCATCTAACACAATGCCTATTTTATAATAAAGTGTAGAAATATCTCATGTAATTTATTGAATACTGGACTGGAAGTAAAAAACAGAATGATAATACAGTACTTGAAGTACAGTTTCTGCTGAACATGTATGTCTTTCGTGCCATCATAAAGTTGAGTAATTATAGGTCAAACCATCATAAGTTGGAGACCATCTGTATTTAAAAAAAAAAAAAAAAAAAGACTGGTCTGGCCAAATAAACCACTTTGGAAGGATTTGGCCTGTGGATGAAGAGGACATTTGCCACGCTTGGACTAGCAGACCCTTAAGCCATCTTTGCCTACTGAGTTCTGTGATGTGGTGTATAAAAATAACGCACTTTTATCTAATAAGAGCCAAACACTTACATTAACCTCTGTGTTAGGAGAAGGTGGAGTTGAATCAAAGTAAAGAATGTGGTCCCCATTCTCAGAAAACTCAAAAATACTTGAAAATAAGATAAGTCCATACAAAGGCAGCCAGCAATGGCAGGCAAAAAGCCTATGGCTGCTCACAGGAAGCATTTCTAACTTTGATCTAGATAGGTTCAGAAAGAGCCGCAGAATAGGCAAGGCTTGAGTGAGACTTGAAAGAATGAATAGGTCTGACATAGTGGCTCACACTTGAATCCCTACTCAAGAACATCATTTGAGCCCAGGAGTTTGAGGCTGCAGTGAGCTATGATCACACCACTGCACTCCAACCTGGGTGACAAAGCAAGACCCTGTCTCTGAAAAAAAAAAAAAAAAAAAAAAGACAAACATTCAGCTAAATGGAGAGTGTAGAGGAGGGTAGATTTGTTAGGTAGTAACAGGACAAACAAGAAGCCCAGGGGTGAGGAGGAGGGTCATTCTTGGATCCTTCTGAACCTCCCAACTTCTTCCTCAGATCCTAAAATTGGCTTCCTGTCACCTATTCTGTTCTGAGCCTCCTCCTCAGCCTCTGGACCTCTCCCTTATGAACTAAAAGTTTTTTTAGAGTCACACTTCCCATAGCTGGGCCCTACCACCCGCAGTCAGAGCCCTTAGCGCTCACCTTGTATTTGCCCGCTCCATACCCAAACCCCATTGCCTGTTTGCAGACTTGTCAACATAGTCACCTGGCTGCCTCTCGGACAATCACCTTGATGCTAAACAAACCATGAAAATTAATTGAATTATCAAGTGAAGATGGTAATCCTAAACATTAATGATCATAAGTGAGGAGGCACAAACTCTTCAGAATTCAAATTTGTCTTTCAAGTTATGTCGTGTTTGCCTTTGTTGGGTTACTAAGTGCCATCAATAAATAGCTAGCAGCAACTGATGGCTTACAACGTGCCGGAATCTGTGCTGAGCCCCGTACATGCACACCGTCCCTCGCCAACTCAGCCTCCAAAATGGGGCACATTATTTCCCCCTCTCTAGAGACAGGCAAACTGAGGCTCAGAGGAGTTAAATAACACATGCAAAGTCGTACAACTAACAGAGGGGCATGGATTCAAAGCCAAGTCTTCTGTCTCCAAAAACTGACTACAATCAGATGTGATTGATGGTTACCACTTCACTTGATTGTACCATTCATGTGGGTGCGTAAATGCATACCCAACGGCCCAGAGGCATCTGCTGGCCTCTCACTGGATGTAAGCAGCAACCATCTCCCAAACAACACATCCATTTGATGTGGGAATGTGTATCACTGACTCTTCAGATACAGTAGTCCCTCCTTATCCAAGGTCCACATGTATTAAATAGAAAATTCCAGAAATAAACAATTCATAAGTTTCAAGTTGTGTGCATTCTGAGTAGCATGATGAAATCTTAGCCATCCTGTTCTGCCTGCCTGGGCTGTGACTCATTTTTTTGTCCAGCGTATTCACACTGTAGAAGCTCCCCACCTGTTAATCACTTAGTAGGTCTGTTGGTTATCAGATCAACTGTCGTAGCATCACAGTGCTTGCATCCAAGTTACCCTTATTTTACTTAATAACGGCCCAAAGTGCAAGAGTAATGAGGTCAGCATATTGTTTTATTATATTATTAGTTGTTATTCTTTATTATACCAAATATATAAATGAAACTTTATCATAGGTATGTACATAGAGGGAAAAAAACATAGTATATAGAGGGCTCACTACCATCCATGGTTTTGGGTGTCCACCAGGGTCTTAGAACATATCCCCTGAGGGAAGTACAATAGTGTGATATTCTCACCACGTCTGAATCATCTGGAAGCACTAATGAAAAAGCACTGTGCCTTAGCTTCAACCCCCAGAGATTTCGATTTAATTGATTTTGGTTTGGAATGCTGGAGGAGCTTCCCAGGTGATGGTAATGTGAGGGAACATAGGCAGTGAATTGTGGTTAAGAGTGAGGGCTTGGGTCTGATTTCTGTTACAGGCCAGCTGTGACATGTCTATGAGTCTTAGTTTTCTCACCTATAAAGTGGGAACTACAGAACTGAGTACTTTATAAGTACTAATGCAAGGGTTAAGTTAAATGGAAACAATGGAATGCACAAATGGTTAAGGTTCCTGGTGCGACCCCAAAAGCCTCATTGATCCATAGTGAAATTGAAGTTTATAGTCTCTTGGGCAAACACACATTGGTTACATAAGAAAATGGATTCTCCCTGCTTTCTACTCAGACTTCCTGACACCACGGGGTGGAGGAGAAGCCTGGACAGATACTCTTGGCAACCTGCTAGCTCTTTCAGAGATTTAAAGGTAAAAGCCTTTCAGAGCCAGACAGCTGACGTACAGATGTGAAGTAACTGGGATAAAGCTATCAGGGCTATTTAAAAAAAAAGAGAGAGCAGGTGTGATTTGAAGAGCAGATACCCCATAAAAGGCATTAAAGTTCATTAAAAATAATAATTACCACCTACAAGGTGCTGGCCAAACAGATCCATCTGCACCCATATGCGGCAGGCAGGTGTCAGTTTGCACCACCAGTAGTCACATCTTCAGCTTTACAGATTTAGGTCAGTAGCATCTCCCTGCTACTGCACTTGTGAGCTGAGAGCAGCTACTTCCCTTTCCACTGAAAGCTAGGGGGTTTCAAGGATGTGTCTGTGACTGTGAAGGGGCTTGGAGATCATAGCCAGATTTGTTAAAGGCAGACAAGCAGTTATTTGCTTAAAAGTTCCCACCCTATAGAGGGCCCATCTCTGTTTCAGACGAGCTGTGTGGCCTTAACTAACTTCTCAGAACCATTGCTCACACGTAAAATTGCAAAGGAGTATCTACTCCTCAGGGATGTTGTGAAGACTAAAAGAACAAGAGATGTGGAGTGCTCAGCACAGTGCCTCTGCTCTGGGACGCACTCCAGATGTGTCTGCTTTGGTTGTGATTTTGCCATTCTTCAACAAAGTAAAAAGAGACTCAAGCACTGTTTCTCCCTGAGCCCTGGAAAATCAGTTAAATGACACAGTTCATTCCAATTCATTACCTCATCCCTCCTTTGAAGCCACAGTCAAAAGCACTGACAAACAAGTTTGAGAGAGATAGGGAGAGGTGAGATAAAAGATATAAAGTGACAAAAACAAAAACAAAACAAAGGTAGAGAATTTGTTCCTTGTCTGTTCTCAAGGAGCACAGGTCTGATGGCTTGCTGAAGGGGGCACGGAAAGGTAACAGCACACCTCCCACATCTGTGGCCTGTGATGGCCCCAGCAAGCACTGGGCAGCACCCAGGCAGAGAGAAGGACTTCCTGGATTTATCTCAGGATGGTCACTCTCAGTGTTTCCAAGAATAAGAATCCAGCATGGGACTCATCACACCTTCAGTGTATTTTGCTTTGCTTTGACATCTGCCATGGATGCAGGAAAAACAAAAGTTAGGCCCCATATGACATAAATATATCAATTATTTGGCCTATGGCACATCCAGATTTGAGTTCAGAGAGGCCCTGGAAGCCTGGACTAGTCCTAGATTTTGGGCTTTAAGAAACAGCATTCATTCACCTGATTTTCAGCTGAGGAACCACCCTCTATCCTCACTGTCAGTCACTGTGCTTTGGATCAAACTGACTGTATCCCTGTCTTCAGGGAGTGGGTGTGATATTCAGGCCTGGCCAATCAGAGCATCACATTCCTCTAACCCAGTCAAGTGATAGATAGTGACCCATTCAGAAATGTGCATGTGAGCTCCTCAGAGCCAGAGTAATACAAGGAAACTGTTTTTAAGGGCTTTGTTGAGGTATAATTTGCATACCAAAAACTCCACCCATTTAAAGTATACAATTCAATGATTTTTAGTACCTTTTCAAAGTAACCATCACAAAAATGTGGTTTTTGAATATTTCTATAATCACAAAAAGATCTCTTGTGCCCATTTGTAGGTACACAGAAACTTTAGCAGAGTTAGTGAGGGAAATTGACACGTTCCTTTTGTCTGGGTCTGTTTGCAATAATGCTTACAGGAGCCTGGAACTACACAGAACCTGAGAGTAAAGCAAAATCTGCTGAGTCAAGAGATAGACTGGGCAAGGTGGTTCATGCCTATAATCCCAGCACTTTGAGAGGCTGAGACAGTCAGATCAGTTGAGGTCAGGAGTTGGAGACCAGCCCAGCCAACATGGTGAAACCTCGTCTTTACTAAAAATACAAAAGTTAGCTGGATGTGGTGGCATGTGCCTGTAACTGCAGCTACTTGGGAGGCTGAGGCAGGAGAGTCGCTTGAACCTGGGAGGTAGAGGTTGTAGTGAGCCAAGATCGCACCACCGCACTCCAGCCTGGGCAACACAGTAAGACTGTCTCAAACAAAAAAAAAAAAAAAAGAGAGAGATGTAAAGAAGCTGAGTCTGGAGGTCCCTGGTTGAGGCTCTGATCAAGTTGAACCTGAAGTCAGAGCTTCTCCTAGACTTTTTCAGTTACATGAGCTGAGAAGTTTCCCTTTGTCTTCAGCCAGTTTGACTGTGTTTTCCATCTCTTGCAATGAGATGAATCTCACCTGACTCCAAAAATGATTGACCAGACCCTAAGGATTAGAATTAGAACCTTTATTAATTGAGTATCAGACAGGAAGGTGCATCTCCAGATCTGTCGTAATCACAGGATTATTTTACATATGATCAGAGGCCATTTTACAAATGAGATATAGCCCTGCAAAGATAAATTGCTTAACCAGGATACATAGGAGAACCTGGATAAGTCCTTGTAACTCTGAATTTGATTTTGTAACCTGAATTTGAATTTTTAACCCTAAATTTGATCCTGTCTTTCCTCTTCAAGTAATCTCCATCATCATCATCACCATTACCTCTTATAAAATCTTTACTACGTGCCAGACCTATGCTGAGTATGTATTGTGCAAATATTAACTCATTTAACCTTCATAACTACCTTATGGGGTAGGTATTATTATTATTCTCATTTTACAGATGAGGAAACTGAAGTCTACGAGGTCACATAACTTCTCCAAGGTCATATAACCTGTGAGAGCAGAGGCAGGATTTGGATGCAGGCACACTGGCTACAGAGGCCACACTCTTTTTTTTTTTTTTTTGAGATAGAGTCTCGATCTGTCACTTAGGCTGACGTGCAGTGGCGCAATCTCGGCTCACTGCAACCTCCACCTCCCGGGTTCAAGCAATTCTCTGAGAGCCTACCCTCTTAATCCATGTACTGTACTGCCTTTTATGAATAAAACATAATCTAACATAAGCTTTTGATCAGTATTCCAGTGGTCTTTCAACTAGACATACTACCTTTTTCTGAACTTATATTTCAATCATTACAAAAAATTAAAAGCTAGCAGAAACCTCAAATATTTTCCATATTCTAAGGTTCTTCAATTATATAAACAATTTTTATCTGATTTCAAGTAGTCATAAACTTTTGTGCTTCTTACAACTTTGTTCTGCTCTTCTAAACACATGGTAAAAATAAAGTTTAATCATGGCAAAAGTCTAATTTTTATGTCTTCTTGCAGTAAAAACTAGGTGACTGCTCTGCTTTACTGATATTTAATATGATATGGTAATGATAGTTAATGTAATTTAATATGAAAGTTTACATTTTATATCAGCCAACCGACAAAAAAGTAAGACCTGGGAGTTAACAGCCCGCTTTATTGAAACAGAATGTACGTATACAAAAAGTAACACAAATCTGTCCTCTCTGAGTTCTTGAAATCAAATAAGACATGCAAAATGCTTTGATATGATTTAGCTCTTTGTCCCCATTCAGATCTCATCTTGAATTATAACAATCCCCATGTGTCAAGGGTGGGACCAAGTGGAGATAATTGAATCATGGGGCTGTTTTCCTCATGCTGCTCTCATGATAAGAAGTGAGTTCTCAGGAGATCTGATGGGTGTGTGTGTGTGTGTTTTAGACAGAGTTTCGCTCTTGTTACCCAGGCTGAAGTGCGATGGTGCCATCTGGGCTCACTGGAACCTCCGCCTCCCAGGTTCAAGTGACTCTCCTGTCTTAGCCTCCTGAGTAGGTGGGATTGGAGGAGCCCAACATCACGCTGGCTAATTTTCATATTTTTAGTATAGGTGGGGTTTCTACGATGTTGGCCAGGCTGGTCTCCAACTCCTGACCTAAGGCAATCCGCCCACTCTGGCCTCCCAAAGTGCTAGGATGATCCTTATCTAAGAGATATATTTGAATGGGGATTATCAGATGAATAAACATTGTTTTTTTGTTTTGTTTTGTTTTGTTTTGAGACTGAGTCTCACTCTGTCTTCCAGGCTGGAGTGCGCAATCTCGGCTCATTGCAACCTCCGCCTTCCTGACTCAAGTGATTCTCCCCCTTCAGCCTCCCAAGTAGCTGGGACTATAGGTGCTTGCCACTATGCCTGGCTAATTTTTTGCATTTTTAGTAAAGACAGGGTTTCACCGTGTTAGCCAGGATGGTCTCGATCTCCTGACCTCATGATCCACCCGGCTCAGCCTCCGAAAGTGCTGGGATTACAGGCGTCAGCCACCATGCCTGGCCAACATTGTCGTTTTTAAGGCAGTGTCATGGATGGCTTTTATTTTTATGTAGAAGAAAGACATGGTGAAAGTGGTCTTTTAGGAAATTCAGACAGTGGATATATACAAGTTGGTTGAGGAGGGGAAATGTAGGCACGGAGAACAGCTTAAAAGGCTGCTCCTGCAAATACAGACAGTTCCCAACTTACAATGGTTTGGCTTATGGTTTTTGGATTTATGATGGTGTGAAAGCCATATGTGTTCAGTAGAAACCATACGGCAAGTACCCCTATGATTATTCTGTTTTTTCACTTCCAGTACAGCATTCAATAAATTACATGAGAAATTCAACACTTTATTGTAAAATAGGCTTTGTGATGATGATTCTTCCCAACTGTAGGCTAAGGTTTTGAGCATATCTAAGGTAGGCTAGGCTAAGCTATGACGTTTGGTAGATTAGATGTAAGTGCATTTTCAACTTACAGTGTTTTCCATTTACAGTGGGTTCCTTGGGCTGTCATAGCCTCATGGTATGCTGGGCATCAGTACCTCAAATATATTTGTTTAGTATAAGGAGTCTGTACAAGTTACTTGGGATTGACTTGGCTCCTGGGGCAACAGAACTTTGTTCTAAGTTCTAATGCCATTGTTAAAATCAATGGGTCTTCAATAGGACACTAGAGATAATTGAGCAGCTACCCTATGAGGAGTGGCAGATAACTAGAAAACAGCAGCATGAAGTGGGGTGGATTGGAGTACCTAATGGTGGCACCTGGGAAAATTATTCTAGGCATGTCTGCTCAGACCTCAAATGGTGGAGGTGGGAGTTGGGCTTCCCAAATCCTCTGTCAGTGATCTCCTACTGCAGAAAGCAGCCTGGTACCCACAAGAGTGTTAAGGCACAGCCATCAGTAGCCCTTTCCAGTTTTCTCTTTAAAATTCTTGGGGAATGTGTGTTTTCATCCCTAAGAAAGCATATGTCTGCCTTGGGGATATGTGAACATTTGACTAGAAGTAAATACCTTCCCTGTTAAACATAGGCCTCCACCTTCCCAAGCTCTCATTTTTAGGTTTCTCATTCTTTGGTCCATATTCATTCAATGGCGAGATGGTCAGCATGGCTACTAACTCCACACGAATTCAGTATTAACAGGTTAATCTACTCCATGAATCCCTAAAAATATGGGAGCGTGTTGGGGCATGGCTCCTGGAAAATGTGTATGCATTTTGATTGAGGCTGAGGCTTTTGCTGCAATCAATGGTCTAGCCTCACAATTTCCAGTGTGGTGGGAACGTGTGGCTTGAGAGGAGAGGAGGATGGAGCTGCTGGGGAAGGAAAAGCTTTGCAGCCAGCAGGGATATTAGAGTCTCACAAGTAACAGCAAGTTTCTTCCACCTTTGTGTTCAACACTTTGTTGCTCATTCATGCTAGAAAAGAAGACAAGAAACAAGCCAAAATTTTCATTCACCCTCAGATTATTTTATTCTAACTTGGAGACAGAAAATCTGGATTTGAATCTTGTTTCTGCCATTCATGAGTTGTTTGAATTTGAACACATCAACTAATCTCAGTTACCTTAACTGCAAAGGAGCAGTTCTGATAACATCCTTCCTGTCTCATGCACAGAGTTACTGGGAGAATAAATTAGTCAATGTAGATCAAAAATGCTGCATACAGACAGTGTAAACTGTGACTGTCTTGTAAGAGTGCAGTGTCAGTAATGACAGCCACTTTCATTTGGGGTCAGGATTCACTCTTACTGCTGCCTGTTAACATGTATAATCTCAAGCAGTGTTGTTCATTATTCTAAGAATGGCATTGCTTTTGGGTCTGTATTTTACAAACCAAATATTGTAATTTGAGGGATAATAGAATATTAGGGGCATCATGTAAAAACTTTAAGACTTATGGTCAGTGGAGATACAGTTTTTTAAAAAAGTACTGGGCTAGAAGTTAGGAGACTTCACCTAGTACCTCAGTGATCTGGAGCCATCATGGCACCATGCTAGGCCTCAGTTTCCTTGATCTGTAAAACGAGGATGCTTGATCCATTGTTTCTTAACTGGGATGAGTTTTGGAATCACCTGGAAAATCCCCAAAGGTAAATGTTTGTTTTGTTTCTTGCTGTGTTTCCAAGACCTGGAAAAGTACTTGATGTGGAGAAGGCACTCAATAAACACACATATATTTTATTAATGAATAAACTTTTTCAAAATTCATAGGCCTGGTTCCACCCTGAAATCCTCATGCAGTTTACGGTACAGCCTACATGTATATTTGGAAAGGCCCTCCTGATCATTTTGCCAAGTGCCTCTGGCTAATATCCACCAAGAACCACTAAACTCAATAATCTCTAAGGTTCCTTCACATACAGTTGCCCCATTTAGCAAACAAAAATGTACAGCATCCAGCCAAACTTGAATTTCAGATAAACAGTGAATAATTTTTTAGTATTAAGTATATGTCATGGAGTATTTGGTTGCTGCAACTTAAATAAACATAACCAGATAAGGCTCCTGCTTAGACTGATAGTTTGGGCCAGAGAGTGGCACCTTGAAACTGGCCCAGATTTGAAAATCATAGAGAGATAATCCTGGTTTGAATCTCTGCCCTGATCTTAGCAGATTGCTTAACTTCACTGGGCTCCACCACTATAGTAGCTACCCTGTAGAGCTACTGAAAGTATTAAGAGATAATAGAGGTATGATGGCCAGCACTTAGCAGGCATTTAATAAAGCTTAGCTATTGTTACTATTTTTTATCTGCTCCGTGAGCGTTGAAGAAAAACAATAGTATCAATGAGACTCATTGGCAATATTGTCTCCTAGTAAATTGGCACTCTGCAATAACCAAGATTATAGTTAACAGTTCTAGGTTGAGCTTGACAAAGTTAAATTGAATGTTGACCTTATATTAAACAATACCTCTATGTCTGGGGGAACAAAACCATACTAAGAACAGATCATCCAGAATAAATAAAGGCAGGAAGTTCTTTCATTTCATTCATTGTGAAATGTCATTTGCTTAACTGACTTTTTTGATGTTAAAGATAAATATTTGTTCAGGTTTTATAGGGTCACTGTATGGAGAAATAGGCTATTACTTGGGCAGCGGAAATACTTCAATCCTGACTAGGTTTTTCTGACTTCTAGGTTAAAGGCATCTTTTTCTTCTAGAGTTTTAGTTGTTTTGAGACATTTTTAATACATCTCCACTAGTTAAACAAATAGACAGCCAGGCATGGCAGTTCACACCTATAATCCCAGCACTTTGGGAGGACAAAGTGGGAGGATTGCTTGAGCTCAGGAGTTCTGAGACCTCATCCATATTAAAAAAAAAAAAAAATAAGTCAGGCATGGTGGCGCATGCCTGTCATCCCAGCTAGTTGGGGGCTGAAGTGGAAGAATCGCTTAAGCTCAGGAGGGTGAAGCTGCAGTGAACCATGATTGTGCTACTGCACTCCAGCCTGGGCAACAGAGCAAGACCTTATCTCAAACTAATAATAGTAATAATAGACATAGCAGTAAACATAAAATGCTCATTTAAAAAATAATCTCCTAAAATATCTATTTGGACAAAATCTTTAGATAATTTCATTATCAAATTTAAAAAGATATGGCTGGAAAATAATTTGAAAACGTTTCAGCTGAGCTATTCTGATACTGGCAAAAATACTTTAAGCCTCCTATGGTTACTTCATTGCTTCTTCAACACATATTTATTGTTGAGCACATATTGTATACCAGACAGTGTGGTAAGTGCCAGGGACTATCAGTAAACAAAACAGAACAAAATTTTTGCTCTTATGGAGCTTATATTCTGACATAGAAAAACAAATATAAACATACTAAATAAATGAATTAATTAGAATATACATGGTGATAAGTGCTATGGGAAAAGAAAAGGAGAACGTTGGGACTATGTGAAGGGCTAAAGTGGCTTTTTTTTTTTTTTTGAGACAGGGTCTCATTCTGTTGCCTAGGCTGAAGTGCAGTGGTACAACCGTAGCTCACTGCAGCCTCAAACTCCTGGGTTCAAGGGGTCCTCCTCCCTCAGTCTCCCAACCAGCTAGGACCACAGGCATGTGCACCATACCCAGCTAATTTTTAAACTTTTTGTAGAGATAGGATCTTGCCATGTTGTCCAGGCTGGTCTTGAGCCCCTGGGCTCAAGTAATCCTCCTGCCTAGGCCTCCCAAAGTGCAGGAATTATACATGTAAGCCACTGTGCCCATTCCTGGAGTGCCATTTTAAATAGCATGATGATAGTGGGCCTCTCTGGGGAGGTGATGTTTGTGGACAGGAGAGAAGGAAGGAGCCATGCTGATCTGAGGCAAGAGAAGGGGAACATCAAGCACAAGTCACCTAAAGCAGGAGTGATATGGTTTGGCTGTGTCCACACCCAAATCTCATCTTGAATTGTTACTCCCATAATTCCCACATTTTGTGGAAGGAATCCAGTGGAAGGTAATTGAATCATGGGGGCGGATCTTTCCCATGCTGTTCTCATGATAGTGAGTAAGTCTCTCAAGATCTCATGGTTTTAAAAACGGGAGTTTCCCTGCACAAGCTCTCTCTTTGCCTGGTGTCATCTATGTAAGACATGACTTGCTCCTCTTTGCCTTCTGCCATGAAGGCCTCCCCAGCTACATGGAGCTGTAAGTCCATTGAACCTCTTTCTTTTGTAAATTGCCCAGTCTCAGGTATGTCTTTATCAAGAGCGTGAAAACAGACTAATATAAGGAGCATGCCTGGAGTGTTCCAGGAACAGCCAGGAGGCAATGTAGCTGGAGAGGAGAGAGGGAAGAAGAGAGTAGTAGGAGAAAAAACAAAAGTCATTATTATCATTATAATTGTGATAAAGAACTCCACAAACCTAACTTCCAGTTTTGAGTCTTAGTTTATTTACTCTGTGACTGTAGGGACATCCTAAACTACTTAAATAGAATGGTAGTACTTGTAAAGCATGGATAGTTAGAGCTTTATTTCACAAAACCAATTAGAGAGAATCAGTATAGCTTAGCCATGCTGTTGGTACTTCCATGGATAGCTCTGGGTGCTGATTTACTTACTAGATGTGTGTCCTTTGGCAAGTTACTTAAACTTTTCTGTGCTTCATGTTTCCTTTCTGTAAAATGAGGCAACTAATAAATGCATCCTTTAGAGCTGTTGAGGGTTGTCTGGACAATTGTAAGGCTGTCTGTGGGAGACAGTCTCACATCACATGCTTAACATAGTGATTAGCATATAGAAAGTACTAAGTAAATATCATTATTTATTATTATTTGAAAAGTATAATTAGGATTAAATATTTTGAAATATGCACTTAAATGTATATTTGAAATGTATATTTAATAACCAAAACATGCTTTTTAGTGAAAATATCTTTAAAAAAATTTTTTTTTAAATTGTACTTTAGATTCTAAGGTACATGTGCAGATCATGCAAGATTGTTGCATAGGTACATTCATGGCAAGGTGGTTTGTTGCCACCATCCCCCCATGAAAATATCTATTATTGTTATTAATAGTTGTGGAGCCAGGCGCCATGGCTCACACCTGTAATTCCAGCACTTTGGGAGGCTCAGGCGGACAGATCACCTGAGGTTGGGAGTTCGAGACCAGCCTGACCAATGTGGAGAAACCCTGTCGCTACTAAAAATACAAAATTAGCTGGGCATGGTGGAGCGTGCCTATAATCGACTCGGGAGGCTGAGGCAGGAGAATCGCTTGAACCTGGGAGGAGGAGATTGTGGTGAACCAAGATCGCGCCATTGCACTCCAGCCTGGGCAAGAAGAGTGAAACTCTGTCTCAAAAAAAAAAAAGTTGAGGAGGCCTGGTAGCCGGCCTCTCTGTCTCTGAATATTCACATCCTGGTACAGTCCATTCCCACATTGTATCAGGGTTGGTTTGTGCAACCATAGAATATGGCAGAAGTGATGGTATATCACTTCTGAGCTTCAGCTATAAAAGACATTACAGCTACCATCTTGGTCATTCTTTCTCTCTCTTTCTCTCTTTCCCCACTTGCTCTGGAGAAAACCAGCCACGTCATGAGACAGTTCATGTAACAAACCTTTTGCCAACAACCATGTGAGTTGCTGAGCCTCCTTAGAAGAGCCAAGAAGCCTTCTTAGAAGTGGATCTATCAGCCCTGGTCAAGGTTTCATATGACACAAGCCCCCAGTGACATTCTGATTGCCAGCTTACCAGAGACTGTGACCCAGAACCATCCAGTGAAGCAGCTCCAGTTTCCTGACCCTCAGAAACTGCATCAACATTTGTTGTCTCGTGCTGCTAGTTTTGGGGCAATTTTTGTTTGTTTGTTTGTTTTTGAGATGGGAGTCTAGCTCTGTCACCTAGGCTGGAGTGCAGTGGAGTGATCTCAGCTTACTGCAGCCTCCATCTCCCAGGCTCAAGCAATTCTCTTGTCTTAGCCTCCCACGTAGCTACATTCACAGGCACACACCACCAGGCCCAGCTAATTTTTGTATTTTAGTAGAGACAGGGTTTCACCATGTTGGCCAGGCTGGTCTCAAACTCCTGACATCAGGTGATCTGCCCACCTCGGCCTCCCAGAATGCCAGGATTAGAGGCATGAGTCACCACACTTGGCCAGTAATTTGTTTATGTAGCAATAAATACTAATAGTTTATATACTTTTTAAGTTTTAATAAACTTTCAAATATAAAGAATTTATTGGGCCCAAGCCCAATTCTATCATTTTTGATCTCCACTGATCCTTGGTAGTTCACAAGCATTCATTTTTATATAATTGTTATCAGTGTGTACACTCTAATTCATATCTGATTTGTCCTCTTAGAATTATTTCATGGGGCCGAGTGCAGTGGCTCACACCTGTAATCTCAGCACTTTGGGAGCCCAAAGTGGGTGAATCATGAGGTCAGGAGTTCGAGACCAGCGTGGCCAATATGCTGAAACCCTGTCTCTACTAAAAATACAAAAAGTAGCTGTGTGTGGTGGTGGGCACCTGTAATCCCAGCTACTCGGGAGGCTGAAGCAGGAGCATTGCTTAAACCTGGGAGGTGGAGGTTGCAGTGAGCCGAGATCGTGCCACTGTACTCCAGCCTGGGTGACAGAGCAAGACTCCATCTCGGGGAAAAAAATAATTATTTCATGTGTACCAACAGAGTACAAGATTCTTAGCATTTATACAGGCTGTATAACATTCTGCTCCGTTACTATGCCATGCTACCTCAAATAGTTTCTTTTGTACCTGGGTTGGTTCCTGTGATGACAGAATATAGCAGAAGTAATGGTATGTCACTTCTGAGATTAGATTATAAAAGACATTGCAGCTACCATCTTGGGCATTCTAACTTTCTCTCTTTCCCCACTTGCTCTGGGGGAAACCAGCTGCCATGTCATGGGCAGTGCTATGGGGCAATCCACGTGACAAACCTTTTGCCAACAACCATGTGAGTTGTTGAGTGTCCTTAGAAGAGCCAAGAAGGCTCCTTAGAAGTGGATCTATACTGGCTGTATGGCATTCTGCCCCATTACTATGTCACACCGCCTCAAACAGTCCCTTTCATTGGAATTTAAATTACTTCCAGTTTTCCAAAATAATAACCAGCACAATAAAAATAATGCAAATTAGCTGGGCAGTATACTGAAAGTTAAATAGACTAGCTCCCTTAGATACATAAAAGACAGATCTAACACAGAAGGGGCAAGTCCTCCTAAAGTACATAGACCATGAACAAATATTGAACACAAGCATTGGTTAGATAAGTGAGCAAATATAAGGCTGACCTAAGACAGTGAGTGCAAAGGAACTAGGTGAACTTACTTGTTTAGATAATAACTCTCTGTGTGTTTCCTAGAGAAATACAGGAATGACAACAGACAATATAACTTTGGAAAAATCCTATAAATAACTGCCTTGGCTCCAAGTATCAAAGTAGAATTTCAGAGAGGATCCTCCTGCACTAAAGTTATTGTCCCCAGACTATGAGTTTCTGCCTCTTTCGGCATTCTCCTCCCCTTCTCTGGCTGTGCTTTGTCGACTCTACAATCGTGGCTGGAAGAAAAAAGTTGACTTAGCCATTCTTTGTTAAAATTCAGGACTATGTTAGAGATACCAGGTTTCATTCAAATACAGCCTTCATTCAAAGGCTTTCACGTAACCAGATCCTGTGAACAGAAAGCCATCATGCCTCCAATTCAGCTTCTTCAGATTGGCTGGTTTTGGTGCTCAACTTTCGACTTTACCCACCTTCTTGACAAAGTTTTGATGACCACCAGGTAAGCATGACATCTTTAACATTAAAAAAAAAATCATGATTGAAGGGAACTGCACTTCATACATCAAGGAGCACTGAATATGACTAACTCTAAAACTTCATCAGGCCATGAGGTTTTATTGACATCTGTGTATTTGGCTTCAGCTGTGATAATCCTCATTGAACGTGGAGCAGTCCTTTCCTCCCCACAGTGCTCTGCCTCCCTTGGAAGACCCCCTGCACTCCACCCCAGCCCCATTCAGCTTCACTCAGAAAACCTTCATTTTTATCTCCCATTAAAGTTTGTTTGATGCAAAGGCCCTGAGGCTCGAATGACAGCTCAGTTGTTTGAAACCTACTGGGTTAGAGAATGGTGCAATAAGGTTAAGATCAAAAGGTCACCAGGTCAGGATTTCCTTGCTGAAGAAGAAAAGCTTCAGTGATAGTGCCTCAGTGTAAAGTTATCATCACTAGCATAATTACACACACACACACACACACACGCACACACACCACAATGCATGCACTGTCCGAGCTGGAAGCGATCAGGGTGGACTTCTGGCTCTGGCCTCTAGCAACCTGGGTTCAAATCCTGCCTCGACCACTTGGCACTGTGGCTTCTTGTAGCTATTTGAACCTCACTAAGCCCACTTCTTCTTTTCAGCAAACTGTAGATAGTAATCATGACTACCTTACGGGAGAAGTAAGTTGATTCAGGGAACACACTTAGTACAGTGCCAAGCATGGAAGTAAACTCTCAATAAGAACTGTCAATGATTAAAATTACATTCTTGGCTGGGCACAGCGGCTCACACCTGTAATCCCGGCACTCTAGGAGGCCAAGATGGGTGGATCACTTGAGGCCAGGAGTTCTAGACCAGCCTGGCCAACAGGATGAAACCCTATCTCTACTAAAAATACAAAAATCAGCTGGGCATGGTGGCACACACCTGTAATCCCAGCTACTCAGGAGGCTGAGGTGGGAGAACTGCTTGAACCTGGGAGACAGAGGTTGCAGTGAGCTGAAATTGTGCCACTGCACTCTAGCCTGGGCGACAGAGCAAGACTCCATCTCAAAATAAATAAATGAAATAAAATGATATTCTTGTTTTAATTATAGCAATATTTTATACATCTCTCAAGCCAAAGTCCAATAGCATTACAGTTATTTTTTAAATATGTATTATCTCCCTTTAAAGGACAGGCAGTTTCTTGGAATTATTCATATTTTTGTCCTTCATGAAGCCTAACCCAGCACATTCAGCACAGCAGACGTTCAATAAGTCTTTGGCAAATAAATAAATAAATGTTCTAAATAAAGTGGATCTGTAGGGACAGGTCTGTACACATAATCCCTCTACTTAGGATCCTAGTAGAATGCCATACACATTCTGAAAGCTCTATAAATATTTTATGATAGTAACTGATATAATAATTATAATTATGAATGAAGATTACTCTTAGCTCAATTTCCTGAACTAGGATTATGTCTAACAGCCACAAAGAAAATGTATTCATACAGGGTTCCAGCTCAATGCAAACTGAACCGTAATTTGATTTTTAAAATAAATAAAGCAAATGAGTCCTTTACCTTTCAAACAGTTGTTTCCAGGAAGCAGAAGTGTGGGGGCTATCATATGCAGGTTGTGATAAATTAGGTCTTTTCTTTCAACATTTAGATAATAATTATCTTACAAGTCACAGGAACTGGATTGTTTTACGTTCAATTCCTAAGCTTCATAATGCTTATCATAAGTGGCAAACCAACTAATGAAATCTGAGTGATGAGCTTTGGGACATAGAAGAGAGCAGGCCATATGGGCCATTCTCTTCTACTTTCTCTATTTTAGCTTTCTTCAGACAAGGGAGGCTGAAGTACTCTTTTGGAAGAGGAAACCACAGAGCCACCAGCAGCAGGTAAGCTTTCCACATTGTGATTCATAGACTAGAGTTTTGTGATATTAATAAATGTTCTTTAGAAAGAAGACTCCTGGCCGGGCATGTTGGCTCTTCCCTGTAATCCCAGCACTTTGGGAGACCAAGGCGGGCGGATCACAAGGTCAAGAGTTCAAGACCAGCCTGACCAACATGGTGAAACCCTGTCTCTGCTAAAAATACAAAAATTAGCTAGGTGTGGTGGTGCACACCAGCAATCCCAGCTCCTCAGGTGACTGAGGCAGGAGAATCACCTGAACCCAGGAGGTGGAGGTTGCAGAGTGCTGAGATCACACCACTGCAGTCCAGCCTGGGCATCAGAGTGAGAGTCTGTCTCAGAACAAAAAAAAAAAAAAAAAGGAAGAAGAAGAAGGAGAAAGATTCCTTAAGGGCAGTACGACCTTGGGCAAATGAGTTTTGATGAGAAAGAGGGAGAGGAAAAGGTTCTGAACATGAGCATGCTGTCAGTAGGATAGTCCTCCTTATGACCCAGGTGTAGAGTACAAGGCCACATGTTGTCCTTGGGCGTGATAGCAAATAAATAACATGTGCTTAAAAATTTGCTGTAGGAAATTTGCTGTAAATCTTAACAGTGGCTATATCTAGGTGATGGAGCCATACGTGATTGTTATTTTTCCTTTATCCTTTTAAAACTATTATTTTCAAAGCTGTTTTCTTGTAATGGCAAGTAGTAGTTTTATTGTCTGAGAAATGTGTTAGCTTACATTATATTATAAAAATACATGACTATCATGTTAAAAACAATTGTGTTTTGGGCCTAGCGAGGTGGCTCATGCCTGTAATCCCAGCATTTTGGGAGGCTGAGGCACGTGGATCACGAGATCAGGAGATTGAGACCATTTTGGCCAACATGGTGAAACCCTATCTCTACTAAAAACACAAAAATTAGCTGGGCGTGGTGTCACGTGCCTGTAATCCCAGCTACTGGGGAGGCTGAGACAGGAGAATCGCTTGAATCAGGGAGTCAGAGGTTGCAGTGAGCAGATAACACGCCATTGCATTCCAGCCTGGCAACAGAGTGAGACTCTGTCTCAAAAAACAAACAAAAACATTTGTGTTTCAAGGGACATTAATCAAAAAAGTGAAAACAGAACTCACAGAATGGAGGAAAATATTTAAAATCATATATCAGATAAAGGACTAGTATCACTTACCAGATATGAATAAAGACTTCTTGTAATTCAACGATAAAAAGACACAAAACTCAATTTAAAAATAGACAAAAGATGTGAATGGACATTTCTCCAAAGAAAATATACAAATGGCCAATACGAATTCTTAACATAATTAGTCTCATAATTAGAAAAAAGCAAATTAAAGCCACAGTGAGATACTAATTCATAGCCACTAGGATATCTATTATTACAAAGAGGATAACGACAACCATTGGCAAAGATTTGCAGAAATTAGGACCCTTATACACTGTTAATGGGAATGTGTAAAAGCATACAGCCACTTTGGAAAACAAAAAGTTAAATATAGAGCTATCATATGACCAAGAAATTCCATTCCTAGATATATACCCAAGAGGGAGGAAAACACATTTATCCAAAAACATACATTTGAATATTCATAGCATTACTCATTATAGCCCAAAGTGGAACAACCCCAATGTTCATCTAAGGATGAATGGATAAACAAAATGTGGTACATCCATACAATAGAATATTGTCCAGCAATAAAAAGGAAAGATCTCCTGAAGACCCAGAAGCCACAGCCCCAGCTGAAGCTGGCATCCCTGGGCCCAATTCCTGCTGCCACGTTTCCACTATTGCCCGTCCCCAGACCTTGAAGATCCTCCACCACTGACAGGGCCGTCACCAATTGCCATCCTTGCAGAGGGTGCTCCTGCATTTGATTTATCATATGCTAAATCATTTGCCTTGTACTTTAAGCAGGGACCAGGGAAGAGGACTCTGGAAAGGACATGTGGGCCTGAGATACCTTAAAATCAGAAAAAGACCCAAGAAACACATAGGGTAGAAGAACGTAGGGAGCATGTAGGAGACAAAGTCTCACTCTATCACCCAGGCTGGAGTACAGTGGCACAATCTTGGCTCACTGCAACCTCTGCCTCCCAGGTTCAAGCGATTCTCCTGCCTCAGCCTCCAGAGTAGCTGGGACTACAGGTGTGTGCCACCACACCTGGCTAATTTTTGCATTTTTAGTAGAGATGGGGTTTCATCATGTTGACCAGGCTGGTCTCGAACTCCTGACCTTGTGTTCCACCCACCTAGGCCTCCCAAAGTGCTGGGATAAGGCATCTTTTACCTGTACCCTTTTAGGGATTTTTGGCTAAGACTGAGAATTAAATTAACATAGATAGATCAATAGGAGAAATGCATATAAATTTGTTGAATACAAGTGTTATGTTGCACAGGAGACTTTACAAGGAAATGAAGACTCAGATACAATTAGAGCTTAACATGTATATACTGATTTAGACAAAGAGAAGTACATTATGAAAATATGACAAGGAAAAGGGGCTTGGGCTAGGGTAGTTAATTGGTGAAGAAGTAGCTAGGAGGATAAGGATTAGTTTAACAAGTTTGTTTGTAATATTTCCGTAGCCTTTCTCCCTCCTTGATGATGAGAATATTTCCTTCTGGTAGAGGGAGAACATCTTTTGCATGGGAATTTTATCTGCTGCTTTTAAGAAATAGAAGGAAGGGCAGAGTGATCTTCTTGCACCTTCTTGCACTCCTTGTTTTTTAAGCGCGTTTAACTCAAAATAGTCAATATGCTAGAGTGGCATATTTTTAACTCCTTCAAGCAGCTACAGCAAAATGGGGAGAAAAAATAGTGACAACTGTGGCAGCAACCTACGTGTGTCAAACATCTCTCATGAGGCAAAATTAACAAGAACAATAAACAAGTGACATGTCAGTTATGGAGTTATCCTCTTACTGGAAGAAGTCCATAGATAACAGGAATTTCAAAAAAATCTGTAATGAAAACTGACTTTAAGGTAACCAATAATTCCGTAAGACTCTTCACTCTGAACCTCATTAACAAGTGCTTCAGTTGATGAACAAATTGGTTTTTACCCTGGACTGCAGATGTCATTAGATCTCTGCTGGCCCTAGACATTTTTTAAAGATGAAAATGAGCCCCATATTAATTCATGTTCAACTACAGAACACAACAAGTGAAACTTTGTTTGCTCCAAATTGGAAACTGAAATATGGAATCAGCAGTGTGGAATTAAACAGATGAAAGTGGTTTATCAGATAACAAAAAGGCAAAGGATACTTAATTCTGTTAAAAGATGGACCTAAACTTAAAGCCAGGAAAAACAGAAAATGTGGAAGAATCTTTCACAGAGGAGCAGTGAAGTTTTTCCATACCCTGATTTTTCTCCCTCTTCCTTTCAATACCCTGGACTTGCATAAATGAGCCCTCTCAAAATCTGACAATTGGAAAGCAACAGTGGAACCTTCAGAAAGCTCTATTAATGGAAATGGAAAGATTACAATATATGACTCTACGAAAAGAGAGGTCAAAGCTGCAAACTACTTTCTGTACTCCAGCAGTTACTGAACAACTCTCTTCGTCCAACACTATACTGAAAGTGAGAAAGCCAAAACCTTCTGATTCATTGAGTCTTCAGACATCTTGTGTAGATAAAAGTTGAGGAGAAAAAAAAAAAAACAACACAATTCTGGTTCTTGCAAGCTTGAACAAAATGCTTCAAAATGGATTTGGAGCAATGCTGGCAAATATAAACGAAATTCTAGACCACCATCTCTAAAAAGTTCATCCACCACAAAACAGTTGATTGCAACTTAGGACTTTAAAACTCCTAACACTTCCGTTTTAAATCCATGCCAAGAACCTTCAACCAGGACCAGACAACTCACTGACTGGTTAAAGTGACCTCAATAAGGTGTCTGCCCACAAGGTCTTCAATACCAGTCTCCGTCTTTTCTTGAAAATGAGAAGAAATAAATCAAGGCACCAATCACAAACTTTACCAAAAAAATATAGTGCTGAATAGACCATTCTATATTTAGAAGCTATTTGTTGCCTTCATTTACAGTTAAGTGCTTATCCATTGACCAAAAATAGTTCTTTTAATTCACATATCTCAGTGTGACACCCAGCCAGCTAAAATGTAGTTCATTGTTCCCAGATACAGGTATTCACACACACACATACACATACACACACACACACACACACACACACACACACCAATTGCTTGATATGATATAGACTGGAATTATGAAAATTACTGCTGAGAGTATTTTAATTATCTTAATTGTTAATTTTTTTATAGAGATGAGGTCTCACTTTATTGCCCAAGCTGGTTTCAATCAAACTCCTGGGCTCAAGCTATCCTCCTGCTTTGGCCTCCCCAAATGCTGGGATTACAAGGATGAGAGCCCAGCCGAGAGTCTTTATATAAATGGAAGGGCTTCTATGCTGACATGTTTGACAATCTTTTGCATACTGTATTTCAAATAAATGTTTCACTTAATAAACTGTTCTATTCAAAGATTGTTCTTTCGTGATTGTTTTTCAGTATAATTCTGTCATCAATAAATGGTACAATGGGTGGTGGGGGGAGGAAGACAGTACTGAAACTGATTACAACATGGATGAGTCTTGCAACTATTATGTTAAGTGAAAGAAGCCAGACCAATAGTAGCATGTTGTTATTTTCCTAGTTACATGCAATGTCCAGAATCAGCAAATCCATAGAGACAGAAAGTAAATTGGTGGTTGCCAGCAACTAGGAGTAAGGAGGAATGGGAGCAACTACTAATCGTATGGGGTTTCTAACTGGGATGACAATGTTCTCGAATTAGTGGTGATGGTTGCATGCTTTGGGAATATATTCAAAACCAATGAATTATACATTTTAAGAGTAAATTGTATGGCATGTGAATTGTATGTCAATAAAATTACTAAGTTAAAAATAAAATTTCAAATATAAATCCACTAAAGATTCAGAATCTGCCAACTTTTGATTGATTAGTTTTGCTTACTCTTGAGGGCCTATCAATGTTTTGTTTTTGTTTTTGCTTTGAGATGGAGTCTTGCTCTGTTGCCCAGGCTGGAGTGCAATGGTGTGATCTTGGCTCACTGGAACCTCTGCCTCCCAGGCTCAAGCAGTTCTCTTGCCTCCGCCTCCCCCGGTAGCTGGGACTACAGGCACTTGCCACCATGCCTGGCTAATTTTTATACTTTTAGTAGAGACGACGTTTCACCATGTTGGCCAGGCTGGTCTTGAACTTCTGACCTTGTGATCCACCTGCCTCATACTCCCAAAGTGCTGGGATTACAGTCATAAGCCACCACACCAGGCTGGGCCTATCCATGTTTACTGACTAAATGCAAAGAAGGAGATATAAAGGAGAGTTGAAAGCTGGAAATTCTGGGGATGGAGAGCATATTTTTTCACCATTTTTAAAAGACAGAATCACGCTCTGTCGCCCAGGCTGGAGTGCAGTGGCACGATCTTGGCACACTTAGCTTAGATCTACTTCTGTAACCTCCGCCTCCTGGGTTCAAGCGATTCTCCTGCCTCAGCCTCCCAAGTAGCTGGGATTACAGGTGCGTGCCACCACACCCAGCTAATTATTCGTATTTTTAATACAGACGAGTTTTCACCATGTTGGCCAGGCTGGTGTTGAACTCCTGGCCTCAAGTGATCCGCCCACCTAGGCCTCCCAAAGTGCTGGGATTACAGGCATGAACTACCACGTCCGGTTGAGAGCACTTCTTATTTTTGGGACAGGGTCACACTCTGTCGCCAAAGCTGGAGTGCAGGGGCTTGATCTTGGCTCACTGCAGCCTGGACCTCCCGGGCTCAGGTGATCCTTTCACCTTAGCCTCCACAATAGCTGGGACTACAGGCACGCGCCACCACGTCCAGCTAATTTATTGATTGATTAATTGATACAAACAGGATTTCACCGTATTGCCCAGAACTCCTGGGCTCAAGGGATCCACCTGCCTCGGCCTCCCAAAGTGCGACAATTACAGGCCTGAGCCACCGCACCCGGCCCAAGAGCACTTTTTAAACGCAGGAGTCCCCCTGCCTCTGATCTCTCATCCCTTATTTCCATGGAAGCAATTCTTTTCATAGAATCGTAGACATTTGGGGCGGGGTGGGGGAGATTTTAGAAAATGTCTACTGCATCCAAATCCCCTATTCTACAGATGAAAAAACAAGGCCCAGGAGGAGGAAAGAGTTTGCGTACTGCCATCCAGTGAGCTGGCAAAGGGGCTGAGATTCAAAATGAGGTTTTCTGCCTCTACATATCTTCTGGCTGCCCTTTGCCTATTCCCTTAACAGTCAGGAGCCATCAAGTTCAGGAATTTGCAGGTGTGCTTCGCTGTGAACTGCGGGGAAGGAGCGTCTTCTCCCCAGAGGCAAGCATGTCGCCTTGTGAAGTTTGATGGCTCTTCACTTGCACACTTAGAAAAAGATTGTACGTGTGTAACGCCCTGCTGGATGTGTGCGGTGCTAGAGAGCATGGGGGTGAGGGGAGGACTCTCCCTTAAGAAAATCAGTTGAGTGGAGAGCTGATATTTTTTAATACCTGGTTTTTATAAAGTCGTTCCTTCTGTTCCCAATCTCTTCTGTTTATTGAAGCCACCTTCTATTTGAAACACTAAAGTCACAGCTTCTCAATCCCTCCTAATTTCTCTTGGACCCATTCGATTGCTCCAAATCGAGTATTTAGGACTGAACTAGGAAGCAAGTTCAATCCTGAACCCCCGAGGCAGGCATTGGGTCTTCCCATGGAGTTCCCAGACACCTGCACCCTTTTGAACACATATCCTCCCCTTTCCTCTGAGGATTCCGTCCAGCCGCCTAGCGGGGCGAATGCACGGAGGTCAAAGGGGAGGTGCCCTTGGAGGCGGGAGGTTTCTGACTGCCCCGGCGATTGGCGATCGTGCGCTGAGGCACCTGCAGTAAACAGAGCTCTGCACGCTCCAGTCCCCTCTCACCCCGGGTCAGAAAACTTCTTAGCTGCGTGGAGGGAGGGCGGTACAAAGGCGCTGGGCGTGGACGTTGAGCAGGCCAGCCTCGCGGCCAGGACCCCCCTGCCGGAGATGGGAGGACCGCACCGTCTCACGGGGGATGGACTTCTTTTCCAATTGGGGATGTGTGCGAGGATGGGGGTGGTAAAGACGGGTTTGTAGAAGGAGAGTGCCGGGGTGGAGGAAGGTCTTCGGCTTAGTTCTCGCCGCGGCGAGGCCCGTGGGCCAGACGAGGCGGCGAAGGTGCACGAAGGTGCCTCGTGGGCCTAGTGGAGTTGCAGCGGCGCGCAGGCGCACTGAGGCCCGCCCGCAGCCGGCTCCGCGGTACAAAGAGGGCGCCGCGGAGAGCCGGGCGTCCTTGGGGCTGAGAGAGCAGCCAGGCTTTGCCGGCTCGCGCGGTCCTCCCGTTCCGCTCCGGAGCGCAGCCGCAGCCACGGCCACAGCTGTCTCCCACCCTGGGCGTGAGGCTTGCAGGTCTGCCGCGGCTTCCTCGCCCAAGTAGCGGCGGCAGACCCAGGAACCTCCAGTGCGATTCAGGGTTTAATTCTGGCGCTTGCCAGCCGGGCGGACTCCGCCCCCTGCGCCCCGCCCCTCCCCGAGCTCCGGGTCTGCGGCGGAGCGAGCGAACTACCGGCAGGTTGGGAGGAGCGGCCGAAGGTGAGTGACGCGGAGGACTGCGCTGCGCCCCTTTCCGCGGCGGGGTTGCCCGGAAGCGCCAGGCTCCCACCCTTGCCTCGGGCTGGCCCCCGCTTCGAGCCAACTTGGCGCGCGCCGGGGGCGCACGGCGGCCGTGGCGGTGGCGGAGAGCAGCCCCCGCAGGCTCGCGCTCGCCCAGTTGAGCCCAGCGGCCTCGGGGCGGTCCTAGGGAGGGGTCCGAGAGGTGGCGTCTGCCCCGCGGCCGCCGAAGTTTGGCGCGCTCTGCAGCGCGGAGCTCGGCGGGTCTGGAAAAGGGAGAGGCGCGCTGGGTACAGGGCAGCGAGAAAGTTCGGGCTGGGCCGCCCGGCGGAAAGGTGCGGGCGCCTGCCCACCGCCGGCCGGGAGCTCTGGCCCTTGGATGCCTGTGGGCCCCTCCTTAGCCCCGGGTAAAATGGGGGACCCTCTCTGTAGCGACTCTCCGTGAAGTTCGATGCTGTGCTCTGCAGGAGGGAGTGGCGGTCAGGACCCTTTTTTCTTCCGCCCCCGAGGGGCAGGTGGCTTTGGGTCGCCCTCCGCCAACTCCGAGATGGCTCCGGCCGGGGTTGGAGGGCCGGGAGGTGGGGGAGGGGCGTGGGCGCTGCCGCGCTCCGGGCCTCTGGGGGCAATTCAGTCCCGCGCGGACAGCGTGGGTTTCGGTGGACCCGCGGTTCCAGGTCGAGGGAAGGTGCCCTTAAGCAGGCTTGTCCCTGAATGTCCCCCTTTCCATGTCGCTTTGGCCAGCACGCAGTGGCATTCGCAGCAGCCACTGCCCATTGACCATTCATCTCCTTCACCTGGGTTCCCATGGAACTTTCAGAGGCAGCTGTTCTTGGTGGCTCTTGCGGGTCAGCACGAGTCGTGCTGCACGAGCGTGACCTAGTGAAGGCCATGGCCGTGTTAGCGTTAACAGCAATTTATGGCGTCCACCAGCGCTCGCTTTCTGCACATGGCCTCTACGGAGGGTCAGCCCGTCTTATTAAATAATGGATTCTATTAGACCTTGATACCCAAGACTAATAAGGAAGCTTAATCATCCACATCTGTAATCGTGCAGTTCCCTTCCTCACCTTCATTGCGCCCACCTCTGGAGCTGAATGGAAATCAGGGTCTGCTTATTTTGAATTCCTGAGTTTATTCAAGTTCATTTTTAGGTGGTTTAACAGCTAAGTAGCTGTTAGCTGTTCATCTTCCAGTTTCTCCTTTAATTCAACTTTCTCTACTAAAATGTTAAGCAGTGCCACGTTCTATTTTTAAAAAATTGAAGTGTAATAAACATAAATTTACTCTTCTAAAGTGTAAAATTCAGTGTTTTTTACTATATCCATGAAGTTATGAACTCACCACTAATTTCATTTCATTGCCCCCAAAAGAAACCCTATATTGATTAGCAGTCATTCTTCCAGCTCCCAGTCCTACTCCCTCATTTTAAGGCAGCTACTTGGGAAGTTTTTCCAAGATGGAGATTGAGTGAGAAAATTGAAGGTTATTAACTTTGGTCCTTTTTCTGTTAATAGGTTTGGGGAAAGGTGCTGCTGAAGCAATGGAAGAAAAATTAAGTATTGGCTGTCCTATGGGGAGGTTAAAATGAATATGGATAGAGGAGAAGCTGCCAGTAGAGGAATAATTGCGTCCTTTAGCAATACGCAAATTGGGAATACATTTTATCCCCTGAGGGCACAGGGATGCTTTTGGCTTTCTGGGCTCTAGATTTGCCTAGTCCATAAATCACTCAAGCCGAGGTTCTTCCTCAGCAAAAGTGACTTCTGGGTGTGTGTGTGTACGCTCCACAGGGAACGTTAGAAGGAAAAAAGACTGTAGGCTTAATTTTTTTTTTTTTTTTTTTTTGGAGACCAAGTCTCGCTCTGTCGCCAAGCTGGAGTGCAGTGACGCAATCTCAGCTTACTGCAAGCCCCGCCTCCCAGGTTCCAGCGATTCTCCTGCTTCAGCCTCCCAAGAAGCTGGGACTACAGGGGCGAGGTACCACGCCCAGCTAATTTTTGTACTTTTACTTAAGACGGGGTTTCACGTTGGCCAGGATGGTCATCTCTTGACCCCGTGATCCATCCGCCTCATCCTACCAAAGTGCTGGGATTACAGGCATGAGCCACCATGCCTGGCACTTAAAAATATTTTTTAAAAATAGCATTCAAACTGGCCTCAAAGAAAGACACCAAAAAACCATAGGCAAATGGCCACTGGAATTGATACATCCAAGACTAAGTTCATTTCATGAGTATCAGTGTCTGCTCACAAATAGTTGTGAGTTAATGTGTTCATACATTAACTTTTTAGCCCACGTGGGAGGAGGAGGATGGAAAAGGATCTAGTTGGGGGCGGTGCAAGGAATTGGGGAGAAGGATGGGAGAATGGCTGAAAGGGGCAGTGCTTGTGGGAGCTGGGGACTGTTTGATAGAGTAACTGTAGGGTGAGCAGATTCAGAAGCAGCAGAGTGGGTGTATGAAAAATTGGACACTTCACTCTGGCTTTTTGTTGAATAATTTGTGTATGTTTTAAAAATCATTTTTAGTAAGCAGAGTTGAAGCTATCCAAATTATGCAACATCCGCTACACTTCTCACTCACCCTTCAATAAAAGAAGTCAACTTGTTTTCAAGTGTTTCAGGAAATTTTATGCCTGTTGCATGGGCAACTTGGCTTATGCTGGTTTTTTGTTTTTTGTTTTTTGTAATTTAAAAAATTGATATAGCAAGACTCTGTCTCTACACAAAAAGATAAAAAGTAACTGGGGTGTGGGGGCACATGCACCTGTAGTCCCAGCTACTTGGGAGGCTGAGGCAGGAGGATTGCTTGAGCCCAGGAGTTTGAGGCTGCAGTGAACTATGATCATGCCATGCACTCTAGCCTAGAGGAACGAGCAATATACTTTCTCAAAACAGCAAGATGAGCTGTACTGTAGGTATACATTTTTTTTTTTTTAGATGGAGTTTTGCTCTTGTTGCCCAGGCTGGAGTGCAGTGGCACGATCTCGGCTCACCACAACCTCCACCACCAGGGTTCAAGCAACTCTCCTGCCTCAGCTTCCCGAGTAGCTGGGATTACTTACAGGCATGGGCCACCACACGTTTTTAGTAGAGACGGGGTTTCTTCATGTTGGTCAGGCTGGTGTCGAACTCCTGAGGTTTCAGCCTTCCAAAGTGCTGGAATTACAGGTGTGAGCCACTGCGCCCGGCCCATAGGTATACATCTTAAGTGTACATCTTCACAAATTGTCACAAAGTGAGCATAAACATACAAGAACCCACGTAAAGAACCAAAATATTGCCAGCATTGCAGGAGTGTCCCTGTACTCTTGTTTGATCACTACCCCTCCTGAAGAGCAACTGTTACGCCAACTGTGGATTAGTTTTGTCTGTTTTCATGCTCTACACAGAATCTTACAGTATATAGCTTTTCGTATCTGGTTTCCTTCTCTCAACATTACATTTGTGAGATTCAGCTTTGTTGTTGCTTGTGGCTGTAGTTCAATTATTTTCACTGCTGTGTAATATTCAATTGTATGACTTTACAGTTTATCCATTCTTAGGGTTGAGAGGCATTTACATAGTTTCCAGTTTCTTCCACGCAAATAGTGTGATTATGAACATTCTAGTACATGTCTTGATATACATGTACACATTTGTATTGGGTACAAGTATGTATATTTGTACAAATTCTGTTCAGGAGTAGAATTTCTGAGTTCTAAACTAGGATTCAATTTAGAGAATACTGTCAAGCAGATTTCTGAAGTGGTTATAGAGTTTGTACTTCTACCCTCATGTGAGAGAGTTCTGTTCTGTCCTTTTTAAATGGGAAGAACAGTAGATCTGCAGAGTTTGCCAAATAGACAAAATATGACACACATCTATATGTATATATATGTATTTTTTTTTTTTGAAGCAGAGTCTCACTCTGTTGCCAAGTTGGAGTGCAGTGGCACAATCTTGGGTCATGGCAGTCTCCTCCTCCTGGATTCAAGCGATTCTTCTGCCTCAGCCTCCCAAGTAGCTGGGACTATAGGTGCTTGCTACCATGCCCAGCTGATTTTTGTACCTTTAGTAGAGAAGGGGTTTCACCATATTGGCCAAGATGGTCTCCATCTCCTGACCTCATGATCTGCCCGACTCAGCCTCTCAAAGTGCTGGAATTACAGGCGCGAGCCACTGCGCCCAGCCCAATATGACATGTATTTACCCCATCCTAGCAGACTAATTATTTCTGTTGTCTTCACTTGAAGTGCTTTTCCACATCTGTTCATGTTTTTATGAAGTCACAATTCTAATATTCAATTTTGTATTTTGTTTCTTTTTTATTTTTATTTATTTGAGACGAGAGTCTCACTCCGTCGCCCAGGCTGGAGTTCAGTGGCACGCTCTCGGCTCACCGCAACCTCCACCTCCCAGGTTCAAGCAATTTTCCTGCCTCAGCCTCCCAAGTAGCTGAGATTACAGGTGTGTGCCACCACGCCCAGCTAATTTTTGTGTTTTTTTAAGTAGAGACGGAGTTTCATCATGTTGGTCAGGCTGGTCTCGAACCCCTGACCTCATGATGCACCCACTTTAGCCTCCCAAAGTGCTGGGATTACACCAGTATTAAGATATTGTGTTAAGAAACAAAATATAAGCCACCGTGCCTGGCTTGTATTTTCTTAACACAATATCTTAATACTGCTTCAGTCTATGACTTTTTAATTCCTGCATATGCCTAAGGATATGCTTTCATTTAACAATCCTCTCATCATTAGAAATGTGTGTTACTTTCTGGTGTTTTACTAGTACACACTGTTGTGGAAATCATCTTTGTGCATATAGTTTTTTAGCTTCCTCTTGGATATTTCATAAATTTGAGATTTTTGTTAATATAGTTTGGGATCTTTATTGTTAAAGTGCTGCCTGCAGAGTTGTCCTTTAATCTAAAATGGAATTGATTAAAGAAATTTATTTTATTTTATTTTTTTGAGACAGTATTGTTGTGTCACCCAGGCTGGAGTGCAGTGACAGGATCAGATCTCACTGTAACTGTGAACTCCTAGGCTCAAGCAATCCTCTCACTTCAGCCTCCCGAATAGCAGGGACTACAGACACATACCACTGTGCTCAGCTATTTTTTTCTTTTCTTTTTTTATTTTTATTTATAGAGACAGGGTCTTGCTGTGCTGCCCAGGCTGGTCTCAAACTTCTGGCCTCAAACAATCTTCCCTTCTGGTCCTCCTAAAAGTGCTGGGATTACAAGTGTGAGCCACGGTACCCAGTCTAAGAAATCTTTAAATTGCTAATATATTACCTGCAAAAGGGTGTCTCATTGGATTAAACTGCAATTTGAAAATAATGGTGAGGTTGACCCTGATACCATCTTTAAAAATAGCATAAATAGAACTTTTGTGGCAATTTCCTTTACCAATTACATATTAATTTTCTTTATATGATATTGTTTGCAAAGATGTTAAGCCAAGAGCTTTAAAGGATATAAGAAGGATCATGCCATTAAGTAGTTTATTGTCCAGAAATTATATCTAAGAATTATAAATACCAGTTAGGCAGAATTCTTATACATGACCAAGGAGTGTTCATTCTACAAATACAGTGCTTGTTGAAGTTCTGAGGGAGACGTCTTTCTTGTCTGGATGGTTAGGATTTTGTGGCTGAGGCAATCAAAAACCTGCCCGGACTCGAGAACACTTAGAAGGGTGGCTGGTATACAGTAAGTTTTAAACATGTTTGTTGTTATTCCCTTAATTTTTAAATTTCTGAATTTTAAAATTTCTGATACACATAGTGTAAATAATATAAACAACAAAGAAGGGGTTTAAAATTTAAAAAACCTTATCACTCTTGTCTGGTCCCAACTCAGCTACAGTGTTGGTTCAGGTGTGATAACTGCTGTTTCTGTTTTTAGTTCTTCTAGTGGTTATTTTAGCAAACTACACTCTGAAATTTAGTGGCTCAAAAATTTGTTTTATGGTATTACGGATTCAGTGGATCAGGGATTCAGGCAGGGCTGGGCTGGGTGATTCTGCTGCTTTGGGTGTTGACTGAAGTCATCCCCTGGTACCCAGCTGGTGGATGTGCTGGTCCACAGGGTCCAAAAAGGCTTTGCTCCCATGACCTGTTGCCTTGGTGGGAGTAGCTGGAATGCTGGGCTCACTCAGCAGTGACCGGTGAGCAGAGCACCTACACATGGTGATTTCATTTGTCTTCATGACAACTACACCTCTTCATGGTGACTTCAGCATGGTAGCTCCAGGTAGTTGAACTTGTGTGGCAGCAGGCTTCCCCCATGTATTAGTAAGGGTTCTCCAGAGAAACATAATCGAGAGAGACAGAGAGTGTGAGTGTATGTGTATGTGTATAAAGGTGTATAAAGATATGTATAAATAAGGAATTGGCTTATTCATTTTAGAGGCTGGCTAGTCCAAAACTGTATTGTGGGCCAACAGATGGAGACCAGGAGAGCCAACAGTCTAGATGAAGACTGAAGGCGGTCTGCTGGAGAATTCTGTCTAGCTTAGGGAGAGCAGTCTTTTTGTTGAGTTCAGACCTTCAACTCTTTGGGTGAGGCCCACCCACGTTAGGGAGGGCAGTCTGCTTTACCCATAGTTATCCGATTTAAATGTAAATCTCATCCAAAAACATCCTCCAAGTCAACACATAAAATTAACCATCATACTCTGCTGCAAGCGCCTTGGGCAAACCAGTAGGAAGCTTCATGGCCTTTTATGACAGTGTCAGAAGCTATGTAACTTCCCTTTTGCCAAACTTGGTTGGACCACAAAATTTGCTCAGGCTCAAGAAGAGGGGACATGTGAAAGAATTTGCAGCCTTCTTTTTATACTGCCACAGTCTGCCCTTGAATTCACAAATTTGACAATATCTGTTAACTTCCTGCTTAGGAAGAAGGGGATTTATACTCCCTCATACCTCTCTTCTTTCCTCTTCTCTCTGCATCCTGGCTTTTGTTAGATACCTTACTTTTAGTGCCTTATTTTTAGTTGGCTTCTTTTGGTTACCTTTATGATTTAAAAAGCAGTCCATTCTTTACCAGGCTGTGGAGATATGGAAAACTCAGGTTTGTTGAGGGTATCGTGTTAGGGACTAACATGGCAGGAAAATGGCAAAGTTGTCTTGAATGGGGGAAGCTTGACAATGAGGCTCTTGTTAAAACACTCCAGCCACTAGAGATGGGAACTATCTATAAGCATGTCCTCTTCATAAGCCTAGCAGGTGGCATAATTTTACAGTTTTAATTTTCTCTCTTTGGCTTTTAAACTGAGATACCTGTTTGCCTTTTCCTTTCTTGCACTTTGCATTTAAATTATGAATGCTGGAAGCAGATGATATTTTCACCACTGAAGAGTCTTATTACAGACACATGGTTGAGTGTTTGTATATGGATGTGCATGCAGAAAAAAGTGTCAGAAATAAGTGCCCTCTTTTTTCATTACCAAACCAATTAGTTAATTGGAAACAGAGTGTCAGGAGCCCTGTAACTGTTGGGGGTGTTTTGGGTCTTTTTTTTTTTTAATTCATTTAGTTGATTGAATTGAGCAATGGGGCTTAGTTTAACTCTAAGAACACATAATCCCTGTTTATAATTATCTGATCACCCAGGAAACACATAAGAACCTCTAGTCTTGTTGATTTGCATTCATTGTATATTGCAGATATAACCTTTTTTGATGTTTGTTTTATTAATTAAATTTGGCTTGGTTAGAGGCAAGAATGTAAATTTGTGTTTGATATCTGCATAATATTTTTGGCTAACTTTGTTCAGATTTGTGTTAATTCTGACTGGTTTACCCTTTGACCTTGGGGAAAAACAGAAACAGCAGTTAGAACAAAAGTAGACACTATGGGAGGCTGGGCGGGTCACCTGAGGTCAGGAGTTCAAGACTAGTCATGGCCAACATGGTGAAACCCCATCTCTACTAAAAATACAAAAATTAGCCAGGCGTGGTGCCACACACCTGTAGTCTTGGCTACTTGGGAGGCTGTGGCAGGAGAATTGCTTGAATCTGGGAGGTAGAGGTTGCAGTGAGCTTAAATCATGCCACTGCACTCCAGCCTGGGCGACAGAGCAAGACTCTGTATCAAAAAAAAAAAAAAAACTAAAGTAGAAATGAAGCCTGAATACTGTATTCACCTTTTCTTTCTTTTCCTTCCTCCTCCTCTCCTTCTCTCCCTTTCTTCTCCCTTCTTTCCTTTCTTTCTCCTTTCTTCTTCATCTCAATAGAGCTGCTTTTTCCTATAAAAACAATAGCTTTAGGGTAGCCCGTTTTGGGGGATGGGATTATCCCTGTTATGAGATGCTTTGGCTCACTTTTCTGCCAAATACTCCCTCATCTCTTTTACCCAAATGGCGCCACAGACCAATCTGACCATCTCGGTGTCATATCCCCTTCCAGTCACAACTCTTGCCTCAAGGGTATCCTTCTAATATAGATTGATTTAGTCAGCTTTTGAACTTTATGTACCTGGGATCACAGAGTGTGTACTCTTTTGTGTGTAGCTTCTCTCCACATTATATTTGTGAGATTGATCCATGTTGTATGTGGTTATGGGTTGTTCATGCTCATTGCTGTATAGTGTTCCATCATGTGAATATACTGCTATTCATCCTATGTAGATGTACATTGAGTTTCTAGTTTTGGATCAGTATGAAAAGTACTGTCACGAATGATTTTTGTATGTATTTTCTGGTGAATATATCTACACACTTAGGTTGGATATATTTCTAGGAGTGCAATTTTTAGGCCGTACAGTTCAGTTGGGGTAGATACTATCAAAGTGGTTTTACCAACTGATATTCCCAACAGTGGTGTAGGAGTTTCATTTGCTCCGTGGTGCTTGTTATTGTCTGTTGTCTTATTTTAACTAAGCTGGTGTGTGTTAATGATTCCCTAGATGACTAGTGAAGATGAACACCTCAAAAAGGGTTCATACTTTTTATTTTATTGCATAGCAGAGTAGAAAAACAAAGCCATTTAAATAATTTATCTAGAGACATTATATCAGTTCTTTAACCAGTTTAGCTTTTCTGTTTCTCTATATTCGTATCTTGTGAGTTTTTTCTTTTAAGTTTTATGAGAGATGTATTTCAAGGAATTTACTCCTAATAAAAATTTAAAGAACAGAAGTTTATGAATAATTGTACTAGTTCTGAGAAGGCATTTAAAGGGTGAAACTTTGCTACTACTATATTAGTCTTTCAATTTTTCTAATTTGTTAATTATTGATTTTTGGCTTTCACTTTTGACATTTTTATAGGAGAATTGGACTGAATCATGTTCTATAGTTTCCCAGAATTAAATGTCCACATAAATATAAAAGAAAACTTGAGATCCTGATGGACAATTTTTTAAAGGATAAAAGGGGAGTTGTCAACACAGGGATAAGTTAGCTATTATGAGGCTTTGGTGTCAGTGCTGTAAGTTTTTGTCATTTTTTAGCAAATGAAAGGAGTAGTTTCAAGGAAACCTCACATGGTTTGAGTTGGTTTTGATTTATTTCCTTGTTGACATTTTGAAATTTCTTCCTTCAGCTTTTATTCTGAGCACCTATTTTATCCTCTCGGTGGTTTCTTTTTAAGAGCTGTGTGCCTCTGTAGGAATGCAGCATGCAACTGTCATCTAGCTTTGTACTTATTCTGTGCATATGTTCCATCTTCCCTTAAATATTATTGGGGTATTGCTGATCGCAGAATAGATATAAGGTGGTCTTAAATATCTGTAAGGTACTTATAAGTATTGTTTGGCCTTTTGGTGGCAAGACTATATCCTGGGTCAAATAATCTAAAGGGTCTTTGGAGAATTCAGGCTTTTGACCTTGGAGGCAGAGTAAGATTTCCCTGCCTCCAGAGACACCACACTTTTAACTCCTTTCAGAGTTACAATTCAGGAGTAGGAGGAAAGTGTGCTGAATTCCTTTCAAGGAAAGGTGGCTGAGACAGACATGATTGAAGATTTCTAAAGTCATCACAGTTTCTCAGCTCTGGCATGTTTTCAGTAACAGTTGGGAGAAGCAATTCAAATAACCGCTGATGAAAGTTGTCATACATTGTTTTTACTTTTTTAAAGTTGAGGGAATTCAGGGCTAGCTCCCTAATGAGATCATGTGAAGTTAGTGATATTCTTTCTGGTGTGTCTTCATTGGAGTCAGCGGGGAGGGAGGAGGAGCAGTTTTGGCTGTAGATTGGGATCTGAAAATTGTTCATAATGCTGGGAATGACAGAAATGTGGGTGGGAGGTGCAGTGCAGAGACACTGGCTTGAGGAATAGCAAGGCCTTTTATGATGTGCCTAGGTGGGAAGGGAGTTACTAGGTTATGCTTCAGAGGCATTCAGAAATATTTGTTGAATGAATATGGATCATTTTATCAGCATACTAAGGCTGTCAGATCTGCATGAAGCTATTAATTCACTAGTTATCATCATAGTGGTTTAGCAGCCCACTCGGTGGTACCTGTCCTTCAGGTGGTTAGGAATTTCGTGCCTCCATCAGCGTAAGTTTGAACACTTGGGTTATGAAGAGATTTGCCCTAATGAGGTTTGACCCCAGCTGCCTTGCCAGGTGTGCTTCTGAGTGTGATTTCTGTTCTTCACCACCCCCTACACACACATGTGCACACACAGACACCTCGTTTTTTTTTGGTGAGCGCAGAGCTGTGAGGGAACTTATTAGTTATCCTTCCAAAAATTGAGCAAGCTGTGTGTTTTTTTTTTTTTTTTGAGACAGTCTTGCGCGGTCAACCAGGCTGGAGTACAGTGGCATAATCTTGGCTCACTGGAACCTCCGATTCCCTGATTCAAGTGATTCTCCTGCCTCAGCCTCCCTAGTATCTGGGATTACAGGCACATGCCACTATACCCAGCTCATTTTTGTATTTTTAGTAGAGACAGGGTTTCACCATGTTGGCCAGGATGGTCTCGATCTCTTGACCTCGTAATCTGCCCACCTCGGCCTCCCAAAGTGCTGGGATTACAGGTGTGAGCCTCTGTGCTCAGCTGCAAGTTGTGTTTTGTCAGGACAGTTTCGATCAAGTTTTAGGCTAATAAAGAACACTGTTTCTTTTTTAGGTTTATTTTAGCCAACTTCAGGAAACAAAAGCCTACTGTTTGGATGTTCATGGGAAAATAGGAAAACCTAATTGTAAGCCTTTTTTTTTCCTTTAGTGAAATCCTACATGCTTATAGAGCTTTTTGACACTTTCTAGTGAAGGTAAGCTTTTCTTACTGAGAAAGGTGGGAGATATCATGTCTGGGCTTAATTCTGCCTGTTGTAGGGAAGGGTGTGCCAGAGGCCCACCTTTTGAGGTTAAGAATGAGTAATAAGACCTTGAGGATTGTGTGTGTGTGTGTGTAGACAGAGTTTCACTCTGTTGCCCAGGCTGGAGTGCAGTGGCGTGATCTTGGCTCACCGCAACCTCTGCCTCCCTGGTTTCAAGCGATTATCCTTCCTTAGCATCCCGAGCAGCTGCAATTACATTTGTGCCCCACCACACCCACGTAATTTTTGTATTTTTAATAGAGACAGGGTTTCACCATATTGGCCAGGCTAGTCTTGAACTCCTGACCTCAAGTGATCCACCTGCCTCAGCCTCCCCAAGTGCTGGGATTACAGGCTGAGCCACCACACCCGGCCAACCTTGAGAATTCTTAGCCCTAAATGATCTCATGAAGTACCCTTGGTACTGTGGAAAAAAACTGTCAGTCGTTCCTTCTCTGTCAACTTTCATAGCAAAAGGAGGAAACACTGCTTAATGGACTTGAAGTTTATATATTTATGAATCATTTTCTTGGGAACTTTTCAAACAAAAGATGTTGTAAACCTCTGACCTCACATGGAGTTTGACCAAATAACTGTGCTTACCTGTTTAGGAGACCCATCTGATTTGAGTCTTGGCTTAAAGCAGTTGTTCACATGTTGAAGTCTGTATTTAAGCTCAGGTCCCAGGCTGGGTTCGGGGGGCACCAAATCCGTGGAAACCGTGTTTCATCCTGAGCGTCCCCTTTTCCCTCCTTGACCCCCAGTGATCCAGGGCAGTTTTTACTTTACCATTTCTTCCTTGCTTTTTACCTTCAGTTTTGGGCTGGACACCTTGAGGGGATCTGATTCAATCTAGGGGAGGGGCTAGAGCATGGGGTCTAGAATCGAAACTCTACTATCTCCTGCCAGATGTGTGTTTCCTTTGCTTTTTTGTGTTTGGAAAGAAACGTTAATATTGTTATGCCATGCTGTTTAAGTGTGTAAGGAGGAGGAGCTGGGAGGGAAGATGAAGGAAGGAAGACCTAGGATGTAGTATTTCCTGACTATAAAACTCCCTAGGAGAAATTCCCAAAGAGCCACCTTGTTTACTTTAGGCCAGAGGAGCAGAGAAAGGGCAGTGACCCTAGATGACATACAGTGAACAAGAGAAGTAGAACTCTGGCAGGAAGTAAAGGGTAGAGGCAGGCTCAGGGACCCAAGTCTCACAGGAAACCACAACTCCATGAAGCCTATGTGGAGTTTCTTAGCATTGTCTTTTAACTTTCACTAGGTACCTTATAATTGCGCCTTTTCCCTCAAAGCCCGCTCTCACCGTGGCCTCCGGATATCAAGATCTGTCAGCCTTATCCTAGTAGGTGTTCTTAGTTTCTCTGGACTTCCAGCTTGTCAGGATCTGCCACAGATTTGCAAGGGGTGGTGTTGAATATTTTTCCTTCAGAAATTAAAATTTTAATTCATGTATATTTTCATGAGAGTAGCTTAAGTATTGCTTTTCTTTGGCTTCTAGAAAAAGGTTTGAGAGGTCTAGTAATTTTCATCAAGTTCTGTTTTAAGCAGTCATTTGTGAAACTATTCACATCCTCAGCTCTTGGTAAGATTTCCATGCAGAGACTAATACTAAAAAGCTAAAGAAGAACCTGGACTTTTTGAAATGATTTTGATCTCCCATAAAATCCCAGACAATTACATTTCCTTATTTTGCCAGGAGACTGGTATGCCAGTTAAGTTTATAACCTCGATCCTTGTTTTATCCCCCATCAGTTAGAGATTAATTACATGCCTTTGGAACGGTGAGCTGTAAAACCTTGTCATCTTTCAACATACTATTGTTCTCAATAAGGTCTTCTAAAGGTTAGACAAACAAGTCATTTAGGTTTTCCTCCTCCCCCTAAAGCACGTGTTTTTAAGGCAAAAACTTGAGTTAGAAAAAGACAGAAGTTATATTTAGTTTATTTGTTATGCAGATGGTTAGCATGAAAATGAGCTGGCAGTAAGAGCTGCAGTTCTGTCTACCTTCTTTTTGACTGCTCTAGGTATTAATCATTCCATTGATCATTAAAACAGTTTAAAAAATCAGTGGTTTCATCACTCATGTTAGTCTAGGTATGCTCAGTGACTTAAAACAGTTTAATTTCTAGGCTTAATGAACCACATTACTCTGGGACATACTTACGGTAGAAGTTAAGAAAGGAAACGACCATGGCCAGCCGTGGTGGCTCACGCCTATAATCCCAGCACTTTGGGAGGCTGAGGTGGATAGATCAGTTGAGCCCAGGAGTTCAAGACCAGCCTGGGCAACGTGGTGAAACCCTATCTCTACAAAAAATATGAAAATTAGCTGGGTGTGGTGGCATGCACACGTAGTCCTGGCTATCTGGGAAGCAGAGGTGGAAGGATCACCTGAGCCTGGGGAGGTTGAGGGTGCAGTGAACTGTGATCACAGCACTGCACTCCGGCCTGCTTGACAGAGTGAGACCTTATCTCAAAAAAATAAAAGGGAATGACTAGTTCATTCATAGTTATTAACACTTCTGCTTGTGTGTCACTTCTACTTGCCTTCAATTGGCTGAAGAAGGTCATGGCCAGGCCTGTCAGCAATGGGGTAGAGAAGTGCGATTAATTCTTCCACAGAGATGCTATAAGTCACATAACAATGGGGGATATAATCCTCTTTCAGGGGGTTAGCAAATAATTGGTAACAACATTATAATCCACCATAATGGAAAACTATTAACTATATTAACTCAAACTATATTAACTCAAAAATTTAATGGCCTGTATTCTGATTCAGAAATAGTTTTTATAATTGGTTATATCAGTATTTTGGGTTTTATTTTGAAAAGGTTGTGCCTCAGAAATCTGCCTACATATGGAAAACGGTCTAGTTTTTGGACAGGACTGATTAATCTTTTATGAGTTGGAGAGCTGTACCAACAACTTGGTAACTTTCCATTAGTTGTTTCCCAAGGCTCTAGATCTGTATTTTAATCAAGAAATTATACTTCTTTTTTTCTTGATTTTTATATCTTGATTTTCCATGTGTTGTTGCTATCTTATTGGTCAGTTGATTTTTGTTTAATTGCCTGAACTAATATGGTTTTGGCAGCCAATTGAAAGTGGATGCTACTGTCAAGGGAAGGGTAGAGACGGGGTCTTTTGACAGAAATAAAAGTTATTAAGGCTTTGTCAATCTGCCTTGGTATTTTTCTTTTAAAAGTGAAAGAACTGTTGCTGATATTCTTACTAGGAGATTTCTGTCTTATCATATAAAAGATATGAAATCAGAATTCTCTGAAGCAAGATGACAAAACATAATCATACATTGCTATGAGGAACAGAACGTTAGTACCTCAATGGTTATTCACCATCTACGTGTTGAGATTCAAAACTCTTTTGTGGGGAATCTTGGCCATTTCTGCATGTTCACCCTCATACTCCTTTTTATGAGGTGTGGGGGCCATCTATTTAGGCAAGAGTCTTAAGTAGATTCTGTAAGTTTTAGGAGAATGCTGAAGTCTCTTCTGCTTGATTGAAGTAGGTGGACGAAGCCTCAGTTGATATCAGACTCATGCACTTTGGGTTCTTCCTGAGCTGTTAACCTACCTCTATCTTTTTTTTTTTGGAGACAGAGTCTTACTCTGTTGCCCAGGCTGGAGTACAGTGGCATTGTCTTGGCTCACTGCAACCTGTGCCTCCCAGGTTCAAGAGATTCTTCTGCCTCAGCCTCCTGAGTAGCTGGGATTAAAGGCATGTGCCACCACTCCCAGCTAATTTTTGTATTTTTGGTAGAGATGGGGTTTCACCACGTTGCTCAGGCTGGTCTCGAACTCATGACCTGGTGATCTGCCCACCTTGGCCTCCCAAAGTGCTGGGATTACAGGCGTGAGCCATGGTGCCTGGCCCAGATTGTTTTATTGAATGAGCACCTACCATGTCTTCAGCTTACATTATTTAGAAATAGAGAAGAGCTTAAGAAATAGCCTCAGGAAACTCGCACATGATGATCCCTTTTACCTCTCTCAGTGGCCCTTTTTTGGAGAACTGTTAGAAAAGTTGCTGTAGGCCTTGATATGGAAAAATGCCGGCACATTTCTTGGGAAAATGCTTTATTTATTGAATAATGTAAATCTTGCAAGAGATTATGATTTCCTCATTGCTTTAACCAAATTTATATCCCACTATTGAAAAAAAGTAGAGCTTCATGATGATAACTAATTTAGGTCTCATTTTACTCTTCTGTTTTCCCTTGTACTGAGTTGTTGTTGTTTTTCTTTCTGTTTTTAAAATTAGAGGTAAACACAGTTACATCTTGTTTTGAAAGATGCCTTGGCCAGGCGTGGTGGCTTATGCCTATAATCCCAGCACTTTGGGAGGTGGATCATGAAATCAAGAGAGCGAGACCATCCTGGCCAACATGGTGAAACCCCATCTCTACTAAAAATACAAAAAAATTAGCTGGGCATGGTGGCACACGCCTATAGTCGCAGCTACTCAGGAGGCTAAGGCAGGAGAATTGCTTGAACCCAGGAGGCAGAGATTGCAGTGAGCCAAGTTCATGCTACTGCACTACAGCCTGGGTGACAGTGCAAGACCTGTCTCAAAAAAAAAAAAAGAAAAAAGATGCCTTAAGTGTTTTTGGACCAAGGTTTGGTACAAACATGTGTATCATGGTTATTTTGGGCAGTTACAAGTTTTAAGAGGGCTCTGTTTATGGGAGTGCACATACACACAGCTAGGTAACACTCCTAATGCTCCTTTCTATGCTCACTTAGTCTCCTTCATGGTTCTCACAGCAGAGCATAGGCTCTGTGTCGTACTAGGGGTACTCAGTACTCTGTCTCTGTGCTGAGACTCGGAGAAAGACGTTCTTTTTGAGCCCTTTTGCTCATGAGGAAGGGAATGCCCTAGGTAGGGTCTTTTCTCCGGGCCTGGGACCCAGAGTGGGACTGAACTGGCAGAAGGCAAATGCCATAATGGTTATTCTGCAGGGACAGATCTGGAAGGGACTGCACACTAACTTTTGGATTTGAATTTGCTATTTTCTGATGAGTGACTTTGGTATCGAATGTAGCTCACTCCGTAAACGCTAATGCACTCCTTAGGCTTAGTAAATATGTGTCTGCCTGTGCTCTCCTGACCACCAGCCTCTGCCCTGCCCTGGTTTTCACTTTACCCCTCCCTCGGTGCTGACAGCTCATGGAAATCAAGCCAGGATTGGCCCAAAAGCTAAATGCCTGCACTGCTGAGCCGTGGTTTCCCATGAAAATGCCTTCCCTGACCTTGCCTGACTTAATGTTAGCCTTTTGCTTTTATTGATGGGTAATGCAAAACATGGCATATTAAGAGTCTTCTATAAGGTCTCACTTCTTGATCTCTTCCGTAGACACTTATTCTCGTGGTGACCTCATCTTCTCTCATGGCTTTAAGAAGTGGTTCATGGGCCGGGTGTGGTGGCTCATGCCTGTAATCCCAGCACTTTGGGAGGCCAAGGCAGGTGTATCATGAGATCAGGAGATCGACACCATCCTGGCCAACATGGTGAAACCCTGTCTCTACTAAAAATACAAAAATTAGCTGGGCGTGGTTGTGCATGCCTATAATCCCAGCTACTTGGGAGGCTGAGGCAGGAAAATTGCTTGAACCAGGGAGTTGGAGGTTGCAGTGAGCTGAGATCACGCCACTGCACTTCAGCCTGGTGAGAGTAAGACTCCATCTCAAAAAAAAAAAAAAAAAAGAAAAGAAAAGAAAGAAGTGGTCGATATTCTAATCATTCTGACATTTAGGTCTCCAGCTCTGACTTTTTTCTCCAGTTCCACTCCATAGATTCAACTCTTTCCCAGTATCTATACCCGAGTGCTAGGTGGCCACCTCAAATTCAGTGTAGCCATAGCAGAATTTCCTATTTCCTCCAAACAACTCCTACCCACGGGTTTCTGGTGGTAAAACCCCTAAACTTTGTAATCATCTTTACTCCCCTATCTCATACACCCTACCTTTAATTCAGTAGCAAATCCTGTTAGTTCCACCTTCAAATATATGCAGAATCTTCATCCTTCTCCCTCTTTCCATTCCCACCATCCTCTCTCACCTAGATTACTGTACTAGCCTCATTACTGAACTCTCTGCTTCCCTTACAATCCATTCTCAACAGCCACCTTTTAAAAACAAAAGTCAGATTGTGGCACTGTGTAGACTTTCTGTTGCCTCCCTGTTTCCATGGGAAGAAAAGCTTTTACAAGGAACTCCATGGCTTTCCTTGCCTGGTTCCTTGTTATTCTGTAGCCTTTCCTATGCTTGCCCCCTCTCTGCTCTTCCACAGATACCCCTATTGCTTCCCCTTACAGCCTTTGCACTGGCTCCTTCCTGTGCCTGAAGTGCTCTGTCCTTATCTCAATGAGGTCTTTGCTCAGATGTCACCATCTCAGTACCGTTGACTATTCAAAGTTATAATCTGTCTTCTGGCACCCCTGGCCCCTGTTAATCAGCTTGGCCTCTTTCTTTTTTTTTCATATTACAAATCAACCAGTATTATTATGGAATTTACCTATTATATTTTTAGTTTATTTTCAGCGTATCCCAATAGAATATGGGCTTCTCCAGGGCAGGAACCTTTAGCTAGCTTGCTGGTTGATGGTACATCAAGCTGCTAGAACAGAACCTGGAAACATGGAAGACACTTAAATAGATACCTGTTGTTAAATGAACACTGATCAAGATTTACTATACTGTTCAGAATCCATTATATGAGGCAGTATATATTTCAGTTCACTGTTAGGAAAACACTTCCTTGATGAACAGTTGGGACTCCCAACTTACCTGTTTCCCTTTTCTACTTTGGCTACCAGGATGGCAGGAACTAAGTGTTGTGCTTAGTTGTGAAAGTGATTGGCTTCAACATGTTGATGGAATAATATAGCTCTTCCCCTCCACTCCCCTTTCCCCAGCCTTTACTTGATTAAGTTCTGTAGTTCTTTTCATTTTTTTCTTGACAATAACTCTGCCTTTTATTGTTTGACTTTTCAAGTAACTTTTGGGAGTGTATGGTATGTAAGAATTCACATCAATCTTCAAAGGAAGATTATTCATATGTTACAGAGATTTGCTTGTCTTAAATTATGGCTGGATTTATTTTAGCTTTGGCCAGGTTGGCACCATTGTTTCAGGTAGTATGTCACTTACATTTTTTTTTTTTTTTGAGACAGGGTCTTGGTCTGTCACTCAGACTGAAGTGCAGTGCTGCGATCTTGGCTCACTGCAACTTCTGCTTCCTGAGTAGCTGGGATTACAAGTATCCACTACCCTACCTGGCTAATTTTTGTATTTTTAGTAGAGATGGGGTTTCACCATGTTGGCCAGGCGGGTCTCGAACTCCTGACCTCAGGTGATCTGCTCACCTTGGCCTCCCAGAGTGCTGGGAGCCACCCTGCCTGGCTACTGACTGGTTTTGATCAGTGTTTCTGAAACAGTAATTTTGGTATTCTGTGTCTCTGCAAGCTTCTGTTTGATTGAATTTCACTGATGCAGGTATTAACATGCTTGTAAATTACTATTGTCTATGGCTTTGGTTAGTCAATCCCAAACTCTTGCTTTTCTTTTTCTTTTTTTTTTTTTAATTATTATTTATTGAGACAGAGTCTTGCTCTGTCTCCCAGGCTGGTGTGCAGTGGTGTGATCTTGGCTAACTGCAACCTCTGCGTTCTGGGTTCAAGCGATTCTCCTGCCTCAGCCTCCCGAGTAGCTGGTACTACAGGCACGTACCACCACGCCCTGCTAATTTTTGTCTTTTTAGTAGAGATGGGGTTTTGCCATGTTGGCCAGGCTGGTCTCGAACTCCTGACCTCAGGTGATCTGTCAGCCTTGTCCTCTCAATGTTCTGTGATTACATGAATGAGACACTGCTTCCAACCAAATCTTGCTTCTTTAACTCAACGACACTGATTTTTGACAGAATATGTATATATCTGTATATATACATATATATGTTTGAGACAGAGTCTTGCTCTGTGGCCCAGGCTGAAGTGCAGAGGCATTATCTTGGCTCACTACAACCTCCTCCTCCCTGGTTCAAGCGATTCTCGTGCCTTGGCCTCCTGAGTAGCTGGGATTTCAGGCATCCACCACCATGCCTAGCTAATTTTTGTATTTTTTTTTATTAGAGACAGAGTTTCACCATGTTGGCCAGGCTGGTCTCAAACTCCTGGCCTCAAGTGATCCGCCTGCCTGGCTTCCCAAGGTGAGGCCTACAAAAAGCTGTAGAAGGTTGTATTTTTGAGCTGGCCAGAATTGTCAATGGCTCTAGTAAGTGTTGCATTTTTTTTTTTAAGCAGGCACATGGTGACGTTAGCGCTGCGGTTTAGGAGAATAAGCAGCAAAGGTTGGGCTGGTTGCTCTGCTCTCCTGGCTGCCATTTCTCCATTAGAACTGGAATTGGGGATTTCACAAGGACCCCTTGGAAACTGCACAGTTTTACAAAAAAATTGCATTTGTCACCCAAAGGATCACTATTTTTCTAGAATTTCTGAAATAAAGGATCAGTTTGTTTCTAAAATTTGGTTACCTGAAGCTATTGACAAATTAGTTGTTTCCTATTCAGGTTGCTTTTAATTAAGTTCTGCTTGCACACCCACATATATCCCTCTCTACCTCTGAGGAGAATGAGCCCTTTCTTGGAGAACACAAAAGTAGTAATTCTGATTTTATTTTGTGATCTTAGTCACTTAAATTATGGAGCTAATGAGCAACCTGAGAAATCCTAAAGTCTTCAAGGAGTATGAGCCTCCCGGTGCTGTCTCTCAGGCATTTCTCCCAGCAAATGGGAGAGTAATGACCGTTCCCCAGCCCACAGGTAGGAGCTGGCAGGCAACACCAGCAGTGGTAGACCTAGAAGTCTTAGACTGTCTTAGATGTAATTTGAAATAAGGCTTTTATTGTGGGAGCAGTACGCATAAGACCATCATTGGTTCTCATGTGGGAAAAACCCTTGAATATTGGCTCTGACAGATTTTAAGGCTGGGTGTGGTGGCTCGTGCCTGTAATTCCAGCTGAGGCTGGAGGATTTCTTGAGGCCAGGAGTTCAAGACCAGTCTGGGCAACCTAGCAAGACCCTGTCTGTACAAAAAAACAGAGATAACTCTGTTCTTATATCTTTTTAAAAGTGTGTGTGTATCTGTGATCATATTCTCTCCCCCTGTTAAATCACAGATTGATAACAGACTTTGTATATTGTTACGTACCTTTTTTCACAGAACTGTGTCTTCAGACTGCTCCATATAGAGGTGTGGGTTTGTTTTTTTAATCATTTTAAACAGCAGCATAGTATTATTTTAAACTCTATATTTTGTTGAATCAGTTTCCTATTTATTTTGCTACATCCAACAATGCTGCAAGGGCTAACTGTACATGTATTGTTAGGCTCACATGTGATAGTGCCATGTTTGATGAACATGGAATTACCAGGTAAAAGGATATGTGCCTTTTCACTTGTCACAGATAGTACTCCAAGTGCCTCTCATGGAAGCTGTGCTAATATATGCTCTCACAGGCAAGGTATGAAAGTACCGGTTTCTTTACATCCTTGCCAGCACAGTATGTTATGGAATTTCTTAACCTTTGCCAATCTGTTAAGTGAAAAATGGTATCTCATCTGGTTTTAATTTGCATTTCTCTTAGGAGAATGAGCATATTTTCATGAATTTATAAGAGCTATTTGTATTTATCTTTCTGCGAACTGTTCATATCCTTTGCCATTGGGCTGCTACCAAGTTTGTATTACATTTTTACCTAAGGGAGCCTCTCAGGTGACAAGAATTGGACTCGGATTATATTACATCTTTTGACTCGGATTATATTACATTTTTTCCATGTAGATGAATTTATCAGCAGCTTATTTTAAAGTCTTTGGATTTAATGTCATAAAGAGAAAAAGGCATTCCCCATCTTAAAATTATTTTTAAAAAAATGTTGGCCAGGCACGGTGGCTCATACCTGTAATCCTAGCACTTTAGGAGGCTGAGGTGGGCGGATCACGAGGTCAGGAGATCAAGACCATCCTGGCTAACACGGTGAAACCCCATCTCTACTAAAAATAAAAAAATTAGCTGAGCATGGTGGCACATGCCTGTAGTCCCAGCTACTCAGGAGGCTGAGGCAGGAGAATCACTTGAACCTGGGAGGCGGAGGTTGCAGTGAGCCAAGATCACACCACTGCACTCCAGTTTGGGTGACAGACTAAGACTCCATCTCAAAAAAAAAAAAGTCCAGGCTTTCTTTTGGTACTTCAGTAGTTTCAGTATTTTTGTATTAAATTATCTTTCCATATTGTATCTATTTTTGTGTATGTGTGGATCCCAATTTCCTTTTTTTTCCCGAGATAGCTACTGGTTTTCCCAGTCATTGATTAATCGTCCATTTTCCCTCTGACTAAATTCCACATGCCTGTGTGTCTGTTTCTTGACCTCTCTTGGGTTGCTCTGCCTAGCTCTGTGGTGTTGATCTGCCTAGCTATTCATGTTTTCGTTGTGATACTCTTCTAATTGCTAAGAACATGTTTGTATTAGGGAGGATTGGGCTTATTTTAAATATTTTATTGTTAATGTTAATTACCAGTTTTGTAGTGGCATTTAAAAATTGAGTGGCTGGGAGTAGTGGCTCATGCCTGTAATCCTAGCACTTTGGGGAGGCCCAGGAGGGTGCAGTGCTTTTAGCCCAGGAGTTCGAGACCAGCCTGGACAACATGATGAAACTCTGTCTCTGTGAAAAAATACAAAAATTAGCCAGGCATGGTGGGGCATGCCTGTAGTTCCAGCTACTTGGGAGGCGGAGGTGATCCTCCTACCTCGGCCTGGGGAAGTAGACGCTATAATGAGCCATGATTGTGCCACTGCACTCCAGCCTGGGTGACAGAGTAAGACAACATCTCAGTAAAATAAAACGATTTTTAAAAATGAGTTATGCAAACTTTAAAGGAAACTGATCGTATTTTATGTAACTCAAAACAAGTTTAGGGACTCAGGCTGGTAAAGGTCAGAGTTTTCTAACTCAAGGTTTGCTTCCTTTTTTAAATCCCTGCAGTGAGGGGGAAAGGATGCTAAAACAATGGTAACAAGTACTTAATTGGCTGAGTGTGGTGGTTCAGGCCTATAATCCCAGCACTTTAGGAAAACCCATCCAGGAAGATCACTTGAGGCCAGGAGTTCCAGACCAGCCTGGGAAACAAAGCAAGGCCTTGCCTCTACGAAAAAGAAATTAGCCACTTGTGGTGGTCCGTGCCTATAGTCCCAGCTGCTCAGGAGACTGAGGTGCCAGAGTCGCTTGAACCCAGGAGGTTGAGGGCGCAGTGTAATCGTACCACTACCCTCCATCTTGGGTGACAGAATGAGACCCTGTCTCAAAGAAAAAATAAAAGTAGTACTTAATTTGGGATCAAGATTGGCTTACGAATTAGAACATTCAGGCTTGAGGGAGAGAAAAAAGCAATTAAATAGGTCAACAGTTGCAAAGCAAAACTCTCAGTTTGAGAGTTAGATGAAAAGATTTGATTGTGGGACTCTCTGTCATTTGAGATGTGACTCTTGGTCCAATCTCAAGTTATGAAAATACAGCATCAGTAGTTAACTGGAGTACAGCAACATTGATGCTTTTCTTTTTGCAACGTCTTTATTTGCCTAAGATGAAGAAAGAGACCATAGTGAACCAGAGGCCATTTTATTCTGAGCTGTGACACAATAAAACGCTTTCTGGCATCTGTGCTCAGTGTTACTCTACAATAGCCCATACATTGGGGAAAAAATGTAGCTACTTCTTTGTGTGTGTGTGTGGGGGTGGGGGGGCTCTACATTGTTGTTACCTTATATTGTGATACAAAGACAGAAGAGAACTTTTGTCTAGGTGCCCACCTGAGACGTCCACCTGTCCTCCAAGTAGCATGCACATGAGTGAGGAATTTCAACAACTTGTTTTTTTCCTATAAGATAATTAGTGTGAAACATTCACTGGATATGAGCACAAACAGAGATATTATAGACTAGACTGTAAAATCATCTGTGGGGGCCACTCTGAGCCCCCGTGGTCAGTCCTTTCCTTGGATGACTCTAAAGAAAACTTAGGGCCCACTTAGACATAACAGTGTGCACAGATTAAAAAGGAGCTTGAGAGCATTCATCTTTTTTTTAGCAGTTTTTTTTTTTTTTTTTTTTTTTACCATTTCAATCATTTTGAGTGTATAGTTCAGCGATGTTAAGTATGTTTACATTGTTGTGCAGCCATCATCACCATCCATCTCCAGAACTCTTTCATCTTCTTAAATAGAAACTCTGCACTCATTCAACCCTTAACTCCTCATTTCCCCCTCCTCCCTCCAGCCCCTGGTAACATTCTACTCTCTAATTGTTTTATTTTTAAATTTAGATATATAGTTGATACTCAGAAGCTTAACATTCTTTATACGAAAGTCTTCACCAAGCTTCTTGGCTTAAGCATCTTATTTGCTGCTTAAGCCTTACCCTGGGAATAAAATACAGCCTTTATCACCGTTTTTGGAACATCTTGGAAGTGGGTAAAACTGCCTGAGTTTATTATGTAGAAGTGCGCTTCCAGATTTCTGGAGCGTGGCTTGGAGATTTTCATACCAGCAGTAGGGTCTCAACCTTGTTTTTCTTATCTCTTGGCAAGAAAGCAAAGCTGGCCATTGGGGTATAATAAACCTTGTGTACACAGCTGCAGGAGGGAGCAGGGAGGTGGCTGTGCTTGCAGGCTGGGTGCCTTGCCGAAGATAATGGGGCATCTCTGGCACCATGTTGCTGGTCCGAACAGTTCTGGAATTGCATTTTGTCCTGCAGTGATGTCTTTGAAGAGGAAAGCACTTTTGAATATTTGCATTGCTTTGAAGCCAGTGCCATGGAAATACTGTGACTTATTGCCAGTTAGAGGCAAAGCTGAGTGTGTGAGGTTTTGAACAAAGATTGTTTAAAAAAAAAAAAAAGGAGATAATCATTAATTTTTTTCAGAAAAATTGATTGAACCCCAGGGGTGATTTGGAGGAGTTGTAGCTGTTTTTAGAATCTGTTGCTAATCAGCGTGTATCATAGGTTAAGAGCATTAGTGTGGGTGCAGAGTTTAGATTTGCCAATTCGTCACTTTAGGCATGTTTAACCTTTCTAAGCTTGTTTCCCCATTTGAAGAATGGACATAGAGAAAATTTGTCACTGGGCTCCTTCTAGGGGACAGATGAGATAAGGCATAATATACATTTAAAGTGCCAGGCACAGTCTAAATACTACTTACTGCTCCTGGACAGGCATAGAAAATGGAAAACTATGTATATATTTTCCCCTCCTCCAAAACACTCCTAAGACCATCTGATCTATATTTGACTTATCTGAATCCTGAATAGTTTTTACTGGATCATATTCTGGTATCTGGATTGTCCTAGTTTGGAGGTGGTACTGCTGGGTGAGAAGCCAAGGATGAGAGAAGCTGTTTTTTGGAGGCCCAGTCCATCAAAACAGGTGGCATTTCTAGTTCCTGATAGAGTGAGACACATGCAAAGATCATGGGGGTTTTGAACAGTTTCTATGCATTATGTGTTGCTTTTAATCTAGAAGTAGGCTGGAATTGGTTTTCGGCAGCTAAGTTCATTATGTGGTTGCCTCTAAGCCATGCCTCCCCTTTTCCATGTTTGTGAAAAGCAAAACAGCATCACCAGGCACATTATCCTTAGGAGGATCTGGAGATTGACCAGCTGGCACTCCCAGATTTCACATTTGTGTTGAGATAAGGAGAATAGTATAAGTCACCCAGCCTTTTTGTCATTCTGCATTTTTGCCTACAGGGATGAACAGAGGCTTGCAGCTTGGGAGAAAGGGGTAGGCAGAACCAGTTCTGTTGACTGGTGGACCCAAATAATGCATCTGCTTTGATAACTGCCTATCTTGATTTACTTGGAAATGGCATAGAGTAAGAAATAGTTGGTGGGAGTGTGAAGAATGAGCCTTTAGACTGACCCAGCTTGTGAAAATTCAGAAAATGTAATGTAGAAGTGTACATTCTTCCAGCTTGTGAATCCTGAACAATGGAATTGTCAGAAGAACTTTCGAAACTTGTTCTTTTTTGAAAGCATTATTGTGCTCAGTTGGGCACATGTGCTTTGGTCTACAAAATTTGTGCCTTAATCACATTGCTGGGGAGGCTGTGGATTTCACTATCAACAGAAAGTAATGTAAGATGTGATATCTTCTCAGCAGGCACTAGGGAGGTTTTCTTGAAAGAAAAGGGGAAAATGCCACTCTTAAGCAAACAATGTGGACTGTGTTGGCAGACATATGTCTTCAAAACATACCAGCAGAAAATGATTTACTTATTTGCCCCTTAGTTTTATCTTGATCACTCCTAGGGTGATTTTTCTCCCTCTTAGTTACGCAGCAGCCTGCTGGCTGACATTTAACTACTGACTGTTCATCCTGGGGAATAAACTCCTATAATTTATAGTCAAGGGTACAGATGTAAAGCGACAGAAAGGATGATGTTTCTAGTGCCTTTTTTCTTCCTCTGATGGCTTCTTCCAGAAACTTGATGAAAGCAGCAACACTAAATCATGTTTACAATAAGAAAGCTGCTTATTTTTCTTAAGTAAAAAATGATACGAGTTTCTGTAAAATTTTGCCCATGTAACAACAATTAGTCTTTTAATTTGAGTTGTGTATTATAATTCCATGGATGGAGATGGGTGGAGGCTGGGGCGAGAGGAAGCTGAGGTAAGAAGCCAGGCCAGAGAATTTAAAATGATGTCTTTCTTTGAGGATGCCCCCTTTGCCCCTCCTGCTGGCCTCACAACCGTGGGATCGGCCACATCACTTCCTGTCCAAGTTGGCACTGACAGTGGCACAGTAACTCTGCTCAGTGTTCTCGGACTGCAGCGGGCAAGTTTCCAGCAATAGAGTCACCCAAAGAAACAAGGCAGCCTCCTTTTTTTTTCTTTCTCTGTTGCCTTGGGCAGTTTCCCCGTACCTCAGTACCTATGTCCTTTGCTTTCAGAATAGCTCCATTAGGTCCCCAAACCTTGCCTTTGATTTATATGACTTCCTAAGGATCCCCTACATTTGCCTCTGTTTCCTTCCCTGATGCTGAGGCCCTTAGTCTTCCATGGGGGAGAGTCCTTGGGGGCTTTCCTCTGGGAGAAAAGAAGGATCTGTTCTTGTCCACCCTTCTTTCTCTCCAGGTGGAGAAATAGCTGACATTTTTGGTGCCTTCTGTGTACTGGGCACTGTACTGAGTGTTTTCACGTGTGACCTCACAGGTACTATGATCATCTCCAAGTGACGTTCAGAGAGGTGGTACACTGCAGGTCACAGGGCTAGGAAATGAGTAGCATGCAAGAAAAACGGCTTTACTCTCAGCATGAAGTGAGACAGACAATACCGTACACCTGCTGGGTGACAGTTGTCCCTGAGTTGTTAGGGCCTTTCCCCGCTTTGGGACTCCGCTTGCTTGGTGCACAGTAGGCAGCGAATGGGCTGTAAGAATCATGGTATTTGTGATTTCCTGTGTTCTTGACAGTTGAGGTATTCTCTAAGGCAGTTTATGTTCTCTCTGCCATGCTCCTCCCTTCCTTCTGAGTCCTCACAAACAGTCTTTATTATTTATATTTCTATTAGTAGGTCCGTTTAAGGCAATGTAGACTTTTTCTACCATGTTCCTCAAAATTCTTCCAGGCTCCATTCACTGCCCGCTTCCAAAGCCACTTCCACATTTTTTGGTGTTTGTTACAGCAGCATCCCACTTTCAGGTACCAAAGTCTATTAGTTTTTCTGCTGTAGTAAAACTCACAAATTTCATACGTAAAACAGCACACATGTGGGGCACGGTGGCTCACACCTGTAATCCCAGCACTTTGGGAGGCTGAGGTGGGCGGATCACTTGAGGTCAGGAGTTCAAGACTAGCCTGGCCAACATGGTGAAACTGTCGCTACTGAAAATACAAAAACAATTAGCCGGACGTGGTGGCGGGTAGTGCCTGTAATCCCAGCTACTCTGGAGGCTGAGGCAGAATAATCACTTGAACCCAAGAGGTTGAGGTTGCAGTGAGCCAGCTGAGATTGTGCCACTGCACAACAGCCTGGGCAACAGAGGAAGACTGTCTCAAAACACACACAACCGACCCCCCCCCCACACACACCCCCACACACTTAATGTATTACCGTTGTATAGATCAGAAGTTGGACACAGGTCTCACTGGAATAAAATCAAGGAGTCAGCAGGACCAGTTCCTTCTGAAGGGTTTAGGGGAGAATCTATTTAGAGATCACCTATATTCCTTGGCTTGTGACCCCTTCCTCCATCTTCAAAGCCACCAGTAGCAAGTTGAGTCCCTTTTACTCCTGACATTTCTTCTAGCTCCTCTTCTGTGATCCCATCTTTTTCTGTCTCACCACAGAAAGAAACGACTTTTTAAAAAGACTCATGATTAGATTGGGCCCATCTAGAATCCAGGAAAAATCTCTCCATCTCACAGTCCTTAACCTTACTGCCGTCTGCACAGTGACTTTTGCCACATATGTAACATATTCACAGGTTTCGGAATTAGAATTTGGACACCTTTTTCTGCCTGCCGCACGGTAAGGTGTAAACACACAATACAACTAACTCTCTGGTCTTAGTTCGCGGTTGGCACCCCTCTAGGTAAAGCGTGTGGTTTCTAATCAAGCATTTTATTCAGGGTGCATCTGTTCCACTTGGCTGGCAGCACACACCTTGCGGGTCAGGTGTGAGATGAGCAAGAGCTGTTGGAAGACTGGAAGCTACCTCTCTCCTTTAGAGAAAGGAAGAGAGAGAGAAACAAGGAGACCACTTGAGTTGTGACTCTTGCTTATTGTGAAATTAAGAACTAAAACAACAAAAACTCTTTCATAACAGAAATACTGAAATGTAAAATTAAACAAAGCTAAGCTTTGTCGATGCTTGCACCTTTGCTCTTTTGTGGAAAAATTGGACCCCTCTGTGACATTTGGTATGTTACTGAGCAGGGTTCCTTTGGGGAGGAAGAGAAGCCCCCTCTCCACTCCACACTTGGAATTTGATGCCAGTTCCTGTCTGACAGCTGGTTAGCCTGTCAGGCCCTCACAAGTTAAATCTCGTCTCAGGAAATAATTTGCTAGAAGATCAAAGCATGGATAGAGTAAATTAATTTTTCAACACACCACAGGTTTGGGATAATTGTCTCTCAAGTGTTGCTGATGTCTTTGATAAACAAGTGATTTGGGGGGTTGTTTTTTTTCTCTTGAGAATATAAATCTTGATTGATTTATATGTTGGAAAAGAACTCTTGAAAGCTTGCACCTAACATGAAGCTGTGGAATAACCTGAAATAATAATGATAGGTGTATTTCAACACCTGTCTCATTCAGAGCAGTGATTCTCAACAGGTGGGGATGGGAAGTGATTTTTTTTTTGTCCCCCAGGGGCATTTGGCAGTGTTTGGAGACATTTTCAATTGTTGTCATTCTGGGAAGGGGTGCTACTGGCATCTAGGGGGTAGATGCCAGAGATGCACAGAACAGCCCACAACAAAGCATTGCAGAATGTCAGTAGTGCTGAGGTTGAGAACTCCTGATTTAGAAAGCAGTGTTTTCTATTTTACTTATTTTCTTGTGTCTTAACACTATTCCTGGATTTAATTTCTTTCAGGGTGGGGTCCATCCTTTTATTTTCTCACTCAACAAGTTGCCCTCAGCAGGCTCAAACATCTATCTACTGTTGATTCTCCTCTCTCTTATTGAGCTATTCATCCATTTTTGTCTTGGAGCAGAGCTGTTGAGGGCAGCACTGATAAGCAGCTGGTAGAGCTGTGGCAGAATCAGCATGGTTGAGAGAGTGGAAAGAACACAAGCTCTGGACTTCTCTCAGCTCTGCTTTCTTGTCTGTAAAACAGAGTTAGTAATAGTGCCCAGCTTAGGATCATTGTATTTGAGAAAGATCATGTTGCAAAAAATTGGGGATGTAGTAAGTGCTCAGTAATGCCTTTTCTTCTCAGGCAGCTGAACAGGAGACTATGCAAGGTCCTCTATCCTGGGACCCTATTTTTTGTAAAATGTTGAATAAAGGAGGGGCAGACATCTTACACACTCCAGAATTGTTCTCAGTTCTCCAGGAAGAAGAGGAAAAGAAAAGAATTTATAACATTTCAGTAAAGGTTACTCTCTGATTGACAAAACAATTTTGAGGTTCCTAGGGGGCACATTCTGCCTCAGGCCAGAGCTATTTTTAAAACTAAATTGACAGCAACTGGTTCAAGTTGCAACAGTCCTAACTTAATTATAGATACCTGCAGAGGTTCCTTCACATCCCTGGGTTTCAGCAGCGTGGTGCTATCTAGTAAAAGCTATTGTTTGCTTAGTTATTCGTTTGAGAGTCAGCTTAGAACATAAGGAACGAGTCACATTTGGGGTTGAATTCTGTCTCTGGATCAGACTTAATTTTCCTATTTGTAAAATGCAAATAATGATAGTCCCTCAGGGGATGATTGTAAGGGTCAATTGATGCCATATTTGTTAGACACTTCGCGTAGTAAGTACTTCATAAATGACACCAGTAAAATTTTTTTGGTTGAAAATTTTCCAGCTTTTATTTGTTTTGTTTTATTTTGTTTTTTTTTTTGAGACGGAAGTCTCGCTGTATTACCCAGGCTGCAGTACAGTGGCACAATCTCGGCTCACTACAACCTCTAACTTTTGGGTTCAAGCTATTCTCCTACGTCAGCCTCCCAAGTAGCTGGGATTACAGGCAGGAGCCACCACACCTGGCTAATTTTTGTATTTTTGGTAGCAACAGGGTTTCACCATGTTGGCCAGACTGGTCTTGAACTCTGGCCTCAAGCGATCCACTCACCTTGGCCTCCCTAAGTGTTGGGATTATAGGCATGAGCTCCTATGCCTGGCTGAAAACGTTCCAGTTTTAAAATGTCATGTACATTTTTGATCAAGATTGCTTTGGCCATTTGGGGTGTTTTGGAGTTCCATACAAATTTTAGAATTTGTTTTCTCTATAAAAAATTACATTGGAATTTTGATAGCAATAGTATTAAATCTGTAGGTCACTTTGGGGAGAATGGACATTTTTACAGTGTTAATTCTTCCAATCCATGAATACAGGATATCTTTGCATTTATTTATGTCCTCAGTTTCTTTCAGCAGTATTTTATAGTTTTCAGCATACAGATCTTTCACCTCCTTGGTTAAATTTATTACTAAGTATTTCATTCTTTCTTTTTTTTGAGACAGGGTCTCATTCTGTCGCCTGGGCTAGAGTACAGTGGTGTGATCACAGTTCACTGCAGCCTTGAATTCTTGGGCTAAAGTGATCCTCTTGCCTCAGCCTCCCAAGTAACTGTGACTACAGGTGTGCACCCCCATGGCTGGCTCATTTTTTATTTATTTATTTTTTTGTGGAGATGAGGTCTCACTATGTTGCCCAGGCTGGTCTTGAACTCCTGGACTCAAGCAGTCCTTCTGTGTCAGCTTCCCAAAGTGCTAGGGTTACAGGTGTGAGCCATTGCACCCGGCCTTATTCTTTCTTGATGCTATTGTAAATGGAATCATTTTCTTGATTTCTTTTTTAGATAGTTCATTATTAGTATGTATAATAGAAATACTACTGATTTTTATATGTTGATTTTAGTATCCTACAACTTTACTGCATTTATGGGTTCTAACAGTTTTTTGGTGAAGTTCTGAAGGTTTTCTACGTATAAGATTATATAATCTGCAAACGGAGACAGATTAACTTCTTCCTTTCTGATTTTGATGCATTTTATTTTTCTTGCCTAATAGCTCTGGCTAAAACTTCTAGTACTATATTGAACAAAAGTAGTACTAGTGGGCATCCTTGTTTTGCTCCTGATCTTAGAGGAAAGGCTTTCAGCTTTTTACCACTGAACATGATATTAGCTATGGACATGTCATATGTGGCCTTTATTATGTTGAGGTCCATTCTTTATACCAAGTTTGTTGAGAGTTTTTATCATGAAAGGATGTTGAATTTTTAAATGATTTTTATCCATCTATTGAGATGATCATAGGATTTTTATCCTTCATTTTGTTAATGTGGTATTAATTTTAATTAATTTGTATATGCAGAGCCATCTTTGTATCCCAGGGATAAATCCCACTTGATCATGGTGTATGATTCTTTTAATGCATTGTTGAATTTGATTTGCTAGGATTTTTGCATCTATAGTCATCAAGGATATTGACCTGTAATTTTATTTTCTTGTAGTGTCCTTGCTGGCCTTGTAAAATGAGTTTGGAAGGGTTGATTCCCTCCTCTTCAGTTGTTGGCAAGAGTCTGAGAAGGGTTGGTGTTAAATCTGCTCTTTAAATGTTTGGTAAAATTCACCAGTGAAGCCACGAAGTCCTGGAATATTCTTTGTTGAGAGGTTTTGATTTCTGATTCAATCTCCTTACTTGTTATTGGTCTCTTCAGATTTTCTTTTTCGGTATTCAGCTTTGGCATAGGTTATATGTTTCTAGGAATTTATCCATTTCTTCTAGATTATCTAATTTGTTGGCATGTATTTGCTTATAGTAGTCTCTTATCTTTTGTATTTCTGTGATATCAATTGTAATGTGTCATCTTTCATTTATAATTCTGTCTTTTTTAGTTCAGCTAAAGGTTTGTCAGTTCTGTCTTTTCTCTTGTTTTTCTAGTCTCCATTTATGTCTGCTCTGATGTCCATTTTTTCCTTCTGCTGCTGACTTTGGGCTCTTTATTATTCTTTTTCTAATTCCTTAAGGTGTAAAGTTAAGTTTGAGATCTTTCTTCTTCCTTAATGTACGAGTTTATTGCTGTAAAGTTCCTTTTAGTACTGCTTTTGCTGCATCTATTAAGTTTTGGTTTGTTGAAACTCCCCCCTAAAAAACCTCAAAAAACAAAACTGGAGGCATCATACGACATGATTTCAAAATATACTAAAAAGCTATATGAAAGTAGCATAGTAATGGTGTAAAAACAGATATATAGACCAATGGAACAGAATAGAGAGCCCAGAAATAATTAATATTTACAGTCGGTGGCTCCTTGACAAAGTTTCCAAGAACACATAAGGGGGCAAAGAGAGTCTCTTCAATAAGTGGTATTGAAAAAACTGGACATCCACATACAGAAAAATTAAATTAAACGCCTTTCTCATACAATATACAAAAATCGATTCAAAATGGACTAAAGATTGGGGGCATAGCTCAGGGGTAGAGGATTTGACAGCAAAATGGACTAAAGTCTTAAACAGTAAGATCCAAAAGTATAAAACTACTTACACAGAGAAAAAGCATTTTGACATTGTTCTGGGCAGTGATGCTTTGGATATGACCTCAAAAGTTCAACAGACATGAACATAGAGAAATGGGATTGTGTTAAACTAAAAAGATTTCTGCATAGGAAAGGAAACAATCAATAAAATGAAGAGGCAGCCTGCAGAATGGGATAAAATGTTTGCAGGCCATATATCTGATGAGAGGTTAATATCTAAGATAGACAAGGAGCCCATACAGCCCAGTAGCAAGAAAACAATCTGATTAAAAAACGAACAGAGGACCTTAATAGACATTTCTCAATAGAAGACATACAGATGACCAACAGGTATATCAAAAGGTGTTCAATATCACTAATCAGGGAAATGCAAGTTAAACCACTGTGAGCAGCTGGATGCAGTGGCTCATGCCTGTAATCCCAGCACTTTAGGAGGAGGCCGAGGAAGGCAGATCACTTGAGATCAGAAGTTCGAGACCAGCTTAGCCACATGCCAAAACCTCGTCTCTACTAAAAAATACAAAACCACAGCAAGATATCACCTCATATCTACTAGAATTGGTATTATCAAAGATGAAAAGTAACAAGTGTGTTGGGAAAATGTGAGACAAAGGGACCCTCTTACACTGTTGATGATAATATGTTAGTACAACCAATATGGAAAATAGTATGAGTATGGAAATTCCACAGAAAATAAAAACAGAACTTCCACATGATCCACAAATCCTACTTCTGGGTATATATCCAAAGGAATTGAAATCAAAGAGATACCTGTACTCCTGTGTCCCTCGCAGCATGATTTACAACAGTCAAGATATGGAGACAATGGAAGTGTTTATCAATAGATGAATGGGCAAAGAAAATGTGGTATATGTGTACAGTGGAATACTATTAAGCCTTACAAAAGAAGAAATCCTGTCATTTGCAAGAACATAGATGAACCTATTCCTAGATGAAATAGCCAGGCACAGAAAGACAGATACTGCATTATCTCACTTACATCTGGCACCCAAGAAAGTCAGACTCTCTCACAGAAGCAGAGAGTGGAATGGTGGTTATCAGGGTCTGGGAGATTAGGGGTACTTAGGAAGATGTTGGTTAAAGGTAAAAAGTTTCAGTTAGTTAGGCCGGGCCAGTGGCTCACGCTTGTAATCTCAGCGTTTTGGGAGGCCTGTGCGGGTGAGGCCAGGAGTTCAAGACCAGCCTGACCAAAGTGGTGAAACCCCATCTCTACTAAAACTGCCAACATGAGCTGGGTGTGGTGATACAGCTGTAATCCCAGCTACTTGGGAGGCTGAGGCAGGAGAATTGCCTGAACCCAGGAGGAGGAGGTTGCAGTGAGCCGAGATCGCACCATTGCACGCCGGGCTGGGCAACAAGAGTGAAACTCCATTTTGGGGTCAGGGGGAGGCTTTAGTTAGGATAAATATGTCTTGGAGATCTGTTGTCCAGTGTGGTGACTATAGTTAATAGTGTATATTTGGAAATTACTAAGATTAGTTCCTAAATGTTCTCACCACAAATAAGTGTAATGTGATGGATATGTTAATTAGCTTGATTTAATTTCACAAAGTCTATGTACATGAAAATATGTACATTGTAAATATATACAATTTTTATTTTTTAATTATAACAGTAATGAAAGTGGGAGGAAAAGTGAAAAAAGGTAATAAGCCCTTAAAGGTAATAAGTTGTCACCCAACCTATTTATTAATATTTCTGTGTATTTTGAGACCATTGATGTTTGAAAACCCCCCAGCTTTAGACACACTGCTGCTTGTTTGTCCTTCTATGGAAGTCAGCACTGATCTCAGTGACTTGTTCTCATTTCACCAAAGAATGACCGCTCTACATCGTGCTGTCCATGGAAATGGAAGACTAGCAGCAATTTACAAGGTTTTCACTTGGAAAAAACATAACTCTGATTTTAAAAGGTAGTTGATGATTGAAAGACTTGACATTTATCTAGTTAATTTCTATACCTGTTGTTTTGCCCCTTTCAGTCTTCAAAATCCAAGTCCAAATCCAGAGTTTCTCTGTTAGGAGGCTCCATATCTTATCTCTTTAATCCTGATAATTTCTTAAGTTTTTGTTTCCTACCTACCTATTTTCTTAGGCTACCTATATCAGTTTGATTAATAAATACAAATTTCATGTTCTGTTACTATTTTTTTTTTTTTTTGAGACAGGGTTTTGTTTCCCAGACTGGAGTGCTGTGGCGTGATCAGGGCTCACTGGACCCTCTACCTCCTAGGCTTAGGTGATCCTCCCACCTCAGCCTCCTGAGTAGCTGGGACCACAGGTGTGCACCACCATGCCCGGCTAATTTTTAATTTTTTTTTTTTTATTTGTAGAGCCAGGGTTTCCCCATGTTGCCCAGACTGGTCTCAAACTCCTAGAATCAAACAAGCCTCCCAAAGTCCTGGGCATGAGCCACTGCACCTGGCTCATGTTAACTTCTTACGTCATTTCCGCACCTTAATATATTTGAGGGCTGGTTCTGTGTCATGTATGTATTTTAACATCGCTACATCTGGTTCAGAGAGGGTCATTCCGTAGTCTTGGTACTTCTTATCTTCCCTGTTGCTTATGAGCCATAACAAATTTGAGATTAGCAATTAATGGATGGACTGGCTAACAAACACTATGTGGAGGAATAACTGAGGCTGAAGCTGGTGGGTGATGCAAAGCGGGGATGTAACATACTTTGTTGAGGCACCAGACAAATAAGCAGAGTAAGCGCTCTGATGGGGGAAGTACGGGCTGTTATGGGCATGTAATCCTGGGAACATTAGTAGGAGGTGGAGGTCAGAGAGTTGGAGCTGAAACCTGTTGGGTGAGGTAGAGTTAGCCAGGTGAAGTGGTAGATTTGGGAAAGAGGAGAGGAAGGGGAGCATTCTGTATTTAGAACCAAAGAGAATTTAGGGTGTGATCGTTCGGTGGGGTGGGAGGATAAGTCATAAAGAGCCTGGTAAACTGTTAAGAAACTTTGAACTTTATCTCAAGGGTGGTGGGAAATCACTGACAAGTTTTAAGTTGGTGAGTGAAGCTGGCTGGAAGAGTCCCTCCAGCTTGGGTATGTGAGGATGGCCTGAGAATGGAGGCACCTGTATTAATCCCCAGTGAGAGAAATTGTAGGCTGAGCTGGCCTTGGAGCTGGAAAAACATGGACAAATTCGTGGTTTAGGAGTAAAATCTCTGTGAGTTCATTGAATGGAAAGAGGGAAGGATCAAGCCCAGGGCCCAGACTTCTGGGACTGTCTGGCTGCTACTCAGTGAAAGGAGGCCTGGGAGGTTTGTGAGAGAGTATGATGAGCTTACTATGGACAGATTGAGTTCAAGGGTCCGCAGGTCATTGAAAGGGAAATGTGAGCTGGAACCCTGCATTTGGAAGTTCAGAAAAGAGAAAGAGCTGAAGTTCTAGGAGTCTTTCCCATGTGGATGGTAACTGCAGCAGATGACGTAGTAAGATCACCTAGTTAGAGGTCGGGGAGCAGAAGAGGGCTTAGTGCGGAACTCTGAAAAACAGCCTGCAAAGGAGACTGAGGAGGAATTGACAGAAAGGATGGAGGAAACCTTCAAAGGTGCATTTCAAGAAGGCAGTGGTTATCATCATTAGCTCCTGCAGAGCTGTGACAATTGAGTCATTTCTGCTGAGCTTAGCAACAAGAAGTTTCAGGGGCTTCATGGCAGAGCGACAACATATGGAGATGCAGTAGTTCTGTTGGCCTGTACAGAGACCGCCTTTGTCCCGCCCCCCTACTCCGAGGTGGAGTCTCACTCTGTCGCCTAGGCTGGAGTGCAGTGGTGCGATCTCGGCTCACTGCAACCTCCACTTCCCGAGTTCAGGCGATTCTTCTGCCTTAGCTTCCCAAGTAGCTGGGATTACAAGAGTGTGCCACCATGCCTGGCTAATTTTTTTGTATTTTTAGTAGAGACAGGATTGCCCTGTTGGCCAGGCTGGTCTCGAACTCCTGTCCTCAAGTGATCTGCCCACTTTGGTCTCTCAAAGTGCTGGGAAAATAGGTGTGAGCCACAGTGCTTGGCCAGTACAGAGCCTTTGAGGACATTAAAAATTGTGTGCCCTTCTGGATGGACACAGTCCCTGACTTGGTGAGTGGACCGTGCATGGGACTTTAGCTCTTAGATGCCGCCTTAGCTGGGTGCACTTGTTTAGTGTGCAGAATACACCTCCCATGCGTGGTGGCCAAGCATATATCTGCACTTCCCAATCTAGGGCAGTGTTCCCAGGGGACTTTTGGCAATATCCGAAGAAATTTCTGAATGTTACAACTGAACCGGCAAGGGTAGGTGCTACTGTCATCTAGTGAGTAGAGGCCAGAGATGCTGCTAAACACTCTGTGGTGTCCAGGGCAACCCCTAACAACAGAGAATTATCCAGCCCCAAATGCCAATTGTGCTCAGAAACCCTGGTGTCTGTGAACCTTTCAAGCTCATGGGAAAAGGCGGTGAGAGAGGGTGATAGCTGGAGGTGGGTGGACCTGAAACAGTCTCCTTACATATGTTGCTGCAGTCTCATTTGCTTGTGGCAGTTTTCACCTTACCTCTCCCACCTCTCTACCATAGAACTCTGATTCATCAGGTCGTAGGTTTCCAACTGTTTATTCTCATGTAGCCATTTTCACTATTCCCTCTCCCGCCCTCACTCCCCCATGACAAGTAAATTCTGTAATGCAAGGCAGTCTTCTGTCCTTATTTCTGTTTGTGGGCACACCATGAAACATCTGTATTTTAATAGTATCTGTCAGGAAATTCTATTTTGGCAACCAAGTATGGGCTAATCTAAAGTAGCCCATACTTCAGAGCTATGCTGATAAGGCTTTAATATCCCTCCGCTGTCAGGCTTGGAAAAAAGACAGGAAGTATTCTTTGTCTTTGGAAACGAGCCTACTCTGGCTTTGGGAAGAGAAGAGTACAAATGGTTCTCACCAGATAGGGTTGCAGCAGCTCTCCCAGCATTTTGGGAACAAATCAGGTCATTATCTCAACAATGTCAAAACTGTATTCCCAGATCAGTTGTTGTTTGAAACATTTGGGGCTGATGCAGAGGAGAAGAATTAATTAGCAGCTCCTTCTCTTGGTGTTCTTTTTCAGCCTTCTCGAATTGCAGCACTGGAGTCCCTTAGACATGCTGGCTGCTCATCTGATAATCTGTGTTTTTGTCAGTACAAAAGGTTGCTGGCTAAGTTTTGTGAGCCCCTCTAATGTCAGGCTGACAGTGTCTTGCGTTCAATTAACAAGAACATTTACAGTAACATTTTGTCCATGAAGAAGTACTTGAATTCACAGAACTGTCTTGGAAAGCCCTGGGTAAGTTAGAAGAGCCAAGTTGCCTTTTCTGTTTTCAGAAATATTTTACCCTGAAACGATGTGTAAATCTAAAGCCTATGCAGGAATGAAAACAAGCTTGAGTATTAAGATTTGGCACAGAGTGTGTGCAAGCAGTGAGACTGTATGGGTTAAAAACAGGAAGTGTCTTAAAGATGGTGACAGGGAGACGGATTAAAATAAACTGCTGGCCATGTTGCATCTGAGATAGGCCTCGGTTGTGGGCATAGTCCCTTCTGAATTAATTACTCTTTCTATTAAATTGTCTTTCATATAGTTTCAAAGATAGGGCTAGTGATAAGAATTCTCTTCCTGTATGATGTAAGTATGCTTTTCTTGTGTCTATATGACTGCTTGGTCTATGACTCCACAAAATAGTAAAACACCTTGTAGCTTTTACATTTCTATAGTGGGCTGGCCCATGCTGTGGAAGAGGAAGGTGGTGGACAAAAAATGGTAAGTTTTAGGCTGAAGGATATTGATGTTAAACTTTATTTCTGATTATGGCAGTCTTTCATCATGTAATTTAGAAAGACTGTGATCATTTAACTTTTTTTGTTTTTTTCTTAGGACTGCAGGAAGTATTGATAAACATCTGTTTAAGTTCTCTATACCATGAAATCCATAATCTTCCTTCATAACCATGATAGTATATGGTTTTCTATAGTTAAGAAAACTATTTCTCATGTATTTTATGGTTTGGCCAAATCCTTTTATTACATGAGTACTAAAAAAATTCCTTATGAAAATATCTTGAGAAAAGAATATTTATTATGGATAAATAAGGGAAAGTAATTGAGATAATTCTTATACCTTTGTATGAGCAGTCATTCTAAACCACACTGCACACCTTCAGTAAAAGTGGTTATAAAAGGTTTTTCTCACTTCAGGCTGCCAGCAAAAGATCCTTCAGGGAAGGGTCCCAGCTTTTTCTTGGTGTTACTCTAATTAATTCAGGAGGGCTTTCTAAAGGTTTGTCAGTGAGATAATTGGAAGGTTTCTGAGCTTTTTATTGCTGTAGGTAAACTTGGTACTTCAAACCCTCAGCAGCATGTACAGATGCCCCCACATGCTTTCCAGGACGACTCTAACACTAAATAGCAGGGATAATTCTCAAGAATGTTTAAGAAAAGAATGCAAACATATACATTTATTTGCACAAACAGATATTTGTGACTTCTGTGAAAAAATTCCAATAAGTGTAATATAGGAAATTTTTATAAACACAAATACCTCTTACCAATTTACCAAATTAAATTTTTTTTAATCAAGATTTTAAAAGTTTTATGACCATGTTATGTTTATGTAATAAAAATAGAGACTAGGCATGGTGGCTCACACCTGTAATCCCGGCACTTTGGGAGGCTGAGATAGGAGGATTGCTTGAGCCCAGGAGTTCAAGACCAGCCTGGGCAACATAGTGAAATCCTATCTCTATTTTTAAAAAAATAAAATAAAACGGGGGAACAGCAAATGCACATATATAAATGACAGAAATTTTATGATCTAATCAAAGAACTATCATTGCATGAAATTATAGATATGGTCACATAAAGTTACCTTTTTCATTATAATTCCACCAATAATTAGATCTAAAGTTTCTTTTTTTTCCTACTTCTTCTGCAGAAAAACAGAGGGCAAGGAAACCTGTGTGAATTTTCAGCTTTTCATCTCTTCTTTGATTTTATTTCTTCCTCACCCTTACTTTGACAGTACTCCCAAGCCTCTTGTTCTCAAACCTTCTGGAGAGAATGGAGGAGACCCCCTCCCAAAACCTTCCTGTTTAAGGTCTCCCTGTTGACTTCCTGTAGTGGATGTGACTGCATGTCAGGTGCCAGCTGAAGACCCCTGTCACCGACTTTGCCCTGTGGGAAAAGAGTAAACAATGGCCGCCTCCTATGGCTGGCTTCGTTCATGTTCAGGCTCTCCAGCTTGCTAGTGATAATTGCCAAGGAATGGTTCATGGCAGGATAGAGCTAAACTGGTTGATGAAAGCTCCACAGTGCTTCAAGACAGGCTCCTGTTCATGTTTAGCAGTTTTCCTTCCTTCAAAATAAAAAACTAGCAGTCCTTAGGGAGTACTGTTTTTTCCTTCCTTTTTCTCTTCTGGTTCCAACAGCTGTCTCCACACAGCCCGAGATGGGGAGCAACCTGGCTTCCACTGACCACAGCTGTATTATGGGGTCGTGAAAGAGAAGCCACCTTTTCCTCCCTCTGCCTGAGACATCTGGTGCCTTTGTTCTTTCTCCTAGTCGTTCTCTGGGGCACAAGTGGCTGTGACTATGATACAGGAGCTAGGAAGCTGGGGAGTAAATCTTCATGCAGGTGGCGGCTATTGTCTGTGTGGAGGAAACAAGCCTGGTTCTTCCTGGGGCTGCTTTCGTCTCCTCCTAGCTTCCAGAGGGGAAAATGAACCTTTAATGGAGGTTGGGGGATGGCACACACACGGAGTCCTGGGTTGAGGGGGTGGTGGTCAGAAAGTTCTCTAGGGAAATATACAAAGGAGAATTAACACTGGGGTGGGTTTTGGTCCTTTCTCTCCACTTAACTGACACCTTTCAAAGCAAGGACTTGCTTTCTGGTGTGGAATGTCAGCCATCTCAACACCACTGGGTTGGAAGCAGGATAATTATTCAGAATCACGAGTACCTGTTTGCAAGCAATCACCACATTGCAGGTGGGATAAATAAGCAGGCAATCTGTGGTAGGTTCCCCCACGAGGTTGTCATTGTAAGTATTGTTTTGGATATTGGTAATTCTAAAGAGATGCTTCAATCTTAACTGGGTTTTATGAAAGCTGGTTAGGGTGTTTATTACCAAAAAACCCTCTTACTATTTAATATCATGATGCCTAGCCACTCCTTTCTCCCCACATCCATACATGAAGCCTGATTGCAGATCTTGAACAATATATTTCTTTGGGCTAAGCAGCAAGGACAGGTAAGGTATCTTATCAAAACACCACTATCAGGGCCAGGTGGCATGGCTCACACCTGTAATCCTAGCAGTTTGGGAGGCTGAGGTGGGAGGATTGCTTGAGGTCAGGAGTTGGAGGTCATAGTGAGCTATCATCACACCACTGCACTTCAGCCTCAGCAACAGAGGGGACACCCTGTCTCTAATAAAACAAAAATATTACACCATTGACAAAGTGACTTGATCTCCATTTGTTCAGTTAAATTCCCTCATGTACAAGGCAGTGGCCAGCAGCCTGAGAAGATACACAAGCTCTTCATTGTGTATGTTCAGCGGTGTGGGAGTTGCAAGGTTGATTATAAGGCCCAGGAGTTTTTTCTCCCTGACAATTTCATGTTATCCTATTTCTTTTTCCATCCTTTCTCTGAACTGTCTTTGTACTTTATTAAACTCTTCTTTTCCCAGACTCCAGAATAATTTCCTGTGATATGTTTTAGCAGTTTCTCCAAGAAACGGCTTCAGGAGTCTTTAAAGCCAGCCCTCTTTCTGCTGTATCTTTGTGCCTCACATCTTGAGAGAAATTTAGCGGTGGAAAGGAAAGGAAAGCTGAAAAGATGGGTCAGGGAGGAAAGACAGGTTGGAAAGTTGATGGGAATGAATGAGGAACCTGATGTGGGTTGGGGTGGCAATTCATAGTTAGTACAACATGTGTGGCTCAGTGTAACCAGATTGTCATAAGCTCAGGCAGCTCTCCCCCTCTGTTGCCTGGGGCTTTTCCCAGTTATAATGAAGGTGAAAAGATAAAGAGAAGAATGAGGACAAGCAGAAAACAGACACATTTGCCTGTTTCCCTCTTTTTATCCAGATTGAGTAGATGGGAGATACAGCTGTTACCCATGATGGTATTTCATACCAGATTCAGTCTACCAGTTTGGTTTTATAGGCATGATTCTCAATTTTGAATCTGAAGTTAGCTGTCCATTTAAATTCAGAGAGTCCACAGTTTTTCAGATTTTTCTTGATTCTACTTTTGGAAACTAGAAAGATGTTGAATTTACTTTTCATCTGACAATATTGCACATCTGTGAACCCAACTGATCTGAAAGTGTTTACCTCTTAACTCTATGAAGTTAGCTGGTAACTCTGGATGGCTGAGACAATGCCAAGGACCCTTTATAATGGTTACTCCCACCTGTGCTCCAGATACTCCACTTGGTGCTAGAAATACAGCAGTGAACAGACATGGTTCTTGCTTCCACACAGCTTGCAGTTTAGCGGGGCAGACTGATGACAGTAAAAGACATGATCCATGTTATTATAATGGTGATAAGAGTTACAAAAATAAAGGGCCAGGTGCAGTGTCTCACACCTGTAATCCTGGCACTTCGAGAGGCCAAGGCAGGAGGATGGCTTGATCCCAGGAGTTGGAGACTACCCTGGGCAACATAGCAAGATCTTGTTTCTACAAAAAAAATCAAAAATTAGTTGGGTGTGGTAGTGTGCATCTGTGGTCCTAGCTACGTAAGAGGCTGAGGTGGGAGGATCACTTGAGCTCAGAAGGTCAAAGCTGCAACAAGCTGTGATTGTGCCATTGCACTCCATCCAGCCTGGGTGAGTGAGACCCTGTCTCAAAAAACAAAAATAAAGGGAGCATGTAACAGGAGGATCTAATGTAGCCTAGGCAAGAACGGTATTCTTGAGAAGTGACTTCAGACCTGAAGGACTGAACGAATTGTCTGTGCGAAGATTGGCAGTGGGTGCTATGAGAGGGAAAAGTGGAAACAGCATATGCAAAGACCCTGAGGTAGAAAGAGGGGTCTGGCTTGCTTGTGTGATTACTGTGGGAGAATGAACAGGAAGAAGACAAAAGTAGAAGCAAGAAGACCAATTAGGAAGCTCAGGGACTTGCCTAACTAAGGTCAGTTAGCTGGTGATTGGCCAAGCTAAGACTCAAACTCCGGATTTTTATGAAGGCCCCACACCCTCATCTCCTCAGCAGTTGTTAAACAGTATTTCATAACGGTGTTTATGTCAACCTGGTGCATATCTAAAAGATTCTTATGTGACTTTTTTTTTTCACATTGGCTTTTTGACCTTTTAAATAGAATACGTTTTAGTATTATGTTATTAGCTGCAATAAAGGAAGGGAACTGTTCATTTGAATGAACCAGAAGAAACTTGGAATTTTGCCTGCCTTCTGCTTCAGCCCTGCCAAAATGTAATTTCTTTAATTCACCAAATCACATTCTTGACTAATCTGCTCAAGTCTGTACTATGCCTTGGCCTTTTTCCCTATGACAGTTTAGGGATCTTTAAAGAAAATATTTTGAAATGTTTTCTCTTGATCCGAGTGTTTGTGGTTAGATATTGCATACACTGCTTTTATTTGCAGAATGAGCTATTTTTCTACCATGAGATCCTTTGTTAGAAATGAATGTGATTGTGGCTGGGTGCAGTGGCTCACACTTGTAATCCCAGCACTTTGGGAAGCCAAGGCAGGAGGATAGCTTGAGCCCAGGAGTTTGAGATTAGCCTAGGCAACATAGCAGGACCCCATCTCTACAAAAAAATTAGAAAATTATCCAGGCCTGTTGGTACATGCCTGTTGGCACACGCCTGTAGTCTCAACTACTTAGGAAACTGAGATGGCAGGATTGCTTGAGCCTAGGAGGTTGAGGCTACAGTGAGCCAAGATTGTGTCATTGCACTCCAGCCTGGGTGACAGAGCAAGACCTGTCCTGAATGCAGTTGTAGTTTTGTCACCTTTATTTTAAAAAATCATTTATCATGTGCTTGCTATGAAAAGCAATTTAGATGTTTACAACTTTTACCTTCTAAGGACTTAAGTATGTTGAGGAGTATTTAAAATGAAATAACTCTCTTAGCTAATAATAAAATTACTGTGGAGCATTGAGGGCTATTTTGTGCCATGCAATCGGCTTTACACACTTTTGATTTTCTCCCTATGATGAAGGATATACTTAATTTTTAATTGCACATTTGGGGAAACTGAGGCCTAAAGTGACTGAGTTTTCTAAGAGCACCCAGGTGGAAAGTGACGAATCTGAATCTTCAGCTTCATGTCTTCTCAAGGTCCTTGATCTTCAGCACCCTGTAGTTCTGGTTCATTTTAGGCAGTTACCGGAAGTCACCTTAAATGCTGAGAACCTGCGTAACGCAGGACGGAGTAAATGTGAGCAATGTGATGAAGTGTTTCCTTAAAAACTGTTGTAAGGATTTTATTCCAGAAACGAAGTATGAGAAAAATAGAAGCCAATTGTAAATTTCTTATTAGTCATCCTCTTCTGAACTTTAGATAAATTCAAAGCTTCCTCTATATGAATATACTTTTATAGGAATATTATAAAATCTATACTTAGAAATATTATAAAATAAACTGTGCTTAATAGGTTTAATGGAAGTTAAACCCTAATATAATGGCAATCTGAATGAATGATCATTTTAAAAATATCATTTATAGCAGTAGTTCTCAAACTTTAGTGTGCATTTGGGTCCCCTGGAGGATTACGTTAAAACACAGATAGCTGAGCCGCAACCTCAGACTTTCTGATTCAGGAGGTCTGGGACTGGCCAACAAATTTATATTTTTGACACATTGCCAGCTGTATTAGGGTTCTCCAAAGAGACAGAATAGATACATTAGAGAGCAGATTCATTATAGGAATTGGCTCATATGATTATGAAGGCCAGGAAGTCCCAGGATGGGCCCCAAGAAGTCTCAAGATCTCCCGTCTGCAAGACGGCTTTAGGTGTAATTCAGTCTGAGTCTGTGGGCTGTGAACCCGGGAGCACTTGGTTTAAGTTTCTGTCTCTGTCTGAACCTGAAGCTCTAAGAACCAAGTGCGCTGATGTCTGAGGGCAGGAAAAGATGGAAATTCTAGCTCAAGCAGAGGGCATGTATTTGCCTTTCCTCTCCCTTTTTGTTCTATTCTGGCCCTCAGTGCTTGGATAACACCCATCCACACTGATGGGCATCCACACTGGTGGTCTTCTTAACCCTTTTCCCACTTAGAAAAAAAAAGTGCAGCTTGTGGCCAGCACTCATTTAATTTTACACAAACACGCTCTTGGAGGCTGAAGCATATCTGATTTTCAATGTGAACATAGAAAATATTATTTCTTTTTTGTTTTTTTATTTATTTTTTTTGAGACGGAGTCTCGCTTTGTTGCCAGGCTGGAGTGTAGTGGCACGATCTCGGCTCCCTGCAACCTCCACTTCCCGGGTTCAAGTGATTCTCCTGTTTCAGCCTCCAGAGTAGCCAAGACTACAGGCATGAGCCACCATGCCCAGCTAATTTTTGTGTTTTTAGTAGAGATGGGGTTTAACCATCTTGGCAGTGATGGTCTTGATCTCTTGACTATGATCCGCCTGCCTCAGCCTCCCAAAGTCCTGGTATTTATTATTTCACCAAAGTCCTGGTGAAATAATATTTTCACCATGCCTGGCCAGAAAATATTATTTCTGAATAGAACTAACATCAGAATCATCTGAATTATCAGAATCCTCTATTTCAAAAAAATCTGATTCATCAAATGAATCTTCCATCAACGACTGTTAGAGAACGATGTTAACATCACTTATAGGCATACTGTGTTTTCTAGGATTTGGCATTTTTAGCAGTCGAGAATTACTATATTTTGTAAATGGAATGCCACTACTAAAAACAGAATCCTATAGATGATATCTTTTGTCTCCAAAGTCGATATACTAGAAAAATGTGAAAATGATTTTTTAAAAAAAGATAATTTTGTGGCAAGGTTATCTTGGGGTAAACACTGCAGCTGCAGGCACGTGGGCAAGTATTCTCAGCGCAAACAGGGAGAGAGTTAGTGAAGTCTGCTAATTGAAATGCTGATCTCTTCTGGATACGTCAGAAGTAATGTTTTACCAGCTACCTGGGCATGCCTCAGTCCAGGCAAGTTGGCATGTGAAATTAACCACTATACCAGGTAATGTTTCTGCTGCTGGTCTGGGGACCACATTTTGAGAACAACTAGTAAGTAGTAAGACAGTAGAAACCCTAGATAGTAATATGTGCTAGTGAAATGAGCTGGCAAGTTGCTAATACCTGAGAAAGCCATTTCTTAGTCTCATACCACATGCTTAATCCAAAGCAGGATGGCAGTCTGATATCCTCCATAGTCAAGTGTGGTACGATGACTCTATGGAGCCATCGCCATTATTGGGAAGACAGTGGGAGCACCTGCCTCCCCTACCTTCCACACTATGTACATGATGGCACGTGACTTAGATGTGCAAAGTGTACAGTGTCAGCTTTATGCTGATAAACTCTTCTACTCAGTCTGCTTATGTATATGGCATAGTCACCATACTGCTAAATGAAATGAATCAAATTAGTGAAACATAAGTAAGCATTCAGATACCAATTAGGTAAAATAACTGCAGTTTGTATATGATGGAGATTACCTTTTTTCTGGAATGTTTCAGTGTCAAACCTTAGCTGGGTTTCTCCTCTTCTTGGAGTGACTGAAAGTTTGCTGAAATAACTGTAAAAGCTAAGATTCCTATTTGGCTAGAAACTAAATCACAGAGGCTGGTTTACTAAGCTTTAAGAAATTCCTTCAGATTTTATGTGTCCGGACTTGTACTGGAAAGGACTCAATTTGACAAGATCTGTGAGTTCCCAGTACATAAGTGTTTTTAAAAATGTGTTTCTCAAAATACAATTAGGAAAAAATCCCTTTGAAATGCTAAAACTACCTTTAGTAGTGATAAAGATGATGACAACCCCTTTTATTTAAATAAAACAAAAAACTTTTAACCTTCATGATACTATAATAACATCATTAACTTGTGGAGACAGAGATCAGTGCTCACATTTAAAGTAATCGTTAAACATTTTCAGAGTTATACTTAAGATGACTTTTTAATCATACTACTCTAAATATTACTGCAAGTTGTTGGTGGGGTACTAAGTTGTAGTTCTCGTTTCTTCTTTCTCTAGAGTCTGTATTGGGTTTACCTTGGGGAGAAAATCCGCAGAGAATTGTAACTGAATACAGAAGCATTTTCAAAAATCTTATTTTAAACAGGAGGAGAAATTTTTGAGCTACTTCTGATAATAAACCTCAAAAATTGAGAAGTATTAGAATTTATCTTGGTTAACTTTCTTTTCTTTTTTAAATTAATGAGCATGCATTGCTTATATAAAACACTTCTCTGTGTGTGTCTATATCTGAGGCAGATAGGAGTTCAGTGTGAGTTTAGTGATTCCCAGGGAAGACTTTGGGAACCTTGATTTCTGAGTTGTGCTCTCCTCTCAGTATGTGGTGATTCTTAGTCTCTGGATTCAACCAGATCCAGTTCTGAGTCTCATGGAGTTAGCCATGATAATTTTAAACTTAGAATTTTTTTTTTTTTTTTTTTTTTTGAGGTAGAGTCTCACTCTGTTGCCCAGGCTGGAGTCCAGTAGCACCATCTCAGCTCACTGCAGACTCTGCCTCCCGAGTTCCAGTGATTCTCCTGTCTCAGCCTTCCAGGTAGCTGGGACTACAGGCACATACCACCATGCCCAGCTAATTTTTGTATTTTCAGTAGAGACAAGGTTTCACTATGTTGGCCTGGCTGGTGTTGAACTTCTGACCTCAGATGATCCACCTGCCTTGGCCTCCCACAGTGCTAGGATTACAGGCATGAGCCACTGCACCTGGACAAACTTATAATTATTAGAGTGCTATGATGTACAAAGGTGCTTATAAAACTAAAATTTAGGGAATTAAATTAGATACAATGACTATAAGATTTTGCTTTTTAATAGCTATGTTTCATTACTTCATTTATCCAAAGTGAAATTTTAAAAGCTGAAGTCCCTGTTCCATTAAGATAATTCTGTCATTTATCCAATTACTCTCCTTACTCAGATTAAAGTCCTACCCCCTTTGGTGCTTTCTCTCTGGCTCTTGCCCTGCTTCATGATGTTCCTGAATAGTTTTAAGTTTTCTTTGCTTATTTTTCCACTTTCGTGGACCAGGCCTCCAATTTAATTCTTTTAGTTGAATGAGCTTCTTTCTCCCTTGTTACAGACTCACTTAGGGCTCCTTCCTCTGCCTTAGTCCCACTATGGTGTCAGTAATGACATGCGGTATGGGGATTTTGTTTGGACTCCTGTTTGAACAAACTAACTGTAACAGGACACCTTTGAGATGATAAAAATTTGAATATGGATTGCGTTCTCAACGATAAGATATTGTTAATTTTATTAGGTTTGTTAATGGCATGGTAGTAAGTTTAAAAATAAATTTCTGGCCAAGTGTGGTGGCTCATGCCTGCAGTCCTGGCACTTTGGGAAGCCAAGGCGGGAGGATCACATGAGCCTGAGAGGTTGAGCCTGCAGTGAGGTGAGATTGTGCCACTGCACTCCAGTCTGTGCAACTGAGCAAGACCCTGTCTGAAAAGTAAAAAAACAAAAAACAAAACAAATTTATTCCTTAGTTATAAACGCACATTGATGTTCTTATAAGTGAAAAGATATATCGTTCTTGTTTTGCTTTAAGATTTCCAGCAAAAATAAAAACAGAAAAAGCGGGAATATATTAAAAAGACTGGCAAATTATTGATCATTGTGGAAGCTTAGTGATGCGTGTATTATATTCATTATAGCATTCTCTTTTGTATATATTTGAAGTTTTTCATAACAAAAGGTTTAAAAAATTAGAACAAAAATGAATGTGGAGTTTCTGGATCCTACCAGATGTTTCTAAAAGTACTTTAAGTGACAATGGGGAAAAGTGTCCATATCATCCTGGAGTTTAAGGCAGGGAATTTTTGGTAGGTGGCTATTGAAAAATAGCCAAACTGTTAGTCAAAAGTGTACATATGATCTCATGGCCACAGATAGTAATGTAGCAGACAGATCACAAAAGTAGTAAGCCTTGGCTAAGGAAGAAAAGGAGAAGGGAGCCCAAGAAGTCACTGAGGCCCCCCGCAAGAAATAAGGAAATCTGTTCTGTAAAAGGACCTGTACAGCCAGGTATGGCAGCTCACGCCTTCGTAATCCCAGCACCTCTCACGAGGTGAGAGGTGAGCCCAGAAGCTTGAGACCAGCGTGGGCAACATGGCAAAACCATCTGTACAAAAAAAATTAAATTAGCTGGGCATGGTGGCACACGCCTGTGGTCCCAACTACTTGGGAGGCTGAGGTGGGAGGATTGTTTGAGCATGGATTGTTGAGGCTACAGTGAGCTATGATTGTGCCACCACACTCCAACCTGGGTGACAGAGTGAGACACTCTCTCTGTCTCTCAAAAAAAAAAAAACCAAAAAAACAAACAAAAAAAAAACACACCTATACAAACAATGATAGGAATGTCAAGGAAACCAGGAGTGAAGAGAGGATTAGTCAGATGCTGTGAGAGGAAGTGGAGAATGAGAAGATTAGTCAGATGCTGTGAGAGGAGATGGAGAAAGCCAGTGTAGAATGGGCAGGCACCTTTGAATAGGCTAGAGGAAAATCTTAGAAGGGCACTAAGGAGTAGCATAGCAAGGAGGGCTAGACCTATGACTTGGAGCTGTTCTGTTAGGTAAATAGGATATCCAGAGATAGCAAACTGCTCACTGTAGGAAATAGGGGAAATAGAGGATAATTGAGGACACCCCACTGTTACTATTTGTGGCAGTTATGTTCTAAAAAGTCACTAGGGACATAATTAGTGACTACTGAGTCGTTGCTCCTAGGGGAACAATACAGAGTCAGATTCCTGTGAGCCTCTGGTTGTAATAATGTCAACCAATCAATACATAGCTTTGTTTTACATGTGTTTCTGTTTAAAGACACCTTGTTTAATATACATTGTTGATTCATTAACATTGACCTCATGGCCAAGAGCACTATATCTCATGCCTGAATGTAGCTTATCCAATGCATCTCTTCTCCCTAAGGCACATCATGGCCTTGTTGTGATTAAGAATATTAGACAGCACTAAGGCTTGATGTTTGGGGCTCATTTTAAACAGCAAAATCACCAGAAAACCCACAAAAATGAAAAAAACATAGCCCTAAAAACTGGCCACAAAAAGGACATTTGTTTGTAGTATAAGGGCTAGAACAGAGTGTAGGCTAGTAGTTTGGCTTCAGCTGGGTACGTGTATGTGGAGTGACTCAAATATTTTGGTGTGTGCTCACTTCAGTGGCTCATATACTAAAATTGGAATGATACAGAGAAGATTGGTATGGCCCCTGTGCAAGGATGACACACCAATTCATGAAGTGTTCCATAATAAAGAAAAAAAAATAGTTCAGTCCTCTGCACTTGTGCACAAATGACCATGAGGATTGGTCTTCGGGCTAGAAATAAGTTTTAGTGAGTAGATGAATTTGCGTATGTGGAATCCGTGAATAATAAGGATGTACTGTATTTTTTCATTTTTATTTCTTAATTGACAACTGTGATCTGTATTTTTAACGAGCCTTTTTGGGGAGCGTATTGATATGCATTGAGTGTTTTTCCCAGAGATTTGTCACCTTCTGAATTGTCTAGTCTGTTGTTTTGGTTTTATAGATTTATTCTAAACCAAAAGTTAATGGTAGTTGCTGTTTATAACTTCTTGCAAAGGTTATTGCAGAAATCGTCCATTTAATACTTTTGTGCACTGAAGTTTTTAATTGTAAACACTGTCATTCGCTTGTGATTTTCATTTTTTCCAAGCTTAGAAAACTTGAAGAATGATGACTTTTTTTATTGGAAAGGTTAAAAAAAAAAAAGTAGGTAAAAGTGATGGATGCCTAGGCTGAGGGTGGTGACTGAATATGTGGTACTTGAAATTGAGTTTGAGTGTCCAGGCCCAATTTCATTATATCTTGGGGCACTTAAGTCTTGCAGAGGCAATCTGCTTGAAAATGCTGTATAAACCTTAAACCTCTGTAAACTGTCAGTTATAAGTGCATAATGATTTCTGATTTGTAGACTCCTGTTGATAATCTTGCAAGACAGGAGAAAGGCAAAAAAGACTGAAAAGACAGATGTTTTTCAGAAATTAAAAACATGTAACTTTTCTGAAATAGAGAATGATAGATTTTTCTAAATGTGACCCAGAAAGCTTTCAGGTGATTTCCTAGCAAAATTTGAGTTTTCTCAGGTTAAATACGGTTGTGGCTCTCTACCATGTACCCTAGTCTTATCTTTGTTTTTGTTGTGTTTTGTTCTTTTTTGAGATGGAGTCTCGCTCCGTCGCCCAGGCGGCTGGAGTGCTGTGGCACCATCTCAGCTCACTGCAGCCTCCGCCTCCTGGGTTCCAGCGATTCTCCTGCCTCAGCCTCCTGTCTTATCTTTGTTACGCTCCTTCACGCATACTCTGTTCTACATATACTCTTCCTTCTGTGGGCCAGTGCGTCCCTGTTTCTGGAACTTTCTTAGGTGTTTTTACCTAGTGTTGTAGTTATTTGTGTTGTAGTTATGTGTCATCTTTCTTCCTCCTAGAATAGAAGATTCTATCTTACTCCATGTTTTATCTTGTAAACCCTAGTTCAGTGCCTTTTAAACAGCAGATATGGAATAATCCTCTAATGGAATAAATGTAGAGAAGAAGGGGTAGTTTGTGGTTACCTGGGAAGGAAGCGTGGTTAAGTCAGCATGAGTTTCTCAAGAACAAGCCTTTCCTAAATTAACTTCATTTCATTTTTAAATCGATTACTTATTGAAAAGAGAGTTTGGGTAACATTGTTGTTAGAGGATATCAGAATTTAAAAACTACACGTTTCATTAAGTTTCTTAGGATTTTTTACAGGTAAATTGGAAAAGCATGGCCTTGATTATAGTAAGATAGGTGAATGTGTTGCAGGTTGATTAACTGTTGACATTGTGCAATTCACTGGCTTGCCAGAGCTATTCTGACTTTTCCATCAAGAAACTATTAAGGAAGAGGAAAGTTTATACTTTATTTTGAAGGATATAGAGGGTTGAGGGTACAGGAATTAAAGGTTGGATTGTGGGCAGAGTTTAGGGAGACTATAGAAGCACAGCCAGGAGCAAAATGTCTTTGAAGTCTTGTTTTTGCATAAAGGTACATTTCACTTTGTGTTTTTAACATATCCATGTTTGTTTTAGATAAAAGTATTTTAAATTATCACCAAATAAAATGTTTGAGTAGCCTTTTCCAAATGTCATGGTATCCTAGTTTGAGAAGCGTGGTCTTTGATCAACAAAGGCAGATCAAATTTGTGTCCGTCCCATTGTTGGGAGGGAAGATAACCAACTGGATGTCAGAAACCAGGATAGAAAAGGCTGCAAAAAGTTGAAGGCAATCAACATGAACAAATATACAATTAAACTCTACTGAATGCAGCTTCCTAGAGTCAGGGGGAAAAGTTGCATGTTTATAGAATGGGAGACCTGGATCAGTAGCAGCTCTCGTTAAAAAGATTTAAGGTTGCAGCCAACCATTTGATATGAGTGGCCCTCTCTGGCAGCATTAATGGCACAGTATTCAGAATTAAGGAGATAATCATCCCGTTGTTTTCTGACTTCATTAGGCTGCCTCTAAGGGTTTGTTTTCAAACAAGTTCTACATTTTAATGGGGCAAGCCAGGGAAGTAAATGGACTAGAAACTATGCCCTACCAGGAATAGTTGAAAGGCTATCGGGTGGAAAGGAGAGCAAAGTTAATTCTCAGCTTCAGCAGACAGGATTGGAACTTTTGGGTAGACGTAAGAAGAACATGTTTTTGTATTTCAATAAATTAAGATTTTTGCTTTGTAAACACACATAAAATCGATATATATACTATTTAGTAGTCATTTTCTTCACTTGATAGAACATGTATATCTTTATGTTAATATTTATATGTTTATATGATCATTTTTAATGGCTACATAGCATTTCTCTGTATGAATGCACTCTTATTTATTAAAACAATCCCTGATAGTTACTTTGGTCATTTCCCATTTCTTAATAGAAACAACACTGCAATGAAGATACCTGAAATACCCTCATCACTATGCATTTGCTGAGTTGTTTCCTTAGGACAGCTATTCCAGCAGTGGAATAGCTGAGTCAACATTAGTACTATTTATTTATTTATTTTTGACTTCGAATGCTGATTGCCAAACTGCCTGTAACCTGTAATATGAACTGCGTGTGTTAAGTCAGATTACCCCAAATTACAGATGTTGTAAATAGGGATTTTGGCAGTGGGTTGAATATTGCACAGTGATCTAAGGTTCCTTAAAAAATGTCATGAAAGTTTTAATGTATGACCATGTGACTGTTTCATCTAGAGCTTTCACATTTCAGTCTTACTATTTAAGCCACACTGTTATAGAAAACTAATTGTTAAGAGTCTGTAATTGGGAAAGTACTTTGAAAGTTTTCTGTATTCAGAAAGCACTGTAGAAACTGACCAAGGAAAAGAGGCACATGGCAGGCTACAGCGCCATACTGTTAGGTTGCATGTGTGATAGAAATAGTCAAGGCGTCTTTCAGCAGATTAACCATTTTATAACTTAGGAAAATTGGGGTTTTCCAACTAAGTAAACTGAATTTTCTACACACTGCCAGAGCTGGGTAACAACTGCTTCTGGGGAGGATGGGAACAGACAAAAAGCTGCTCTAGATCATGTTCCCAATAAAGAGCTCAGAGTGATTTTTGCACATGTTTTATCCTCATGACCTAAAACTCAGCGGCAGTGAGATGGTGTAGTGCACTGAGATTATCAGCAAAGGAGGTTCCAGCTTCACTGCTCGAATAAGCCACTGGGCCTCTCTGAGCTGTAGTTTCTTAACCTGTATATGAGGTGAGTTACCAGTACAACTCAAAGAGGTACAGTGAGGATTTCATGAGACAATACATCGGATAGTACTTTATAATCTGTAAAATGCTTTGCAAAAATTAGTTGTCAACATCATCTAGTGGACCTTTCCAACTTAAAGCTTTCTAATGGATGAAGAGCTAGTAAACTTCATCAAGACAGAAGTTGGGTCTGATTTTGCTTGATTTTGTCATACTGTTTGGCTCATAGTTATAATTCACCAAATAAATATTTGTTGAATGGAAAAATTAGTATTTCATTGTTTTATTAACACATTAGAGAGGCACCGTTGAAAACGTGTGCTTCTCATCTTTGTGGAGTAAGTACTGCTATTCATATCTTACAGGTGGGGAAACAGATCTATTGATTCTCAAATCACTCTCATAGCCAGATCCTGCATTTTTCAGGTGATTTCTAATTACATGAAAGAGATTATATCAAGTACTGTCTTTTGGTTATTTAAGAGGAAAGATGGAACCAAGCCTGTGTTCTGTAGCTCTATTGTGTAAAATCAGTTAAACCAAATGAGTGAAATATTTTGTCAGACTTTATTTTTACTTACTGACCCTTAATAGAAAATAATTTTGTGTATAACCCTCCCCACAGTCTCTGTTGCTGTGAAGCTAATGTTGCTATCCCTAATATGGCAACTTTGTCTATTTTTCTGTTCTTTGTGCATTGTGTTTGGTCTTAAACTGTGAATATTCTATTAACTGAGAACTCTGAACAGCCATTGTGTAACTGGAGTGATAGTCTGTGTCAGTTCTATGCATTGTACTTGAGAATAAACATGCTGTTTTATTTCTGGTGGGACTTCTCTCATTGCCACTAATAAAATGTTGTTACTGAAAATATAAGGCTATTAATAAACCTCATAAGTACTTTGCATTGTTGAAACAAATAATCCTTCAGTTTAGGATCACATGATTTTAGAGATAGGTACGTGTGTGTCTGTATTTTCAAATAGGTGGTAGACCCATGAGTTTCTTATCCTTGTGGTGTTAGGTCAGAAGTGTTAGTGAAATTGAGTCCAGAATTGCAGTCATGTGTGCTATCCTAGGGAGAGGTTTCTTTTCTTTTTTTTCTTTTTTTTTTTAAATCAGAATCTCAAATTGCTGTATGGTTCAGAAATGTTTAAAGTCCAGTGACCCAGCAAATTCATTTCAGCCCTGGTAGCTTATTTGATCTGTGGTGACTGTGTCACTAGAAAGTGATATAAAATACCTAGACTAGCACAGGGCACACGTAGGTGCTAAACAAATATTTGTTGGAAACCCAATAAAAATTACAGGTGCTTTTTTCTTTCTTCTCTGTAATACATTATGGCCTGTGAACCTCTAGAATACAGGATCTTTGTCTTACTCAGTCTTTGGCAGCTGCGTAACTTCTCACATCTGTCTCCCAGTGTCATAGAATGCGCACTTTCTGTAGCAAAGTAGAAGTTTTAAAACTTTTTTTTGTCAGACACCCTGATACATACCAAAAAATCCAAATATGTACTCTTAATAAACAGTTATAAATTATATGTGTGTATATATCTCTATTGAAGATACATGTTCAGATTGTTTTATGCTAATATGAAACATACGTAGTTGTAATGTTAAAATAAGAGATAAAAAGTAACGCTTTAGTATGTGTTGATAACCATGATGGCTTCATATTAATATTAAAAGCTATGATTACTTCTGCCCATGCCTACTTTTGGTGTTCTCATAATCTGAGCATGCACCCAGCTCTGGCTCTTTGCAGCCCCTCTTCAACCTGCTAACACTATTTCAGAAGATGCCCTTACTGCTAACTGTGTATTCTCTATGCTTCTCAATTCATATTCCTGAGAGTCAGCATCTGATTGACTCAGTTCACCTTATCATTCCAGGTCAATTCGTATGAGTCTCATTGATAAACATTGATACACAGTGTTCTCTTAATGATATGGTCATAAGCATTTTAACATGCATTATCTTATTTATAATGCATGTTAAAAATCAACCTCTCAAAATTTTTTACACCAAGGGCAAAAGTGTTCAAATGTTGATATATTTCTTTCCATTTATTTTTGTATTTTTGTTTAAAATCTTCAACTTCGTATCCAGTTTTCAACCTAACTTCTCAAAGTAAGCATTTCCTTATCTTAATAAAATCTTCATAAACATGTTTAGGATGTATATAATTTAATAATTACTAAGTTTCTGAATTTTTTTGTTTTATAATAATGAGGCAGTAAATGTTTTTATGTCTAAGTCTGTGGGTTTTGTTGTTTTTTTTTTTCTTTCCCATAGAGGGAGAGACTTGCTCTGTGGCCCAGGCTGGAGTGCAGTGGCACAATCATAGCTCTATTGCCCAGGCTGGAGTGCAGTGGTGCAATCATGCCATGCTTTAACCTCAGACTCCTTGGCTCAAGCTATCATCCCGCCTCAGCTTGCTGAATAGGTAGGACTACAGGAGTGCATCACCATGCCTGCCTAATTTAAAAAAGTTTTTTTTGTGGAGTCAAGATCTCCATATGTTGCCCACGCTGATCTTGAACTCCTAGCCTCCCACTTTAACCTCCTCAAATGCTGGGATTACAGGTGTGAGCCAGCGTGCCTGGCTAACGTTGATTTTTTTTAAAACACTATGTCCTTAGTATGTATATTATTTGAAGCAAAATTACAGGGTCAGAAGTCACATTTTAAAAGATTGTGACCACATGAAGAACCTTTAATATATTTTGCCAAATTAATTTCTTTTAAAAATGGAATCAATCTCCACACTCATCGGGATATGTGTGAGTGCCTAGCTCACTGTAGACAGAGCTCCTGAGAGGGATGGATGGCTCTGGTGCTCTTCTACCCAGCTGTAGAGCTTCATCTATGGACCAGCCCCACTGTGGGGTATTGGGAGGCTGTATCTTCTCAGTATTTGCCTGACATATTACTGTATCCAGCTGCCTGACCCAGTCCTGCTCTCCTCCTTTCCGCTCATCCTGCCTCCCCTCTGTTTTATCAACTTTGTTTCAGAAAACATAGCTTCCTATCTCTGTATGTTTATCAGTCTCTTATTTATGTTCCCTCAGTACGTTATAGTGCTTGCTAGGGTTTGAATGTCCCATCTGAATCTCATGTTGAAACTTAATCCCCAGTGTGGCAGTATTGAGAGGTGGGGCCTTTAAGAGGTGGCTCTGCCCTCATGAATGGATTAATCCATTCATGGATTAATGGATTAATGGGTTATCACAGGAGTGGGACTGATGGCTTTTAAGAAGAGGAAGGGACCTGAGCTAGCATGCTCGGTCCCCTCACCATGTGATTCCCTGTGTTGCCTCGGGACTCTGCCAGGTCCCCACCAGCAAGAGGGCCCTCACGAGATGCAGCCCTAGACTTTGGACTTCTCAGCCTTCATACCTGTAAGAAATAAATCCCTTTTCTGTATAAATTACCCAGTTTCAGGTATTCTGTTATAAGCAACAGAAAATGGACTGCGATAATATATTTATTCTAATTGTGTTCATTTTTCTTTCATATAGACTTATAATAAGACTTTTACTTCTGTGGTTGGCTTTTCAAGAAAGATTTTGAATGTATCACTTCTATTTTTTCTATTGCTTAAAGCATTCATTATTAGTCAAATATTTTGTAGTCATTTTTCAAACAAATTGGGTGTTTTTTCCCTCATTTCGATGTGTAGTTTACTTACTTGAGTTATTTAGGGCTTACATTTTTCTTTGTTGTCACCTTCACCAGATTCCCTAACATTTGATGTGTTGTAGGGTTTCTGTTTTCATTGATTCTGTACCTTTCCCACACCAGGCTTTTTCATTATTTTCAAAATAATCTCATATTAGAATTTATGTTTTTTTAAACAATTATTTAGGAGACTAGAATTTTTTTTTTTCCTCCGTGTATTGGGTTGTTTGTTTAAAAGTCTGTTATTTCTGTGATGGCTTTGTTTTAATCTGTGCTTGGAGTGTGGTCTGTCATTGCTACTTGCAGGATGTATTATTCTTAGGCCTAGTATGATTGTGTGTGTACATTTGGCAAAAAATGTTTTTGTGGAGATGATGTAGACTTTAAATTTTAAATCCCTAGCTGTATTTTCATTACAATGAAAATTTGATGTCCTTAGCATGCCCTGAATATAAAGCCTTGACTTGCTTTTTTAGCATAGTTAACAGTGTTGAGATAACAAGAGACTTGCTGTCAGTGTCACTGATGGCTGCACCGTTGTCCAGTGGTCCCAGCTGGGTGTACAGCTTGCCGTATAAATAGAAATCTAGACGCAGGTCCCTGCAAGCCTAATCTGTGACCTAGACCCTGTCTCTGAGGTGCTCTTACCAGAAAGTTAATCTGTGAGAGGACCCTTCATCAACATAAAAGGCAGAAATAATTTTCTAAATGCTGTTGATAAAATGTGGGTACATGCTGCATTCTATTTATTATGGAAACTGAGCATTGGAGACTTTATTTTCCTTTTTAATACAACTTGCCTCCAGTAACTTACACTAATTGTCATATATACCAAGCCTTTGAAAATGTGTACTTTTTGTAAGTTTTTAGGAAATATACGTGCTAATTAGATAGTGACTAAATTATATTGTTTTTCATGTGAATTTAGTAAACTCATTTAAGACCCCTTGGCTTAGTTTTTCATAAGACTTTCTAAACATGCTTAATCTCTGCATACTACTTTAAATAATAATAACGTAAGTTTTTGACTTGTTGCTGTTACAGTGGGCAGTGAATATATTTGTGCTGAAATCTGTGTAGGTTTTTTTTGAACATTATTTTCTTACTGTATGTTATTAGAGGTGAAATGTTTGGGTCAGGAGTTACAAACATATATTTTAAAAAAACTAATCACCCTAAAGACCCTTGATACATTTTGTCAAATTGATTTCTTGTAAAAATGGGATCAATTTGCACCTCTGTTGAGGTATGAGAGAGTGCCCATTTCCCCAGGGACCTAGCCCCTTGATGGTCCCAGCACTCCATCCAAAACCAGCTCCACTGTGGGGTATTTTGTGTGACAAGGTGGTGTCATGTGTCTTCTCTACAAGAAAAGGCATTGTTACCAAGGCAAACACAGATACTTGATACAGTTATGTATAAACCACAGGAAGCCTTTTCCAGAGAGATTGTTGACAATTGCTAGAGGTTATGATAGTGCAGAAGTTACAGAGTGTTCCTTTGGCAACACGTGTTAATGGGTTTGTTCCATTGTTAGAGCCCTTTTTAATGAAAATTCTGAACACCTACACTGGAAAAATAAAATAAAAAGCCTTAGGAATGTATTGCTTATTAAGATTTAGCCAAGGAGGTCACATGTTATTTAATAAGGTAGATTACTTTTTTAGGCAAGGAAATACCTGTGCTTCACTTCTGAATAAAAAAAACTTTTAAAAAAAAGAGAGCACATTTTTAAAAAAGAAAAACATGACTAAGATAACTTCTTCCTAGGCACTTTTTAATCTCCTACAAATTTATATTTAGAGACTTAACAGTTTGGCTTTTTTGAATGAATGCTAAAAATACAGTTAGAGTCTCAGCTGAGAAATTTAGACACGTGGACCAAGGTGTGTTCTTTATCAGAAAAGTGAAAGGCAATTCATTTTGTTTAAAAGGCAGCACATAGATAATTCAGAGAGAGAAAAATATAGGTTTATAGGAAAATGCTTACATATTTATTAAGTACTCCAAGTTTGCACTTTAGCTTCATGTCTCCTAAATCAAGTTCCAAGTTCCTCAAGTGATATTCTTCCCAGGTTACATGTGGGTCTAGGTGCAAAACAGCTTGGAACATTGCAGTTGGGCATCTTTTTCTGCCATCCAACACTGCCTCCTTTTTTAGGGCATTTCAGTTTAAAACAAATTAAAAATGGAAAGTCAATGTTTTCCCTCCACTAATTAATCTCTAGCTTATGGTTGTAATAAACAGTAATGAGAAATACACCTTTTTTTTTTTTTTTTTTTTAAGAGACAGTCTTGCGATTTTCCCAGGCTTGGGTGCAGTGGCGAAATTGTATATCACTATAGCCTTAAATTCCTGGGCTTAAGGCATCCTCACACCTCAGCCTCCTGAGTAGCTAGGACTACTTGCTTGTGCTACCACACCTGGCTATTTTAAAAATTTTTTTTGTAGAGACAGGGCCTCAAAACGTTGCCCAGGCTGATCTTGAATTCCTGGCCTCAAGCAATCCTCCTGCGTGGCCTCCCAAAGCATTGGAATTACAAGCATGAGCCACCATGTCCAGCCCAACTTACGCTTTTTTGAAGGACATGTGTGTTAAGCAGATATTTCTAATGTCAATGCATTCTTTGCATCAGAACGTGTTTTAACTCGTGAGATAACTCATGAGTTAACTCGCCATTTCTGGCAGAACAGTCCACATTTCCATCTTTATATTAAAAACTTCTGAAATAAAATTTCTTTTTGGGCTAGAAAAAGGTAAGATTGGATCAAGTCGTAGATCTCTTTAGGACTTGCCTTTTCATACTTTGCAATCTCATTAAGTATTATCACAATGTATGTCCTAATACAATAAAGTTGAGGTTTAACCAAAATTTTTCTTTTCTTCTGACTTGCATTGTGAGAGTAATATTTGAGCTGATGTAAATTGTAATTACTGACAGATGTGAAAGAGAGTCTGACTCTGAGTATTGATGATGCTGATATACAGTTGCTGTAATCAGTCAAGTGCTACATGAGTTAATGTCATTACCAAATGACAGTTTTTATAAAAAGAGAACAAAGTATAACTAGTAAATGTGGAATAGCTAGAGGAATAAATTAAAGTTGTTGCCTTACCAGTCAGCAAACTTATCTAATAAATAAGGAATTTTTTAAAAGCCAGAAGTAATTTAAGCCATTATCAGTGAGAAAAGTGGTGAGGATAGCAGGGATTAAATAAGTTGCAGGCATTTTATTTTTATTTTAAAGAAAATTTTTAAGTGGTTGACAGAGTTTTCTAGCTCAACACTTCCATTCCCACCCTCATCCATTGATTGATGATTGTTTGCTTTAAAAATCCCGAGTGAAAAGACAGGAATTAATTCATTGTGGTGAGAGTGACTGATGCCAGAAGGTCAATTTTCCTGCATTTACAAGATTCATACACACTTTGAAAAGGTTTTCTGTTAGATTGGGTTGACTATAGATGAACAGTGCACTGTTTGTTTTGTAATTGCATTTAGCTTTAATTAGAGGTTCAGAGTAGAAAGCTGGGAGTTGCTTGGAGGAGCCAAGTAGCAGATTAATGGGCTGTGCCAATCCACTGCAGCTCTCTGCTTCCAAGACGTTTGCCAGGGTAACCTGGATTTGTCTTTGTAGTGGAAGGAGCCTTGTCCTGTCGAAGTGGAAATCACTGATGTATCACTAGCATCATGTGGCCTTTGTTCTCTGGCTGGACATGTTTGAAGGGCCCAGCTCACACCCAGCCCTCCCTTAGGAAATGGGGCTGAAGCTCTGCACCTGTAACATTCCATAAAGGCTAAGGAGCATGAGGGTGGTGAGTGGGCGGGGCGCCAGTGGTCTTTACTGAAATACTGGAGCCCACACTCTGATAATGAATGAGGCTGGAGAGAACATTTCCTTGGCATATTTTACTGCGTGACCCAGTAGACTGGGGTGCTCTGGGAAAATGAGCCTCACTTCCTCCTCTTCCTCCTGAGATTGAAATATGTCATTTATATGATTGTTAATGTTGAAATGAGCAGCTGTACCACTCTGTTCTCAACAGGGAGGAAGCTTTTATATTTGTAATGATTGAAAATATTCTTTCTCAGCCAGGTGTGGTGGCTCACGCCTGCAATCCCAGCACTTCGGGAGGCTGAGGTAGGCGGACCACCTGAGGTCAGGAGTTCAAGACCAGCCTGGCCAACATGATGAAACCCCATCTCCACTAAAAATGCAAAAATTAGCCAGGTGTGGTGGCATGTGCCTGTGGTCCCAGCTACTCAGAGGTTGAGGCAGGAGAATCACTTGAACCTGACAGGCTTAGGTTGCAGTGAGCCGAGATCATACCACTGCACTCCAGTGTAGGCAACAGAGTAAGACTCTATCTCAAAAAAAAAAAAAAGTATTTTTTAAGTTATATATATTTTAAGTTGAAACCTGTATTTGCCTTGTTTTTATGCCCACAGTGGAACTTGAAGTCTTTTTATATCAAAAGCATTTTCTCAGAGTATTCTGAATTTTGAGAAAGCTAAAATTGGCTAAGCTTTATGTTTAAAAAACAAAAACAGAAGAAGCTTCTGGGCTTCTCTCATCTTTCTTAGCAAATGAGGGGTCTAGGGTACTTGTCTTAATGTCCTGACTTATTTCAATTAAAGCAGCGAACAACATTCTAAAAGACAAGGCAGCAGCTGATACTTGGTATTGTCCTTAAAACTGCGTAGTAATAACCTTCAGTGAGATTTACAATAATATGGAGGTAAGCTCCATTTACATCTGTAAAGTTAAAGCACAGAGAAAGATAGTACAGCATTTGCCTGAAGTCAGTCACCCAGTTGGTGACAAATGCCACTATTCTTAGTACTTTATATGAGACTTCTGTTTTATATAATAGATTACAGAGGCCAGGCACAGTGGCTCATTCCTATAATCCCAGCCCTTTGGGAGGCTGAGGTGGGAGGATCACTTGAGCCCAGGAGTTTGGGACCATCTTGGGCAACATAGCAAGACCCTGTCTCTCCAAAAAAAAAAAAAAAAAAAAAAAAAAAAAAAAAAAAAAGCCAGGAATGGTGATGCACACCTGTGGTTCCAGCTACTCAGGAGACTGAGGTGGGAGGATAGCTTGAACCTGGGAGGTTGAGGCTGCAGTGAACCATGTCATGTCACTGCACTCCAGCCTGGTCAACAGAGCAAGACCCTGTCTCAAAAAAAAATTAATTACAGAGGTAGTATTCTAGTTAATAGCAAGAACAGAATGGCTTAAACAGTAAGCTTGGCTGGACACAGTGGCTCATGCCTGTAATTCCAGCACTTTGAGAGGCCAAGGTGGGCTGATCACTTGAGGTCAGGAGTTCAAGACAAGCCTGGCCAACATGGTGAAACCCTGTCTCTATTAAAAATACAAAAATTAATCAGATGTGGTGGTGCCTTTAATCCCAGGTACTTGACAGGCTAAGGCAGGAAGATCACTTTAACCTGGTAGGTGGAGGTTGCAGTGAGCCAAGATCGTGCCTCTGCATTCCACCCTGGGTGACAGAGTGTGACTACATCTCAAAATAAAACCAATAAGCTTAATGAGTGATTCCCAAAGTATGGTCCATGGACCAGCATCATTCACATCATCTGAGAACGTACTAGAAATTTTAAATTCTTTGGCCCTACCAGACCTACTACTCACTCTGGAGGTGTGAGTCTAGGAATCTGTGTTTTTAAAAAGCCCTCCACATACTTCTGATGCATGATAAAGTTTGAGTACCACTAGCTTCATACCATCTTTTTATAATTTTATCAGTTTAAATGCTTAGGGCTGCTGAAATAACATTCTCCCTTGGGGCCTGAGTGTATACAAGGTAAGAGGCAGCCAGCAGCCTCCTTGAAAGCCCTGCATAGACAACCTTATTAGGCTTCCCTTTTAATGTACAGGTGGGTAAGAAAGCAGAAGATGGACCAATATTTGAGCTGCCTGTGCTCTGCCAGGCACTGTCTGTTTTTCCTGCAGGTGCCTTACATTTAGCCCTCATGACAATCACTTGCTTGCCATAGTGTGCTCCTTGTATATTTTGGGTACTTCATCATTTTCTAGTTGTAATCTGTCTTGAGAGCAGACTCAGACATTTGCTTCACTTCTTCCACTGGCAGTCACAGACACTTGACATTGTTTCATTTGAGGAACTCTACATTTCCTCATGGGGCATACAGTTCGTGTTGGAGATGCAGAAAGCTTCATCCTGAGCTTGGTGTTTCTTCCTGGAACAGTAATTTTATTTCAGGTTTGTGGGAGAGGAGGAGGAGGGACCTTGTCTTTTTTTTGCAAACCATGACATTCCTGTACGTACCATGTACCTGGTGCATGGTAAATAACTGTTAAATAGATTTCCATACTATTAACAGAAAGCTTGTATCATCTCCCAGAGACTTTGCACCCACCCTTCAGACTTCTTTCTTTAAGGCAGCGATTCTCAAAATGTCCCTTGACCAGAAACAGCATCACCTGGAAACTTGGTAGAAGTGCACATTCTCAGGTTCCACTCCAAACCTCTTGGATCAGAAATTCTGAGAGTGGGGCCCAGGAATCTGTGGGCACTTTTTGTTTTGTTTTCTGTTTCTGTTTTCTTGAGATGGAGTCTCACTCTGTCGCCCAGGCTGGAGTGCAGTGGCGCGATCTCGGCTCACTGCAACCTCTGCGTCCTGGGTTCAAGCAGTTCTCTGCCTCAGCCTTCCGAGTAGCTGGGACTATAGGCATGCACCGCCACGCCTGGCTAATTTCTGTATTTTTAGTAGAGACAGGATTTCACCATGTTAGCCAGGCTGGTCTTGAACTCCTGACCTCATGAATTGCCCACCTCGGCTTTCCAAAGTGCTAGGATTACAGGTGTGAGCCACTGAGCCCAGCCGGAATCTGTGTTTTAACAAGCCCTGCAGATGATTTTGATATATGCCAACATTTGAGAACCACTGGCTTTATGTACAAGAAGTAAGATTTTAAATTTTTACTTTTTATTATACTTTTCTGGGAAAGTAAAGGTGTTTCACTTGTAAACTTTGGGGATAAGAGTACTCTGAAGTTCACCATGGCATCCTGCAAAGCCCCAAAGAGTGCTGGTTGCTGATCATTACCTCATTACCTGTGCACACATCATTCCTTCACTCAGAACTCAGCTAGGAGGCCTCCTTCCCACCATATACCCAGGTCACCCCTAAATGTGGTCACTTTCTCCACAAGAACTGAAAGGAGAAACACCAGAGGATATGGAACTGGCCGTACTGGGGCTTGTGGTTTAAAGGGCAGAACTGAGCCAAATGAGGACCCCTCAGAAAATTGCTTTCCCATCAGATCACCCAGAAATACATCAGTAAAAGCAATGACCTTTTGGTTTTTTTTGCTTCAAACAAAGTAGGAAACATTCTTCTTTCTTTATGTATCTAGATACCAAGTAAGGAAGTATGATTTGGATTCTTGAGTCTTTTAATTTTTATCTTATCTTTCAGCTCTGTGTGTGTGTGTGTTTTCATAGTTTAGGAGTATATCTCAGTGTTGACTTTTAAAAATATATGTGTAAACAGCTAGATTTATGCATTGTTATAGCATCAGTGCAAGTTTTTAGGGAAAAAATCAAGCATGACAATTGAAAATAAAATACCCATTATTAACTTGGACTCTTCTTTACCCTCAAGAAATTGTACTGGGATATTTATGGAAGAAATTATTCCAGATCCTACCACTTCTGTGAGAAAACTGATACTACTCTAGATAATCATTTTCTCCTACCTCTGTATAATATTTAACTTTTATTTGAAATGTAGGCTCAAGCTATGCTAAAAATTCCATCTCAAAGATGACAGGCTCATCCCTGGGGAGGGGATGGAGGGCAGGGCACCCTTATAACTCTAGGAATTTGACTATTATATCTTGATTTAATAAAATGTCTGCATCTGAAACTGGGAAAAATTGACTATATGCAGGTTTGAACACACAGACATAAAAAATGCCAGCCGAATCATAGTATTCCACGTGCAAGCCTAGAAAAACAGGGTTCAGTGAGGCACAGTTTGGCAGGGAAGGCACACTGAATCTGCAGGGATGGGAGGTCTAGTCCCTGGGGAGGTGTTCAGTTGAGGGCTGGTGCCCTTCAGATAGCCTTCCCTGACCCACCCACCCTGGATCTGCTTCTCTCTGCCTCCAGTGTGGGCTCCCCTAGCACAGCTGGGTATTAGCTTGGTAACGGGAAAGGGTGGTATTCAACTGGCAATCTTCGGCTTCCAGGAACAAAACAAACTTAGGGAGGATGTTATCAGGATACTGAAGTCCTCCCCAAAATCCAGGATATTCAGCAAAAACCTGGAATCAGAAATAGAAAAGCGTGAGGAATTTGAAGGGCTCTGTCTGTGTGTGTTGTCCCTGCTTCTCTCAGCTCCATTCTCACCTTTCTGGACTCCAGCTCTGTTTTGTCATCCACAGCTATGCAACACACAGATCCAGCTCCATCTGGAGCCTGCCTGGCAGTTCCTCAGCCCTGATTGTAAAGCCCAAGCCCTAGGGGAGGAGCATCTTGCTCATCTCATGCCGTTACGTGGTCCAGTGAGCCATGGTGGGGGAGGTAAGTGGGTGCCGGGAGTCAGTATGGGAGGGCCACCTCTGACTCTGTGGCCCAGTCAGAAGAGCCCAAACAGGGGAGTAGCTTGAATAGATGGGACAAAAGCACTCTCCCTATATTATTCCATTCACATGTTGCTGTGGGTTTATTCATTAACCCCACACTTGGAAAGTAATAATTTTTGGCTCCAAGAAAATCTGAAGGTTGAACCTGAACAACCTCAGACCAGACAGTGAATCAGTCCTGGATTGTGGTGAATTTTCTAAACTGACTCCACCCCATGAAGCTTCATGGCTGTCAGCACGTCTCCAGTGATTCCTATCTTAAACAGACCCTTTTCATGGCAGTGGTGGCAAGTGAGACTGGAAGTTCTTTGTGAAATGCTTGCATGATACAGAAGCCTTCTCATGAATCTTCGCTAAAAGCGGCCTTTATTCTGAGTACCATTTTGATCTCTGATCCACTGATGGGAGTCTATGATGTTGAACTGAGAAAAATATATAGGTTACTAGCTATGAACCCTTCCTTCATTTAGTACATTTGCTTACTAAGGGGTTAATTTAAATTGGGAATGAAGCTTAGTCCACAAACTAGAGGTGCAGAGAATATTGCACTTTGCTAAGTAGATTTAATCTTGACTCTAAGCTTCTATTGCTTTCAGGTAGCAGAAAGGTTTGCCTCAATTATTCTTGGATTTCTTTCCTGTATAACCCTCCCAGGATTGTGCCAAGGTTCCAGGCCTTACTAATGTCATAATGTCAGGAAGGCGTCCTAAGTTATCCGTTTACACCAGTCCCTACTGCTTCTGGGCTGCATTTGAGGCTAGGGAGGATGCTTTGTCAGCATCCAACCATCCCCCTGGGGTTGCTGCACACCTGAGGGTGCAGCTGGAGTGCAGGTATGGCCATCTGCCGCTCTGAATTTCACACTCATTCACCTCCAAGAGCTTCCCTTAGTCTGGGAGATTGTGCTCTCTTCTCAACTGCTTTTCTCCTTAAGGAACCCTACCACAACCTCCCTGAAGCAGGTAAGCCAGAGCCTCCAACCCTTGTGAATGAGGAAATTTCAGAGAGAAAAACATTGAGGACTCCCGCTACCCCAGAGTCAGTAACTGCTCAAGTGCTGGCTGCCGCCAGGTGGTGCAAGAAGTGCTGCTTCCTCTGTGGTCACCTAGCAACAGTCTCCTTGTGGCCACTTCCCCATGTAGAGGTGGCAGCTGCCCTTCCTCTTAGCTACTTGCTGGGGGCTTGTGGGTGGGGAGTGGGGGAGTATGAGGGGACATGTGGCTGTACCTGCCTCAAATTGGCAGGAGGATTTGAGGCATTTTGTTGTTGTTATTGCTGTTGTTTGGCTGTTTCCAAAACCCATTTGGAAACCTGTTATTCCTTAAGAGTGGCCTTCAGATTCCTAAGCTTTTTGTATACATCTTCAGTGAATTAATAAAAGTATTTCCTTTTCCATTTTCTGGCAATGGGTAGCCTAGTTCTGTTAATAATCCTGCAAAGAAACTCATGTACCAGGCTCACTCACACTGTGCACTTTTGCCCTTGGAATCCTCAGTGGCTAGACTGATTGAGTACAACCAGTTTTGACAATCAGCTACCTTCCCTTTACCATTATCGCAGGTGCTACCTTGCCCATAGCACAACCAATGCATTTGAAAAATAAAAACATTTGGGGGTGGGGGGAGCTATGATCAAATAAAGGAGATCTCTATGGAATATGGCAAAGCTTGCACACAACTTTAATAAAAATATGCTGTCTTGAGCAACCAGCATATTACAGAGGCTCTGTGAATGCCTCTTCATCTAGAATTTCAGCACAAGCTGTACATAAAATATTTATACAGCACAGTGTGCTACCCTGACAAAAGCATGAGTTCAGATGTATGCTGTTGCTGTAAATGTCACTAACGTATAAGCCACTGAAGAACCTTCAAGGTCTTTATAATGTTAGCAAAGTATCTGTCATCATGTTAAACTTTTAGTGACTGATAATGTAGCCTTGGCTCCTAGCCAAAAATATTTTTCTTGCTCTCAGAAAAACACTTAATAGTAAAGATATGTCATAGAAGAAGGGGAAGGAGAGTTTACTAGAGAAACTTGAAAGAATGGTTGGTGCAAACGTAGTAACTTGGTTTGTTGCTGGCAGAGAAATGAGAGTAGTCACTGGGATTACTTCTAAGGAGGAAATTTTACTACAGATACAGCTGGGAATAATTCTGCTACCAAATCTTTTTTAGGATCAATATAGAGCTTATTTGTAAAAATTAATATCTAATTATCACTTTACTGTCTCTGAATATCTATTACATTTTATCTGTAAAAGAGGAATGGAAATGCCTTCCTAGTAGGTTCATTATAAGGTCCGAAAGAATAAGGGACCTTATGAAGTCCTCAGTAAGTAGCAACAATTTTCCCTTTTGGTTTTGTTTTTATGATGATGACTTCTACTCATTTACCTGCATGTTCTTTAAGCTTCAAAATAGATTAGTGAAGTAGTGGTGTTTCCAGTTTAGAAATAAACTAGGGAGATGAATTGTAATACACATGACAAAGCTCATATATTAGTATCCTTATATATGAAGGATCCCTCAGTATCCTTATGATAAAGATCCTTTCCGGCTCTAATAGGCTTGAGTTGGTTTTGTTTCCCAATGAATATACTATTTTTCTCTCCATTATCCAGGATATATGGATTACTATTAACACATTAATCCATAATCTATATTAATATATTCATATATCCTTAATTGATATCCTGGATATGTGAAATTAATATCCTGGATATATGAAAAGCAATTCCACTCTAGTAGAAAAATAGAGAACATGAACAAGAGTGTAAAAAGGTATGAAGCGTTCAACCTCAAAGATATGTTAATCAAAATTTAAAAATTAAATCTGTAGAATACAATTTAAAAAACAACATTACCTACATTACCTAGTGTTAGAAAGTGTGCAGAGGAGTGGGTATTGTTGTGTGCCACTGGCTCAAACATTGTGTAGGGCAAGTTATCAACATCAGATTCTCACATTTTCCGTACATTTGACCTTGACATTATCCTAGGCAAATACTTAATGGTATAGTGAAGGATATCTTTCTCTGCATTACATACATAATCAAAAATTGAAGATGACTTAAGTCCTTCAAGGGGATTTACTAAAACGGATTGTTTGGCAGCCATTAAAAATGAAAGCATACAAGGCTATTAAATGATACAGAACTTCCATCGGAATAAATGGGAAAAAAATGGGTATTACAAGTAATACCATATGATTCACTTTTCGTGACACTTGTATGCACTTACACATTTGTGTATTATGTTTATGTGTGTCATGCATACATATCAAAGCAGGAGGTTCAACAAAATGCTAACTGTCCTCATGATTTTTTTGTTTTGATTTTTTTTAACTTACAGTAAAGAATAAAGTACTACTTTGAAGGAAGAAAAAATTATTTTTTAAATAATTCAGCATAAATTACCTGGGTCACCCAAAGATAGTAATATGGTATTTGATCTGAACCTGGACTTCTGTTGATTTGACACATTTTGGTGTATTCCCTTTTATGTTAAATAACTATCATTTACCTACAGCAGCAGAAGAATATAACTTAGCTATTGAGACCTGATAACATGTAGCTGTTGAATAGTTCTGCTGGATTTGTTAGGGGACCAAAACCAGGCATGTGAGGGTGGTGTTGGGAAAGACAAGGCGGGAAGGGTTTGCAGTCAATTGTCAGTTATCTTCAGCAGTCAGGCTGTCTGCACACTGGCAGGTGAGGAGCAAGGGAAGAAGAGCAAGCTTGGGTATTTCGTTGAGCTCTTAAGTTTAGGGTTAGAAAATGACCAGCACAAACCTTTTGGCTTAAGAGCCAGTGTTCTTGGCCGGAAGTCTCTGCTTGTTTCTGTTTGCCTTCCTCCCAGTTTCTCCTCAGGGTCCTGCAGTCAGCATTCTGTAGCTGCTATTTTGAAAACTGCAGATTTTCAAAATGACCTCATGATCTCCTTCCTAATTGTTAAACACAGTGACATTTTGTCCCCATCGGCAGCATTTGATGTGTTAGTCAGCTCTCTTTGGGCTTGTGTGCCTCTCCACCCTTGTGGTTCTTCTGCCTCTGTAACCACTCAGTGTCTTCTTCCGTGTCCCTTGACCCTTCACTGTGTCTTCTACTCACCCCCCTCAGAACCTTCATTTACCCCCAGAGCATCAACCATCATCTTCAGGTAAAACTCTAGTGACCAGTCATCTTGACCCATTGTGCATCATCCTTGCTGCCATTGAGAGTTTGGTCTTAAAAGTGGTACTTGAAATTAGAACACATTCACTTTGTCGCAAAATCTAACAGACATTGGACATACTTAGAACTCATATCTGGCTTCATGAGACAGCTGTCAGATTGTCTACTAATGGTCTACCCATTGATGATGGAACAAGCTCCTTGTGTGAGCTTCAAATAAAAATGATGGAATTAATAAAAGACTCTTACCTTAAGGCACAAAGCCCCATGAATGTCAAAAAGCACTGATAGAGCCGATCCAAAAAATACGTGGTTTGTAAAAATTCTAAGACAATTCACACTGAAGTAAAAAGCTTAACTTGAAATCATCAGAATAGCTTTTTCCAGCTGGGCAGCTAAGCTTGGTAAACATGAAAGAGTCTACAATAATGTTAAGGCAGTGTGTGAGGGTTAAATTGTTTCCAAGGTCGGCTTTGCGGGGGCTTTGGATTCAAGCTGGGCCTTGACAGAGGGGGAGAAAGGTCTATGGGGACTGATGGGCACGAAGGCAGAGTGTAAGTATGTGTTCTTGGGAGAATGATTAGATTAATCTGATTGAATAGAAGGTGTTTATTGGAAATTAGAGGAAGATAAAGTAGTGATAGATAATGGAAGAACTGAAGGTCAACAGAGGAGTTTATGTGTGATGGAAGGGAAAATCATTAGATGTGAGAAAACGTTAGGTTTGGACGTTTTAAGATCAGAGTACTTCAAAGTTTGTGGGATTCTATAAGATGGGATGGGGAATAACTAATATTGTTCAGTACCTGCTGTGTGATCTGTAAGGCATAAGATCTCACTTTTATTTTACAGCAACCTTTGGAGTAGATGTACTGGTTTCCATTTTATACATAGTGAGACTGAGTTTTAAGCAGGCATACTTGTCTAAGTTTTGCAGAATGGCTGCATCAAGATTCATGCCCAGGGACATCTGCCTTCAAAGCACAGTGAGGATGGAAAACTTTGAAACTAGTTCTCCATTTCGCAGTCAAGAGGATGGCCCCAAGCTTGTTCAAGGTTACAGGAATAGGATGAAAGCAATTTCTCTGTAACAGAGTGGACAGGCTGTGATCTGCAGAGGGACCAAGTCAGAGGCTCTTGTTAAAACACGTGGGATATGCTAAAGAAGTTGGGTTTAGCCGTGGCATGGGAGTGAAAAAGGGGTAGAGGGCAGCAGGACATTTGGAGAAAGTGATGGACTAACAGTGGAAGGTGATGATGAGAGGGATGACTTGAAAACAGTTCCAAGGTTTTAGTCCCAGGGAACTGCCGTTAACAGTTGTAGGAGAAAGGCCACGTGTTTGTTATGGAGTGATCTGAGTAAGAATGACAGAGATTTTAAAATATATTAAAATAGAGTGGTATGCATGTGCTGACTTATGTATATAGTACCAAACACACAAAGGAGGACAGAACAGAAGGTGGAAACCTATGAGGGATCCAGCACTTTTCTTTGCTGGTGGTGAGTCACCAGAGTGAGTAGTTAGGCTTTACCTAAAGCAAAAGGGACTCTTTGCATGGTTTCTTAGGCTCCCTTTTATTCTGGCTGCCCCTGCACCCCCAGCATGAAAGTGGCTTAACTGTACTTTGATTTCCAAAATGCATAGCTGTCTCCAATAATTGATTCCCCTCTCCTGTGGCCCTCAAGCCTGAAAAAGAGTATTGTTCTATTACTTTTCCCTCAAAGAGATTTCTTTTTCCTTTCAGGACCATGGTCACTATACTGGATGGACTTCTGAGCTAGTGAATTACTTTCATCTTTTGATCGCACCAGAAAATTGTCCATGGGGTTGAAATATTGATTGCAGTAATTTCTGGCCTTACGTAATTAAGGTAACATATCACTTTTTCTTTATAACTATCATGAAGTTGTCATGTTTGTCTCCTTTAACTTTGCTTTTTAGAGATATGAATCCATTCTCTTTTTTATGCTCCAATAATCTGTTGAGATTGCTCTTGATCTGCAAATGTATGATTGCAGAAAAGACTTTTATAGGATGAAATATGAATAAGCTGTTTTACTCTGAAGAATAAAAGTGAATTGTATTACTATTTAGATTAAATCAATAAATACCCCATTTCCATAAACACAATATGCATAGACTGGATAATACTAAGGAAACTTAATAGATCAAAAGGAGTATTAAGGCTACTTGAAAAAAATGGAGATACTCAAATATTAATGTATTGCTAGCTTTATTCAATAAATAAAATCTAGAAAATAGAGTTTACATAAAAATCTGTTAACTCTTATTTCTAGAGATGATGTCTTAAAATTGTATTATATTATTTTCCAAGTTTTTAGAATATGTGCATGTGTTGTATGTGTTAACTTCCTCTGTTTTTGCAAATTGAGTAACATTTATTGCATGCTTGTGCTGTGCCAAGCTAAATACTAAGTACTTTATATTATTAATTCTCATAACCCTTGGGGTTAGTACATTTATTCTCCTCATTTACACATAGGAAAATTGAGGCTCAGAGAAATTAGCTGGGCACGGTGGCTTACTCCTGTAATCCCAGCACTTTGGGAGGCCAAGGCAGGCAGATCACTTGAGGTCAGGAGTTTGAGACCAGCCTGGCCAACATGGTAAAACTCCATCTCTACTAAAAATACAAAAATTAGCTGGGGGTGGTGGCACACACCTGTAATCTCAAGTGCTAGAGAGGCTGAGGCAGAAGAATCACTTGAACCTGGGACACAGAGGTTGCATTGTGCTGAGATTGGGCTTCTGCACTCTTGCCTGGTCACCCTAGCTTGACCCTCTCTCAAAAAAAAAAAAAAAAAAAAAAAAAAAAAATTAAATGACTTGCCCATGTAATTTAAGTAATTAATATGAGTAATTTATTAAATTACTTGCCCAGCTGGTAAACCCACTGGCTCAGAACTTGAACCAGTCACATATCAAAGCCCATATCAATGAAGTGTTTTTTTTTTTTTAACATCTTTTCCTTAATAAAATGTTCCTTTTTTCTACAGGATTATTTTAAATGACTGCATAGTGTTCAGATACATGGAAATATAATGGTTTCTCTATCCTATCTCCTTTTATTAGACATTTTTGTTATTTCTTGTTTACTTTTAAAAATAGCATTGCAGTGAACATCTGTCATGCACATCTGTAATTATTCCCCTATGATAAATTGCTACAAGTGGCATTGCTGAACATTGATAGAACGTAGCACTCAGGTATTGATGTATTCTGTTAATTTACTCTGTTGATATAGTCTGTTTTCTTGAAAGACCATACCAGTTTATAATCTCAGTAGCAGTGTATGGAAGTACCTGGTAACTTTCAGCTCTCAGCAACATTGGTAGTTAGCAATTTGAAAAAAAGTGTTGGTTTTTAAAAAACATTCTAAATATTCCTGTTTAAGTCCATATTATCTCTCGCCTCTAATACTGTAGTAGTCATTATCTCCTTACTGGTTTCTTTCTAGCACCCGCTTTGCCAGTAACAGAATTAGATAGGGCATGGACTTTAGAGTTAGATTCCTGGGTTTAAATCATGACTGTGATCTGCCTCAGTTTCCCCATAAGTAAAATGAAAATAGTAATAAAGCATCTCTGGTAAAGTACTTTAGTACAGCGCCTGACTTTTGGTATGTGTTCAATAATTGTTAGGGTTTAATAATTGTTACTTCTGTCTTCCAGAAGTCCCTGCTCATATAATTAAAAAACCCCAAGTTTATACTTATTTTTGAATGAATTATAATTATTACCAAATCAGTAATTCACAGTAGAAACTAAAGTGCTGACATTGAAGCATTGTTAGTGTTAACACTGTGACCAACCTGAAGATCACAAGTTACCTTCCCTGACTCAGTTGAAGCTGAGAGGTCAGGGATAGAGTAATACAGGAGTAACCAGAATGTTAAAGTGCTTTTTATTAAGCTACCAGTGTACTTCCACACACATTATCTCATTTGATCCTCACAACACAGCTGTGAAGGAGATGGAGCAGATATTATTAATCTCACCTTACGGAGGAGGAAATTGACTTGGAGGATTAAGTGGCTTGCTCACTGAAGGTTGTGGAAATGGTCAGTGGCAGAGCTGAATGTGTACTCTGGGCCTTCTGACTGTAAATACTTAGTCTTGATGCCTCATAACATGATAAGCTAAGGAGGTGCAGGTCGAGATACCCAGGTCTAGAGATTTGCTGGAAAAGAAGGAGCAAAAGAGAATGCCACTGGGAGGGGGCAGCAGAGTTGGGGTAAGGGAACTTAGATATACCAAAAGTAAGGAAGGTACCCAGTGGGGAAAGAGGTCAGGGGAAGGAGTCATAAAGAAAGGGGAAAACTGAGGGGCCAGGACTTCCATGCTCACAGGGCTGGCTGAATAGATCAGGGTGGAAGGCTTCATCTTTCAGACAGGAGGGATGCTACCCCTGAGCCAGGAAGGAGGGAGGAGATGGAGCAGGTAGACTCAAATGATATGAAATAGAAAGGAACACTAAGAGAGCCAAAGGGTTATGGCCTGAATAAAAAAAGAAGAAAGTATTTGTTTCTGAAGAGTAAAAGTGGTAGATCTGGGGTTTTAGATTTGAGAAGGGGAAGCCATTTAGAATATCTCTTGTGGGAAATGGGCCAAGGAATTAGAAATGCCTGCCAAAGACCTCTGCGGTGCAGGAGGCAGGACCCAGATAAAAACGTCTGGGCTCCAACTCAACAGATTCTGTGAACTCCTTAGGTGTGCTGAGAATATCCTTGCCAGATGTATGTAACCATCTGAGGGTGTTTCTTTGTGAGCTCAGCAATAGACAGGCGCAGGATCAATATGAACAAGGAAATATGCCTTAATTGCTTGAGGAGTGAGGGGAAAAACAGCTCTCTGCAATAACCCTCTTGTTTCCAAATACCAAAGCAGCTGTCGGGCTGTGTGCTTGTCCTGGGTACCTTTTACTTAGGAGTTAAGTGCCACAGTTATGATATTTTTGCCTGCTTCTCGGGGCGGGGGGGGTGGAGGTGAGTACATGGTTTTTTAATTAGTGAAGACCAGGTAGCAATAGTTTTGTTTTGTGTTCTAATAGCCTTTGTTAGTATAGTCAGGGAGGTGAGGTGAGGAGATGGTGGAGGGTTTCCTAAGCTGCGAAACGAAGAATTGGACTAGACATACGTTCCCCAAAGTCCCTTTCCAGCATTACCATTTCTGATTCATCTCACATCTACACTGTCTCCTCTCCACCTCCTCCTTTACCAGACAGTTTAGTGTGTCTCAAGTTTTATTTTATGGTGTTTTAGATTTCTTTTTTTTTTTGGCTTGGAGACTTCATGCATTATTAAAAGCAGTATATAGTGACTGTAGAAAAGTGAAAGATGTGTCAATAAATAAAAGACCTGTTAAAAATGTGTGCTTTTACCACCATTAAATAACCACTGTTCATATTCTTCCAGAGATTTTTTTTTTTAGGTATATATGCCTAAATAAGATTCTTAAATACAAAAATGCACTCTGCTTTTCTCAGTTGATAAATTATAAACCTTTCTCCGTATCAGTTGTCACTGCTGTGTAATTATTAAATGTTGATGAAGATTCTGTTTCAGGAATGTATTTTAACAAATCTCACTTTGGACATGTACGTTAATGTACATCCTTCTAACTATATTTGTAAGGGTGCTCTTAATTATTTCCTTGTAAGATTAGGAAAGAGGTTTGATATATAATACGTATTGCTGGAAGACTTAACCAACTTACAATTCCATCACCAGTATACGAGAGGTCTCTTTTTCCACACCCTTCCTAACATTGGATAGCAGAGTTTAAAAAAAAAACAAAAAACTTACCAGTATTATAGACAGATGAAGATCTTTTCATATGCCATTTATATTCCTTTGCGAATTTTCTGTTCATAGCCTTTGCCCATGTCTCCAAAGGGACATTGGCTATTTTTGTTACTGACTTGCAGCAACAAGATTTTAAAGATATAACATTTTAAAAAATCTTTTGTTATAAAAATATATGAATCTTTTTGTAATTTGTCTTTGAATTTTATACTGCTTTTAACTGTATGTAAATACTTAATTCTAGGTAGTCAAATCTTGTTCTTTGTGGTTTCCTTATAGAATAACTAGGAAGTAAGAATGCTGTGATATATTGCCCACTGTCAGTTCTTCACATAGCAGAGTAATTGCTTTCAAATGTGATCACATCTTGGCATACCCTTGCCCGAGCTGATCATGGCATTCTTGTTACCATGGCCTGTAGGGCCTGGCATGATCTGGCTTTGCCTGCTTTAAAGCCCCACCTCTTGTAACTCCCCCTTGAACGCTGTGTTCCAGCCCCATCGTCCTCTTCTCAGTCCAGGTAATATGCCAACCTCCTTCCTGTCCCGAAGATCCTGCAGATACAGTTTTTTTGCCTGGAAAATGTGTGCATGCGTGCGTGCATGCATGCATGTGCACGTGCACACACACTGCCCTTTGAGCACTTCTCAATAGGCAATTATTATTTTTATTTATTTATTTATTTTTGAGATGCAGTCTCACTCTGTCACCCAGGCTGGAGGCCATGGTGCTATCTCGGCTCACTGTAACCTCTGCCTTCTGGGTTCAAGCGATTCTCCTGCCTCAGCCTATCGAGTAGCTGGTCTTACAGGTGCCCACTACTACAGCCAGCTAATTTTTTTATTGTTAGTAGACAGAGTTTCACCATGTTGGCTAGGCGAGTCTCAAACTCCTGACCTCAGATGATCTACTCGCTTCAGCTTCCCAAAGTGCTGGGATTAAGGAGTGAGCAACCATGCCCAGCCACAATTATTATTTTTTATTACTCTTTACCTATTTCTCCCTGTAGCCTGTAACTCCATAGAGGCAGGGAGCTGTCTGTGTGGTCCACAGCAAGGTCTCTAGTGCTTAGCGTATAGTATTTATAGAATAAATGAATTAACATTACATCTCTAACCACAAGATTGCACAGAAATTTCCCTATATCTACCTTATTTTAGTTTTATGGCTTCATTTCACATTTTAAAATATTTTATCTGTATGAAACAGTTTGAAATGTGATTCAATATAGGAATTAAAATTAATTTCTTTCCCAAATGAATAGCCACCTGCAGTTTTTGTAGTTCTTGTTTATAAGAGAATCCTGACTCAAACTATAGTCCTTAAGCACTATGATACTGTTTTTTGTTTCTTTTGTTTGCTTTTCTCTCCTTGAGTAGTCCTTTGTGCAAAACAGAAATGCAGAAACTGTTAATTGACTTGAGCCAAATTCCTCATGAGCATGCTGGCTGAGTACCAAGAAAGATGATCCTGGGGTCAGCCACGATAGCCTGCCTTCTAAGAGGAAGGAAGACATAATGTGACTGACTTAGGGATTTGTACTTGCTCAGTATCTAATGCTAGTAGACAATCTTGTTTTAGATCATTCTGGCTGCCATTTTTTTTAAACCATTGAATTTGAACATTATAGTGACTACTTTTCCTGTCCCTTACCTCTAGATGTGGAAAAAAAGTCTTTTGGTAGACCATGTGTTTCAAGTTTTGGTTTGGAAAATACTGGTCATTATTCCTTTCCATATTTTAACTCTTTGGAAATTAAAATTAATGACAAAAGTCATATGTGCCCGTTGTCAGATATTCAAACAATAAAACATTTATACAGAGAAAAAAGGACTCTTGTATCCCACTTTCTGATTCTATCCCTTAATATAACCACTGGTGAGTTTATTGTATATCCTTCCAGACATTTTTTATGCTTAGTGGATATATTAGATCTTTACACGTATCCCTCCCCCCATCGCCCCGCCATATACTTGCATGGTTTTTCTGACTAATGTCATAAACTTTCTTATACACATTAGTGGAATTTAAAAACACTTGAAGCCTTTCTTTTTTGGCTGGTGGCATCTTAGAGAAGTTACCAGTTGATGTTTTCACAGGACTTTAAACACAAAGACCCGATTTGTTTGTGTAAATTATTGGATGCAGTCTTCGAGAGGGCAGGGGCTTGAGTACGTTCAGGAACATGGTACAATCTGATGATGATTATTTCCATCCCACTACAGAGGAAGAAATGGGGACTTAAAAGGGACAGGAGTGAATTCTTCTAAATTCATGAAAATGAACACTTAGCCTAAAATGTGTTGACTGGGTTATGACACAGAGCTGGATTTCTAGTGAATGGGATAGGAGGTGGGGTGCTATCAGTGTTCTGTTTTGTTTTATTTATTTATTTATTTATTTATTTATTTATTTTGAGGCAGAGTCTTGCTCTGTCGCCAGGCTGGAGTGCAGTGGCACAGTCTCGGCGCACTGCAACCTCTGCCTCCCAGGTTGAGGTAATTCGCCTGCCTCAACCTCCTGAGTAGCTGGGACTACAGGCATGCTCCACCACACCTGGCTAATTTTTGTGTTTTTAGTAGAGACGGGGTTTCACCAGTTGGCGGTGATGGTATTGATCTCTTGACCTTGTGATCCACTCACCTCGGCCTCCCAATATAAAATGTTTAATAACTTTGTCCCTTATTTCTGCTTCCCTCCTCCAGTCATGAGAATATAAGAAAAATTTGGAGTGGGTGAGGGTGGAGAGCAAAGTGACTCTCTGGGCTGTGCCCTTCACACTGGCTTTAGAAAGCCTGCAGCTGACTGCCCTGGGGTCTGATCTCTATGGCGTTGCACTCCAGAGAAGTATAAGGTGTGCTGTAAGTGATGGGGGCTGTGGACTTATGCAGAATTGCACTTGTTGGGGGTTTTCACAGTACCCACCTTATTATACTAGAGAGGCAAGTTTCATTGCTTAAGGGGACAATTTATGGCAATAGACTTATATCCCTGTTTTAGCTTTTTATGTTTTTCTGCCTTTAATAAAATGTGAAGTCACAAAGCAATTAAATAGTAGTGTAGTTTTCAGGCAGGAGGTGGAGAAAGGCTAACTAGGGGGAAAGGCCAAACATGATTGACAGAGGCTGGCTGGAGATTTACATTGAGAATAACTCGTTCTTCAAAACTTTCTTCATTTTCTGGTGAGAATTATGGGGCAAATCATATACCAGAAGGATGGATGATTAAAAATGTAGGAGTTATGATTTCTTTTTGACTTTGTAAGTCTCTAAATCCTCCACCTTAACATAGAGTTTTTATTTCAAAATGGGAACCAGCCCTACCAGAGACTAAAGTGAGTCAGAAATACTCTAAAATCTTCAATAGTTACTGTGAGATTGTTTATAGTTTATAAAATGTCTTAAGATACAGTGAAATGAAGTTGAGAATATGAGTGTTTTTTTTCATTTCCTAAACTCTGGTCCACAATTATAGATGTTTTTGAATATTCAAAAATATCAAATGTGATTTCAGTTGTTTCTAGAATTAAAAAAAAAGAATTAATAATTTTCGACACTTTAAATGAGGAAAAGGTTTTTAAAACCAAATATAAAAATCTGGAGAGCTCAGATTCCCTGTCTCTCCTTTTCCAACCTCCTCTAATAAATAAAACAAATCCTTTTGATTCAGCCACTCTGTATTGATAGTGGCCTATTTATTACAATCAGAAGAATTAAACAATAAAGATATGTAGATACTTTGTCACTTTTTCTTATTATAGAAACAGTTTGATTTTAAAAATTTTTATTCAACAGAATGCAGATTCAAAAAGAAAAGGATTTTTAGAAAAGCTGACTTTTGATTTAAAGTTCTCGTTTTGTTCTAATAATCACGTTGAAATGGCCAAAACAAATAGTTTAAATTAAAATGCAGTGGTGGCCTGGCATGGTGGCACATGACTGTAGTCCCATCTACTCAAGAGGCGAAGGCCAGCAGATTGCTTTAGCCTAGGAGTTCAAGACCAGGTGGGGCAACATAGTGAGACTCTGTCTCTGTTTCTAAAATGTGATGATTGGTACCTGTTGAGAGAAGGGTTAACTGAGAGTCATTCACATGGCCCAAAAAGTAAGTGGCTACAACGACAGTGCTTTTTCTGGTGTGTATTTCTCTTGCTGTGAAAGCACTCTGAAGGGGAGACCTCATGCCATTGCAAGAGCACCTGAGCTCCAATCTTCAGCATTGCAAATAGAACAAGAACGTGAGGAAAAGCCCGCACAGTGATCCTGCTGTGATTTAGGGTGTGCTTTTAGACAGTTATGAGAATTTTTTTTTTTTGAGACAGGGTCTCACTCTGTTGCCCAGGCTAGAGAGCAGTGGCATGATCATAGCTTACTGAAGCCTCAGATTCCTGAGCTCAAGCAGTCCTCCCACCTCAGTCTACTGAGTAGCTGAGACTACACTGTGCGCCACCACATCTGGCTAATTTATCTTTTTGTGGAGGTGAGGTCTTGCTTTGTTGCCCAGGGTGGTCTCAGACTCCTGGCCTTAGGTGATCCTCCTGCATGGGCCTCCCAAAGTTAAGAATATTTATGAAGATAGATATTATTGTTAATTTCCACAGCCTGACAAAGGATAACAAACAGCTTTTACAGTTTGAGCATCCCTTATCCCAAATGCTTGGGACCAGAATTATTTTGGACTTTGGACTTTTTTGGATTTGGGAATATTTACATATACATAATGAAATGTCTTGGGGATGGGACACAAGTCTAAAGACAAAGTTGATTTATGTTTCATACACACCTTAGATATAAAGCCTGAAGGTAACTTTATATAATATTTTTAATAATTTTGTGCATGAAATAAAGTTTTGACTGCATTTTGACTGTAACCTGTCATGTGAGGTCAGGTGTGAAATTTCCACTTTTGGTGTCATGTCAGCATTCAAAAAGTGTTGAATTTTGGAGCATTTCTATTTCAGATTTTTGGATTAAGAATGTTCAACTTCTATGCCGAATTAGTAAATATTTTTTGAGTTCCTACCCACATCCTTGTGTGTGGGGTCTAGAAGCAGCCATGGTGTAGTTTCCTCACCTGTAAGGGGGGCGGTGTGGAACTTCTTTTAATGTAATCAGTGTAGGTTAAGTTTGGATAGAGAAAAGACTAAAGGCAGCCATGGCTGGCTGTCCTCTGAGCCCCTGTGCTAAGCTTAACTGGGTTTCTGTTTCTGGCAGTGGATCATTTTGCTGTCATGGAGCCAGTGATTATATACCATCTCTGGTTTTGAGTATGTTTCCTTTTCTCCTGGCAATAGCCCTTTATTTAGAGTGTTCTGCAGAGACACAGTGGGATACAGAAGGTGCCCGTTTACACTACGTACCACTGTCTCACTATGCCCTGGTAAAGTAATGATGTCGGCCATTATTACTTTACCAGTTCCCCATTAGTGTTTTGGTCTTACCTATACATTATTCTTTTAAGTTTTATTTTTTAATGAGACAAAATTCACATAATATAAAAATAGGCAATTTAATAATTGACAATTCAGTGGTATTTAGTACATTACAGCTGCCACCTCTCTCTAGTTCCAAAACATTTTTGTCACTACAAAAGAAAACTCTGTACCCAGTAATCAGTAACACCCTATTCCCTCCTCCCTCTCATCTCTGACGATCATTAATCTGCTTTTGGTCTCTCTGAATTTACAGTTCTAGCTATCACACGTAAAATAAATGGTTTCATACAATATGTGACCTTTTATGTCTGGCTTCTTTCATGTTCATCCATGTTGTAATGTCCAAGCCATTTTATAGCTGAATAGTACATGGTATGGATGTGTCATAATTTGTTTATTCATTCATCTGTTGGTGGACATTTGATTTTTCCCACCTTTTGATTGTTACGAATAAGGCTGCTATGAACATGGGCGTGTAAGTATTTGAGTCTTTGTTTTCATACCTCTGAATGAAATTGCTAGGTCATATGGCAATTCGATATAACCTTTTTGGAAAACCATTTTCTACAGGGCCAAACCATTTCTAGTCCCACCAACAATGTACAAGATTCCAGTTTCTCCACATCTTTACAAATACTTACTTTCCTTTTTTTAAAAAAAAATTATAGTCATCCTTGTGGGTATAAAGTAGTATTTTATTCTGGTTTTGATTTTTATTTCCCTAATGATTAATAATATTTATCATCTTTTCATTTGCATATTGGCCGTTTGTATATCTTTATTTCCATAATGATTAATAATATTTATGATCTTTTCATTTGCATACTGGCCGTTTGTATATCTTCTTTGGAGACATGTTTGTTCAAGTGCTTTGCCCATTTAAAAATTGTTTTTATTTGTTGTTGACTTGTAAGAGTGCTTTACGTATTCTGGATACTAGTCCCTTAACCAGATACATGATTTGTGCTTATTTTCTCTCATTTTTAAGGTTTTCTTTTTCATTATCTTTTTTTTTTTTTTTGAGATGGAGTCTTGCTCTTTTGCCCATTCTGGAGTGCAGCAGCACGATCTCGGCTCAACGCAACCTCTGCCCACAATGCCTGGCTAATTTTTGTAGTAGAGATGGGGGTTTCACCATCTTAGCCAAGCTGGTCTCAAACTCCTGACCTCAGGTGATCTGCCCATCTTGGCCTCCCAAAGTGCTGGGATTACAGATGTGAGCCAGGATGTCCGGCCTCCCTATGTTTTCTTCTAAGAGGTTATGATTTTATTTCTTATACTTAGGTTGTTAATTCATTTTGAATTAATTTTTCATATGGTATGGATATCCACGTACAAAAGAATAAAGTTGGGCCGCTACCATTTGCTAAAGAGATTGTATTTCTCCATTTGAATGGTCTTTGTACCCTTGTTAAAACTCTATTGGCCATATATGTGAGGTTTTATTTCTGGACTCTATTCCATTGGTCTGTATATCTATCCCTATACCAGTACCACACTGTTTTTGATTAGTGTAGCTTTGTAGTAAGTTTTGAAATTGAGAAGTGAGAGTGTTCTAATTTTTTTTTTCTTTTTTAGTGTTGTTTTGACTGTTTGGCCCTTTCAGCTTCACATGAATTTAAGGATCTGTTTTTCCATTTCTGCAAAAAGGACTGTTGGGATTTTGATAAGGAGTACAGTGAATCTGCAGATGATTTGGAGTAATATTGTCATCTTAACAATATTAAGACTTCCAATCCATGAATATAGGGTGTATTTCCATTTATGTAGGTCTTATTCTTCAGCAGTGTTTTGTGATTTTTAGTGTGTAAGTCTTTTGCCTCTTGTGTTAAATTTGTTCCTAGGGTTTATTTTGTTTGGTTGGTTTGTTTTTTTTTTTTTTTTTTTTTTTAGTAATTAAAATTCTGTAACCCAGGGTGGAGTGTGGTGGCGTAATCTTGGCTCACTGAAGCCTTTGCCTCCTGGGTTCGGGTGATTCTCATGCCTCAGCCTCCTCAGTAGCTGAGATTAGAGGCGCACACCACCATGCCCAGCTAGTTTTTGTATTTTTAGTAGAGACGAGGTTTTGCCACGTTGCCCAGGCTGGTTTCTAATTCCTAAATCAGGCAATCTGCCTGCCTCGGCCTCCCAGAGTGCTGGGATAATGGGTGTGAGCCACCACTCCCAGCAATTCCTAGGTATTTTATTCTTTATATGCAATTGTAAATATGATTGTTTTCTTAATTTCCTTTATGAATGATTTGTTCCTGTTGTATAAAAATATAAAAATACAAGAAATACTTTTCATTTTTAAAATAATCTCTAGTGATTATTTTAAAATTCAAGGTAAGAACCCCACTATTCCTCCAAATATTCCTTAGAGTGGTCCCTGTTAACTTTGATATCTGTCCTACGTATTTTCCATGCATTTATATACAAACGTACTTTCTTACTGTCGGTAAAATCATATACTTTGTCTATATTTTAACTATTTTACATAATTATAGATTGGGTCTTTCTATGTTAGTGTATTTACCTATTCCTCTTAAATGCTGCAGAATAGCCCATCATACTAATGTGCTGCATAGTTGACCCTTGAACAACATGGTCCATTATATGCAGGTCCACATGCAGGTCTACTTATATGCAGATATTTTCAACCCGACATAGATTGAAAATAGAGCATTTGAGGGTTGCAAAACTTATATAAAGAGAGAACTGACTTTTCATAAACGCAGGTTCTGCAGGGCTGACAACAGAACTTCAGTATGTGAGGATTTGGGTATTTGCAGGCAGTCATGGAACCAGTCCTCCTCGTATATGGAGGGATGACTGTACTTTGTTTAAGATTTTATTTTAATGATCATTTAGTATGTTTTTGATGTCTTATAGTATAAATAATGCAACAGTTAATAATTTTGTACCCACAACAACATATACCCGTGTAAGTCTTTAAGGTAGTAATTGCTGAGGCAAAAAAAATGCACGTTACGTTAAAATTTTTTAAAGTTTTGTTATACATAACATATAATTTACCAGCTTCACTGTAACTAATTGTACAATTCAGTAATGTTATCTACATTCACATTATTGTGCAACCAGTCTCTAAAACTCTTTCATCTTAGAACACAGAAGTGCTGTATCCATCATACAACAACTCCCCACTGCCCTCTTCCCCTGGCAGCCATTTTACTTTCTGTCTCTGTAATTTTGACTATTCTAGGTACCTCATAAGTGGAATCATACAGTATCTGTCTTTTTGTGACTGACTTATTTTACCCTGCATAATGTCCTCAAGGCTCATCTATGTTGTAATGTGTCCAAATTTCATTCCTTTCTAAGACTGAATAATATTCCATTGTAGCACATTGTGCTTTTTAATGAACAGGCAGAAATCTTTTTTCCTTTTTTTAAAGTCCCTATTTATATCGTTGTAGATGCTATTCACTGTTTTCTAAGAGCATCATATTGAGTAATTAAATGCTAATAATCTAAATAGAATATGAACAAAGTCCTTTTAGGTATGTGCATGAACTATATAAACAGGTATTTTTAAATTTATTATGGCTCCAACTTCACATTATTAGGTGAGGAAACAACTGGTAGCTCATTTGTGCTTCTTGGGCTTCTTGCAGTCTTGCCCTCCACATATCTCACCTCACTCCCAACTTATCTTTCATTATCCGTCCATCCACTGCTGGCAGTCATTTTTAAATAGCTTTGGACTTTATGCCGAAAGATCTTCTGCTTGTTGACACATTTTGTGAACACCCAGTGTTCTCTTCTTTTGCACTATCCAAGAAAGACCAGTTTGGGAATTGGCTAACATGTTCTGAAGTTAAAGACTTTGTTTTTGTTCTAGGGTACCTGAAAAGCTTAGCTACACCCCAAAAGGCAGCCCATCTTCGTTTTTCAGGAAGGTCACTGTGATGTTCTGTCTTTGAGTCTCATGTCTCATACCTTTCTGTGCTCTTTTACAATTAACTAAAGCAAAGGAAGATGCTTTTATAAAATGCCCAAAGAAAAGAAAGCCAGATGAAGTGAGAAGTTGAGTAACCACAGTTACTTTCCTCTTCCATTAGTCTTTAAAAACTTATTTTGAAATAATGTTAGATTTAAAGGAATGTTTCAAAGGTAGTACAGAGCTTACATACTCTTTACCCAGTTTCTCCTAATGTTAACATCTTACATGACCATATTAAACTATGGTTAATATAATTATCAGAATTGGGAATTTAAATTAATCCAATACTTCTAGCTAAACAACAGACCTTATTAGCATTCTATCCAGTTTTCCACTACTATCCTTTTTTTCTGTTCCATGGTCCAATCCAAGATCCACATTGTATTGTTTGACTCCTTAAACTCCCACAGTTTGTGACAGTTCCTTGTCATTCCTTATCAGTTATTTTGTGAAATGACTCTAGATTTGGGGCTGTCTGATGTTTTCTACTGTTTACTTTTAGTTTATGCTTGTATATACATATACATATATATATATACACACACACATACACACACACACACACACACACACATATATATATGTATATATATATGTATCATTGTACTTTAGGTTCTGGAGTAAATGTGCAGATCATAAGTATTGTTGCATAGGTACGTACATGGTAATGTGGTTTGCTGCCTCAATCCTCCGTCACCTATATCTGACATTTCTCCCCATGTTATCCCTCCCTACTTTATGCTTTTTTTTTTTCTTGAAAGAATATCACAAAAGCAATGATGTATCTTTTTTATTGCCTCATAACAGAGGTTACTTGATGTCAGTTTCCCTTACTGCCAGCGCTATTAGTGTGGACTCATGATGGATAGTTACTTCATTTTATGGATTATAACCCAATATTATCATCATTATTTTGTTGCTCAAATTATTCTAGCTTTGGCCACTAGGCATTCCTTCAGGCTGGCTCTGATGTCCTTTTGACATCAGAGGCACATCTCACTTTATGGCATCCCCTGATGCTCCAGGCTAATCTTGTATTTTCCATGCCCTATTTTTGGAATCAGTCACTTCTCTAAGGAGACTGGGTCTTTTTATTGGACAATGGTGTTTAGAAACCAATGTCTGAGTACCAGACGTGCACACTGCAACTGGAGTGGCATTGCTTTTGTCTTACCTGAGTTTTATGGTAAGCTCTTTCCTGTGAACATGGTTGTAAGAGGTCTGGAACTCATTTCTAACACTTCTAGAAAGTGAGTCACTTTGTTATAAAGTCATTTTGATCATTTAATGTTGAGTTGTTAAAATCAATGCACATACCCTGTAGAAAAATAGGTATTTTGATTATCAGGGGAATAGATTAACTTTTTGTGGAAAAATGCTTTTATATTGATAGGTTAGCATTAGCATCCAGACATTTTTGACATTCCTTTAATAACCTTTCATGGATTTTTGACTGTCATTTTTAGCCCATTTAATGAGAATGTCTTTTGGTTAGTTTTAGAGGTAAATACTACCTGATGTACAATGTCTGAGTACAGGTTGATCATCCTATAATAAAATAACTGTTTTTGCGTAAACTTTTGATGAGTTATTTTTGTCCTTACAATTTTATTTGTGAAGTCTTTACAGAAGACATTGATAAAATATTTATAAGATTGAAAGCCTGTTCTCTTTGATGATCCAGTATAACTTCTTTTGACTGCTGCTTTTAGTTCTTGCAAAATAGATCTTGCTTAGATGAGATTCCAGCATGACTCCTTTGTAATTTTTCATATTTCTGCTATTACCTCTGAACTCTTGAACAGCTGTTTCTGTGAAAACCAAACATGCAGTCAAGGCACATTCCACATGTGGTTGATGGGATTATCATAGTTACAAAGCGTATTTATCCACAGTGATAATTATCTTCCTAAGCATTTTGCTGTATTTCAGAACCTCATTCGTGGGCCTTACCATCTGTTTCTTATATATGGAGAAAGAGTCTCCTATTCTCTCTTTTAGAATATAGATCTATGAGTAGATTTATATTAGGGTTTAAAAGATGAATCTCTTTCAAGGATGTTTTCCCTGTGGACGATGGCATTTTGTAAGAAATTTCCCTATTCATCTCATCCCTGGTGCACATTAATTTGGAGGTGATGTTAAATGTGTCAGTGTGGCACAAATCTCAACTGGCAAATAAAGCCTAGTATTGAATCGTTTGCAGTTCAGAAACATGGCTGGCTGACTCTGACCCTGAATGTGTAAATTGTCTTTGCAGCAATAAGAGAACTTGAAGTAGCTTTGATAACTAATCATTGTATGATAACTCAGCCAGAAGAATTTACTAAGAGCAGTTTATGTGTCTTGCATTTAATTTAAAGGTTAGTAACGTAAGTCATATTCTTGGTGCCTTTGGACCTAGTTATGTAGCGAGACATCACATAGACAGACATTCAGTAATTCTTACTCATCAGTTCCTTAACTCTAAAATCATCATTTTCTTTATCTTTCCCTAGTTCTAGAATAGCAGAATATTTTACTTAGATTCTACTATTAATTAAAATAATAAATATACTGGTTTGAATTTTTCTCTTCTAAAAAATGTATGCCAGGCATGGTGGCCCATAATTGTAATCCCAAGACTTTGGAAAGTCTAGGCGGGCGGATCATCTGAGGTGAGGAGTTCGAGACCAGTCTGGCCAACATGGTGAAATCCCATCTCTGCTAAAAATACAAAAATTAGCTGGCCGTGGTGGCATGCACTTGTAGTCCCAGCTACTCTGCAGGCTGAGGCATGAGAATCACTTGAACCTGGGAGGCGGAGGTTGCAGTGAGTCAGGATCACACCACTGCATGCCAGCCTGGGTGACAGAGCAAGACACGGTCTCAAAAAAAAAAAAAAAAAAGTAAAATTGTTTTGGCCTTACCATGCTTAGTTTCTTTGTTTTTTCATTAACTTATGTTTGGAGAGGAGAATGGAGTGATCAGTGATTTCAGCAAAAAGTTTCTACATCCTGTGGGATCTTGACTTTGGGGTACCAGTTCGTAAATAAATTAGCATCCAAGATTAATGTTACAGCTGATATTCAAAGTACCAAGTAAGTTATTGTTCTGATTATTCTGGTCCTTAAACCCCTGTGTTTGCTGGAGACATGGTAAATAATAATGATGATTCTAAAAATGACCGTTTATTGAGTGAGCACTATATGTCAAACATTGTACTGGTTATATGGTTTGGCTCTGTCCCCACCCAAATGTCATCTCAAATTGTCATCCCCACGTGTTGAGGGAGGGACCTGGTGGGAGGTGATTGGATCATGAGGATGGTTTCCCCCATGCTGTTCTCCTGATAGTGAGGGAGTTCTCATGAGATCTGATGGTTTAAAAGTGTTTGGCAGTTTTCCCTCCACATGTGTGTCTCTCTTGGTCTCTCCTGCCATCATGTGAAGAAGAAGTCCTTGCTTCCCCTTCCCCTTCCACCATGATTATAAGTTTCCTTGCCAGGTGCAGTGGCTCATGCCTGTATTCCGAGCACTTTGGGAGGCTGAGGGGGGCAGATCACTTGAAGTCAGGAGTTCAAAACCAGCCTGGCCAACATGACAAAACCTCGTCTCTACTAAAAATACAAAAATTAGCTTGGTGTGGCGGTGCACACCTGTAATCTCAGCTATTCAGGAGGCTGAGGCAGGAGAATCACTTGAACCTGGGAGGCGGAGGTTGCAGTAAGCCGAGATCGCACCACTGCATTCCAGCCTTCTCAAAAAAAAAAAAAAACAAAAACCTAATACTAGCCATGAGGAAAGATAATCGCTCTCAGAAAGTAAAGCATGACCTTTATTGAAGCTGAACACACCTCAACAGTATGTTAAGCTGTGAATTCATGCACAGGTTTCTGTGGAGGCACAGTGAAGGGGCATCTAAAACAGGCAGAGAGCATCAGGGAGGGCTTCCTGGAGAAGGAAGTGCCTACACTGCTGATAGTGAGGGAGTTCTCATAAGATCTGATGGTTTAAAAGTGTTTGGCAGTTTTCCCTCCACATGTGTGTCTCTCCTGCCATCATGTGAAGAAGAGGTCCTTACTTCCCCTTTACCTTCCACCATGATTATAAGTTTCCTTGCCAGGTGCAGTGGCTCACACCCGTGTTCCGAGCACTTTGGGAGGCCGAGAGGGACAGATTTTCCCACGTAAAGAGTGCGTGGGAAGAAAAGCCAATGAAGCCCTCCTGCTGTAGACAGAATGATCATCCTGGGCAAAGGTGTAGAGGGGTAAGAGAGGATTCAACATGAGGAAGCTGGGTAATATTGTTTCCTGTAATCTCTTCTCTACAGGTGGAGTGGTAAGGAGAGACCAAATGATGAATGGTTGTGAGTGCCATGCCATAGTAAAGTTCTGGGTTTCAAAAGAGAAGCATCCCCATCAGGCTGGGGATGTTGAGGACAGAGGCAGAGGAAACAAGGGGGATAGAGATGGAGACCACCCAGTGGCCCACTCTTCCTGACTGCCTTGGAATATGGGGAAATAAACAGAGAGCTGCTTTGCCCAGATTTTTTTTTATAGGTTGAGCAGTGATCAGGATGGGGGAGATAAATGGTAATGGGACTAACTGGCTGATATACCAGATGGCATTTGAGGGGAATGCTGGGTCTGTGTTGTCAGGGGGCCCTGTGTTCTGACTCCCTTCCCATTAGAATAGGTGATGATTAAACAAGCTCTGCCATACCCTAAATTCTGGTTCTGGGTTTTACTATTCAGTCAGTTTTATCAAATTAAGATTATCATGTTTTTCCCTTTGAAAAATTATAGGGGAAAAAAACTATAGAGCTTTCCCCCAGTATATAGCATTGAATTACACAATTCCTACACACACACACACACACACACACACACTCACTCTCTCTCTTTCTCTCTCTCTCTCTCTGTCTCTCACTCATACATATACATGTACATACATATATAATAGAACTTTTATATAATATATAAAATTTTTAAAAATATGTTTTTAGAAGGGCTAGGCACGATAGCTCACGCCTATATAATTCTAGCACTTTGGGAGGCCGAGGCAGGTAGATTATCTGAGGTCAGGAGTTTGAGACTAGCCTGACTAACATGGTGAAACCCCATCTGTACTAAAAATACAAAATTAGCTGGATGTGGTGGTACATGCCTGTAATCCCAGCTGCTTGGGAGGCTGAGACAGGAGAATTGCTTGAACCCGGGAGGTGGAGGTTGTGGTGAGCCAAGAAGGTGCCATTGCACTCTAGCCTGGGCAACAAGAGTGAAATTCTGTCTCAAAAAAAAAAATATGTGTGTATATATGATGAGATAAGGCAGGCTACTGAGCTGGCTTAAAAACTAACAAGAAACTAGTGAGGTGTAATTGCCCATTCAGATTTTTATTTTTAAGTGTTTTACGCCCAAGGAAAACTGTGGAACTGGGACCTGAATTCTAATTTGTGTGTGTGTGTGTGTGTGTGTGTGTGTGTGTGTGTGTGTGTGTGTTAGAAAATAAAAGATGCAATATGTCAGTGCTTTCTTATGACAATTGCAGCTACAAAGGAAGACTAAAGCTTTTTTAAAAGTAGAATTTTTAATCTGTTTGTGGAGAGGACTGAAACTAGTAAGCTTTTGAAATGTATTCATCCTCTCATCAAATATATATGGACCTACCATATGCCAGGTACTGTTCTTACTGCTGTGGAAATAGCAGAAAGGAAAAACAAAGTCCTTGCTCTCAGAAGGTTTAGATGAGATAAGGCAGGCTACTGAGTTGGTTTAAAAACTAGGAAGAAACTAATGAAGTGTAGTTGCCCATTGAGATTTTTATTTTTAAGTGTAAGCCCAAGGAAAACTGTGGGACTGGGACTGGAAATCTAACTTGATCTTTTCCTGGGTCATTCTTTTAAACAAGGTCTTAGACTAGTAATTAGTACAAGGGCACTCTCACCTTCCTCAATTCCTTTGCATGCTGGTTGGGTCATTCAGAGTGGCACTGAGGTAAACTTTGGCATATCAAAATCCACTTGAAAGCAGACTGTTAGCTAGGTGCGGTTGCTCATGCCTGTAATCCCAGTACTTTGGGAGGCCAAGGGGAGTGGATCACTTAAGGTCAGAAGTTCAAGATCAGCCTGGCCAATATGGCGAAATCTCCTCTCTACTATGAATGCAAAAATTAGTCAGGTGTGGCGGTGCTTGCCGGTAGATCCAGCTACTCTGGAGGCTTAGGCAGGAGAATCACTTGAACCTAGGAAGCTGAGTTTGCAGTGAGCCAAGATCGTGCCATTGCACTCTAACCTGGGCGTTGCAGTGAGACTCCATCTTAAAAAAAAAAAAAAAAAAAAAAAAAAAAGCAGATGGTTATGCCTGTTCAACACTGGTTCAGTATCTCTCCTGTGGGCTTGTTGGCTCTTGTGCAGATTCCTGCTCCAGCCCTAGTCTAGGATCAGCTACACATACCTGCACATGTGCCTCACCCAGTCCAGGACAGCCAGCCTTGTTCTCTTCACCCAGCCTAGCAGCAGAGCGCTAGAAAAATTTGTTGGCAGGGCTATAAGGACCTCTGTAGCTTCTTCCCCTATTCTTGTTCTCCTAACTTAACTGTGCTGGGAGGAAACACTATGGTGAGGTGGTAAGGATTTTAGACAAAGAAAAAGCGCTGAAATGGATGTGGTGGTAAAATAAGGCTGATCATTTGGAAGCACCTTAGCAACCTCCTTTCATGTTCCTGTTACCTTTACCTGGTTGTATTGTCATGTTCATTTTCCTTGTGAAAATCTCTTTATGTGTGTCATTTATCTAATACCATGAAATCTTTGAAGGAAAGACTAAAAATTTTCAGGATTATAACAGTAATGGCTTCCTTTGTTGTGTGGCACATTCTACATGACAGTAGACCAACTCTCCTTTATCAACATTTATGTATTCTCTTAAAGAGCTAAAAGAAATAATTTTTTAAAATTTCTTTATATATAATGTTGGCCAATGTTACATACAGAAAAAGATCATTGTTTTAGAGCATGTGAGATGAAGATGACAGACTTTAGGGCATTTACATGTGGCAACTGTCAAGGTAGTTGAAATTTACAAGAGTGGGCTCTCTCTCTAGTCACTTTGGGAGGAGTGCCATCATCACACTGGGTGATTTGGTCAGTTTGTCTTTCATCAAGCCAAGGAAATAAACAGAATTGAAAAATTGTTCACAAAGGTTGTCGGTTATTAGGGTGTAGCTGATGAACCACACCCAAAGACCTACCTAGATGAAGACAACTCATAGAGTTACTTAACAGCCTCCACCCAAGTTGATGGTCCAGATTGTCTCCAAGGGAGGTGAACTGAGCCAGTGTTGAGACTGAGTGGGATAAAGCCGTGGGGATATGCATAATAGATGCATTCATACACAGTACAGCATTTTCTTCAGTTGAAGCATGGGAAATAACACATGGGCATGTACTCACACTTGTTGTTAGCTTTCGAGGTCACTGCTGATCTTTTTCCCTCCTTGTTCAGTTACCCGTTGCAGCTTAAACTCTTGCAAGATCATGGAAAAATCTTCATTTCTCAGAACTCAGAGGGAAGAAAACTTGACCCCTAACCCTTCAGAAGGCTGGTTGAAAAAAAAGAAAGATTGTCCACAAATAGCAATTGGCTTTTCCTAGTATTATTTACCACGTTAGTAAACTGATCATTGCAGTGGTGTTATTATAATGCCACTATGTTATTTTAATTTAGAAGACATTTTATAAGTTTATTGTTTAGAAATTAAATAGATTTGCTTATCAATTCTTTGGGAATTCCTTAAACTTTATTGCTAGCTACAGGTCCGTTTTAAATAGAATCAGTAGGCTGGTTATGGTGGCTCATGCCTGTAATCTCAGCACTGTGGGAGGCCAAGGAGGGTGGATCACCGGAGGTCAGAAGTTCAAAACCAGCCTGGCCCACATGGTGAAACCCCGTTTTTACCAAAAGCCAGATGTGGTGGGGTTCGCCTGTAGTCCCAGGGCTGAGACGGGAGAATCACTTGAACCCAGGAGGTGGAGGTTGCAGTGAGCCGAAATCGCACCACTGCACTCTAGCGTGGCAACAGAGCGAGACTCTGTCTCAAAAAATAAATAAAATAAAATAATGAATAGACTTAATAGTCACTGGTCCTGGTAACATATTTTGCCTTTTAATCTATTGGTACTTTTTCCTTCTCTTTAAAGTTAATTCTAAATAAAGGGGAAGTATCTTAATTTGGTTAATATCATAATTTGGAACTATGGCAAATTTTTTTTTTTCTCAGGCTATTGGCTAGCAAGTATTTTATGTTTATATCCATTAAAGAAAATTTTAAAAATTTCAGATTACCTATGAATTTTACCACTCTCACATACAAATGTTTTTAATCTTTCTTATTCATTTATTTATATGGTTTAATTTTTGTTTGGAATGCTTCTTTAACTTGAGGTATCAAGACTTTCTACTCATTTATGAAGCCTTTACAATTATAATGATAAATATTGTCACATTAATGTACGATAATTTATAAGACTGACTTTCTCATGTTAAAAATTTAGATTGTGTCTTCTTCTTTGCTACTTGAAGTATTACTGCAGTGAGGTCTTCAGGCCATAGTAAGTTATTTTCTTGTGATAAATTCACAAGAATAACTAGACTGAAAGTATGAATACATTTTAATTTGGTTAAACACTTAACGTTTTTCAAAAACTCTTTAAAAGTAACATACAATTATCCTATAAATTAGAATATTCGAAGTATATAAGATTAAAAAAATTCTCACAGAACTTCAGTCTTGCTCTCCAAAGTGAACCATGATGAGACCTTAAGTAAACGTTATGTAGAATGAGAAAAGATGGTCCTGAAGAATGGAGTGATATGGAAATGATAATGGTGTACTATATGAGTAAAAAAAAAAATAAAGTACTGGTTTAGATAGGTGATTTTAAAATAGAATCCTGGCAGTTCTCTCTGTGGACAAGCCATAGAGGTGTCCAGTGTTGGTTTAATATAGCAGCTGGTTTGACAAAGTACAGTCTCCTGCATTGGGTAATGTTAAATGATGTCCATGCCCCCTTGACTCTGATCAAGAGATGGCCGGAACCTGCAGGCCCCACGTTTCCTGGGTTTAAGTGTCATTGAAGAATCCTTGTAGATAAGAGAAGAATTGTACATTCTGGGAACTGGAGACATAGCTAGCCTTGGAAAGCTCAGAGGATTCGTTCAGACAGCTTTAGACTTCCACATCTGTGACCTGAGTATCTTTGAGATTTGCTTTTATCTTCTAGACCCAGAGGCAGAAATCATGTTTACAGTATTTTTCTGGGAACTGAGACTGGGCAAAGGGAAAAAGGCCAGTACACAAGACTGCTGTTTATAAATGGTTAATATTGTCCACAATCCCATAAAAGAAGAATGCAATAGTATTCTCCTGTTTGGTGGTTTTATTGGATTGTTTTTGAATTCTTTGTCTCTGACAGAAGGCAGCTTCTGTGTCCTTTATGTTCTCACTTACTTTACATAATGTTCTCACAGAGCTTTATATTCTCTCTGGCATGATTATGATTACATTACCTTATCACTCCACCTGCCAGCCCTGTCTCCATTCCCAAGACCTGAAGGGATGGTTGGCTTTACATGTGAGAAGATTTTTTGGCCTTCAGAGATGTTGCTGTCAGTCCCCTGAGTTCCATTTGCTAGTATTGGGTCCATCCCACAGCTTTCTACTAAAAATAACAGGCAAGCTAAGGAATCTTTTAGTAAGTCACAGACAATTGCCGCTGAACCAAGAGCCCATCTCACTGGGCCTTCCTCACTGACTCTGTGCCTTAGTTTCCAATGTATAAGCTTAGATGACTACCCTTATCTCCAGGATTCTGTCTAGGACACAGATGGAAAAAAGTAGAGGACTCAAGTAATGAATGAACTTGGAATAAAAACCTCAAGGCCCTCTGTCTGTCACGCTTTTCAGATATGTCTTAGTGCCTGCCCCTTGCACAGAAGCTGAATTCCAAACAAGCCACTGAGGAAGTTACATTTCATTCACTTTTTAATAAGATTAGTGTGTCCTTTTTAATAATAGGAGTGTGTCTAAAATTCAGAACCTTTGACACTGATTATCTGACCATCAAATGACATTGTCGTTCCATTTTGCAGGCATTTTTGATAGTTTCTTCCCAGTAGTATTTCTTCCCAGTAATATTTCAGTAATCTTCATCGCCTTGACCATCCAACTGTTACGTGCACTTGCCTATACATATAAAAATACATTTAAAAAATAGGATTGGCTTTTATTTGCATAATGACACACATATTACCCATAGTACCTCTCACACAAACCCACCCATACCTCTTACATTGTACTTTGTTAACAGGAAACTATCTGTTGTTTTGTGCTTTTGGCAGCCGTAGAGAACATACACAAAGCCAGATGTTGTGGCTCTTGGGTATAAGACTGAGGATGGGATTTTTGCAATCTGTATTTTTTTAATAGCCAGTTATTAGAGATAAGAAAGAGAATTTGAGTACAAAGTCTGAGATGTCCCAGTGATAAACTCTGACTGGGGGTCGTTGTCTAAACATGAATGAATGCAGTTCAATAGTATGTAGGCCCGACGTCTTAGACTTAACATGATGTCTGCTGCAGTGGTGATAAGATATCCCACATTATCCTGTGTTTTTTGAAGGAGAGCCTTCAGGGTTTCAGTATTGTCATCTTTATGTCTTTTGCTGTAGCAGTTTATGTTCTGCCTTTTAGTAAGCCTTTATGTTAAAAAACAAAAAAACAAACAAAAAAAAACCTTTCCTATTAAAAAGTTATCGGCCAGGTGCGGTGGCTCACGCCTGTAATTCCAGCACTCTGGGAGGCCAAGGTGGGTGGATCACAAGGTGAAGAGTTTGAGACCAGCCTGACCAACATGGTGAAACCCCGTCTCTACTAAAAACACAAAAATCAGCTGGGCGTGGTGGCGCACACTTGTAATTCCGGCTACTCGAGAGGCTGAAGCAGAAGAATCGCTTGAACCCAGGAGGCAGAGGTTGCAGTGAGCTGAGATTGTGCCACTGCACTCCAGCCTGGGTGACAGAGCAAGACTCCATCTCGAAATAATAATAAGTTATTATTTGGAATACTTAGGTCAGCTATCTAGGATGGGACAAAGTACAGAAACAATGAGAGGATTTGTGGGATGAGAAGCAAAAAAGCAGTCCCTTCAGTTGAAGAAGCTGCAGGAATTTAAGCCAGACATCTAAGGCGGCCATACTGTAATGTGAAAAAGGTAGCAGTTATATGTGAGTAATACCTTAGACTATGACACTGTTTTGAACCCCAGTTTAGATCAGCAGCAGCTCTGCTAATGGGGAGTTAAGAAGTAGAAAGAGACCCTAAGAGTCATGTAAGACACAAATCACCTTTGCCTGTGATATTTGCCATCTATATGCCTATTGTTACATGCAGAGGATGCCAACAGGAGCGTCATACACATAGCAAATAACACTGATGTATTTTGTTTATATGTACCAAATTAAAGGGGCATACAAAATAAAATTTAAAATAAGTGAGTGAAGATATTGGGACAGAAGGAAAATAGCAAGAGGAGGAAATACGGAGTAAAGACAGAGGTAGCATGTAAGTAGACTAGAATAGTGGATCTTATAAGTAGACTGGAATAGGCCAGTAATTTGGCTCCATGCTACCTAGCAGCAAAGGCAAAGAAGAAATTGTGACCAGATACATAGTTCACAGGGTCTTTAAGATTCAGTAGGCCTGGCATGGTGGCTCAAGCCTGTAATCTCAGCACTTTGGGAGGCTGAGGCGGGCAGATCGCCTGAGGTCAGGAGTTCGAGACCAGCCTGGCCAACATGGTGAAACACTGTCTCTACTAAAAATACAAAAATTAGCCTGACATGGTGTCATATGCCTGTAATCCCAGCTACTCAGGAGACAGAGACAGGAGAATTGCTTGAACCCGGGGACGGAAGTTGCGGTAAGCCAAGACCACGCCGTTGTACTCCAGCCTGGGCAACAAGAGCAAAACTCCATCTCAAAAAAAAAAGGCGGGGAGACGGGGCAGGTACGGTGGCTCACGTCTGTAAACCCAGAACTTTGGGAGGCTGAGGCTGGTGGATCACAAGGTCAGGAATTCGAGACCAGTCTGGCCAACATAGTGAAACCATCTACTAAAAATACAAAAAATAAGCCAGTTGTGGTGGTATGTATCTGTAATCCGAGCTACTCGGGAGGCTGAGGCAGGAGAATTGCTTGAACCCGGCAGGCAGAGGATGCAGTGAGCCGAGATCACGCCATTGCACCCCAGCCCTAGCAACAATGCGAGACTCCGTCTCAAAAAAAATAAGGAAATAAAAATAAATTCAGTAAGCTGGCAACTCAAGAAAAGCACAAGTACTCACCATATAGGGACACGTGGTCCATGGTCTAGACAGCACACTAGATTGTAAGTACAACTACAACAGTCACGCTAGAGACAGAGCAGAACTTCAGTCCTTTATGATAAGCTTGTCTAACCCACAACCCCGGGCTGCATGCAGCCCAGAATGGCTTTAAATGCAGCCCAACACAAATTTGTAAACTTTGTTAAAACATGAGATTTTTTTTTTAAAGTCCAGCAGCTATCATTAGTGTTAGTATATTTTATTTGTGGCCCAAGACAGTTCTTCCAGTGTGGCCCTGGGAAGCCAAAAGATTAGACTCCCCTGCTTTATGAGAAAATTGAATTTGCTTACATTCTCCTATTGTACTTATTTTTGAAATATTGCTAATTCCTAAAGGGAATCCACGAGTGCAAACTCTCTATTACTACTTTTTTCCTCTTCTCAATGTAAAATAAGTAGTATTTCAAATGAGATTAAAAACAGGATACTTAACACCTCCTGAACTTTACATTAGAAATGTAGGCTCAGCTGCGCACGGTGACTCACGCCTATAATCCCAGCACTTTGAGAGGCCGAGGTGGGTGGATCACAAAGTAAAGAGTTCAAGACCAGCCTGACCAACATGGTGGATCCCCGTTTCTACTAAAAATACAAAAATTAGTTGGGCATGGTGGCACACACCTGTGATCCCAGCTACTCAGGAGGCTGAGGCAGGAGAATTGCTTGAACCTGGGAGGCGGAGATCATAGTGAGCCGAGGTTGCGCCATTGCACTCCAGCCTGGGCGACAAAGCAAGACTCTGTCTCAAAAAAATTAAAAATAAACAGGCTTATGAGCTCTTTAAGATTAGTGACTTTCTGTTGTAATAAGGACTGTATTCACTAGATGGCAGTATCAGCAGCTTTTTTGGGACGTTAAATAATAGCATGACTGTCTTTTAAGTACTAAACACGCATAAGAGTAGGAAAACCATTTGGGCATCAAGGATCTCATTTCTACACCTTACATGAAAGAGTAGTTTTCAGTTTTCTCTTCCCTTCTTATTTGAGGCCAGGAAGAAGGTGCTGTGCATAGCAGCTCCAAGCATCTCTGGGTGGCACTGGAGGGCTATTTTTCACGAGGAGCAGGTCAGCCAGCAGTGTGCTCAGTTCTTGGTCATGCCAGTGACTGCAGGGTTTCCAGCCACTTGTCGTTGCTTCTTTCTTTTTGAACTTTAAGTCCAGAGCAGGAGTTACTGGCAGGAGTTCACAAACCAGCTGTGGGATGATGGTATACTGATAAGCTTCCAAAGTGTGTTCAGCAAATGGGGATAGTTTTTTGACCCTCAATGTTTGTTTAAATTGTTTCTAGTATGAAAGAAATAGGATCTCTCTCAAGAAATGAGGTTATTTTCTCTATTCAGGTAATATATTTTACCCATTTCCATCTTTGAGGAGTGATTATATACTTCTGCAGTTTTTTAAAATGAAAAAGATTTATTTTTGAAACATACTGGCATAAAATTAATGATATTGCATTAAATTTTAGGATTTTTATAGCATATCTTGGATAACACTGACCTTGGTCCTATTCCTAGCGGCAGTCTCTTAACAGTAGTGCTGGTGTTGTGAGAAGGACAGTTCCTCGTTGTCCTCCTGGCCTACTAAATGCCGGAAGTGTCCCTCAGACATGACTGCCCAGTAACACTCCCATGCATTTCCGTGTGCCTCCTAGGGTAGGGGCAGTACTGTCTAGTGTTGAAAACTGCTGGACTAGAGGTTTTGGCATAGGTTATGGGCCTTGTGGATTTAGTGGGTATGCTCTTTTAAAGAAATTTGTATTAATGTACTTTATTTTTTTTTAAATCACAACTACAGTCCATCACCTTAAACTTCCACTCATTCATATTTATATATGTATTTTGATTGTGATTACTTCTACATTGAGTTTATACACAGTACAAAATTATACTTGTATAATTTTATGGTACCTCTCTCCCTTTTTTAAATTTTTTTTGGTTTTGAGACAGAGTCTTGGTCTGTGGCCCAGGCTTGAGTGCAGTGATGCCATCATGACTCACTGCAGCCTCCATTTCCTAGGTGCAAGCAGTTCTCTTACCTCTGCCTTTTGAGTAGCTGGGACCACAGGTTTGTGCTGCCATACCCAGCTACTTTTTAAATTTTTTGTAGAGATAGGGGTCTCCCTGTGTTGCCTAGACTGGTCCCAAACTCCTGTCCTCAAGCAAGTCCTCCTGCATTGGCCTTCCAAAATGCTGGGATTATAGGCTTGAGCTACTGCGCCTGGCATAGTATCATCTTCTTGATACCAACATACGAATATATTTTAATACCAATATATTTTATTGCATTTTAATTGGAACTGTTAATAGACAAATGATTTGCTCATGAATTGTATTTTCTTTGCTCTTTTAGTTCATCTGGCATCATATGCTCTTCCTTTTTGATAGAATTCCCTTTTTTTCCCTCCTATAAAAGTATCACTGCGTAGGAGAAAGCCTTACCTGTGATGGTTTGAGTACCCACATTTAAAAATTGTCCTAGTTAAGGAGAGGGGGAATAATCTTGTTTCCGTTCTCTTTTTCTTATCAAATAAACTAAAAAGGCTACTCTAGCTTAAGGGCTGGAATTCGCCTCCCAGTTGTTCCTGTGGTACCTAGCATAGGGTCAGCTCCATAGTATATCCTGTAGGTAAAAACTTAATTGGTGTGTTCTCAGTTTATTTTCCCTGGTTGGTCTTTGCCATTTGTCCAGTTAGAACCAGCTTCTGGATAATAGGTCACCATAAAGTATGTCTAAGACATGAAGAACAAATGTTACGTATTTTTCTTGACATTTAAAGACATAAGATAGTGGTAGAGGAGATCCCAAGTGATACCTGACCTAGCTAAAGACCCATGAGGAATGAAAGAGCGAACAGAGAAAATAACTGCTGAATCCCGGTTGAAAAATGCTGGCCTACTTCTGGTTCTTGGTATGCCAAGATCAAAGGTGGTGCCAGCTGATAGCGTATATTCAGCACCTGCGTTGATGCCATTTGCCTGCCCAGACAAGCCTCTCCAAGCACAAAAGCCTAAGGAAAGTTTCTCATATTAAGGATCAACAGGGACTCCTCTGTATCCATCATACCAATGTTACCTCCCCACCCAGCATCAGCCAAGCACCACACCCAACTGAAGCACAATAAAGAAATGTTTAATGCTAGAGGGTTTCAGTCAACAAGATGGAATTTTCAGCTTTAGGTAAAGTAAGGAACTTGTTTGGATTACTAGACTTCTTTCTTTTATCCAGTTCTACCTTGTTCCATGACATATCCATGAGGACTAAAGTGAAGCCATTTCAGCAGTCACTTCAGTGACTCCTCAAGGTTTACATGATATTGTACCAACTCGTGTCTGAAGCAACTTGGATTAAAGATAATAGATCTTGTGCTGATTATTAGAATAGACATCCTGAATACCACTTAAGTTACTATCAAACTGCATGGTCAGATCTTTAATTTGCAAAACCTCTTATTTTGTCACTTCTCCAAGCTGTCATTTAACCTAAAAGTTGCTGTCTTTAGACACCCTGTAAAGAAATATTTGATTTATATTCACTTGATACTTACCAAATTTCGCCACTGGAATTTCTGAATACTTTATTTCATCCATCCATGCAGGCTTTACTTTATTAAGTGCCCTGTGTAAACCACTTGGTCTTAATCAAGATAGTAATTATTCTGCAAGACCCCAAATCTCAGTGGCTTTCCAGGACACACACTGATTTTTCACTCATGCTGCATGTCCATTGTGTGTCAGCTGCAGCTCTGCTCAGTGTTGACCACAATCTGTGATGGAGCAGCCTCTGTTTACGTCACTGATGTTCTTCATAGCAGAGGAGGGAAAGAAAGCAAAGCGAAGTTCCACACTAGCCCTTAAAGCTTCTTCCTGGAAGTGAGACATGGTATTTCTTCTACCACTTCATTGGTTAAAGCAAGTCACATGGCCACACCCGAGTTCAGCAGGGGTGGGATATGTGATTCCTCCTTAGGAAGGAGCAGGAAATTTTGGTGAAGAGTAATGTAATCTACCACATGTCTAAAATGCAGTCCCTTCTCTGGAAGATCTCAGTAGTCTAAGAGAATTTTTTAAAAAAAATACAGTACCATAAATGAATGGTGGGTCAGTTAGGTGAATTTTTTTTTACCATTCTTGCAAGGAATCAATCATTATGTCTAACAAAGTATAATCAATAATTTATGATGTATTTGAACTGTCCTTAATGTTATTTTACTGAGTTGAGTTCTTTTGACAGTGGTTTAATTTCTTTAACAATCTGTATTCGACAACTGTCACTCGTTAACATTGTTGTTTAACACTTATTTTTCAAAACCAGACATGTCTTTTGTCTTCAAAGGATAAATAGAGTTGGTCAGGAGAAGGACTGGGGAGGAGAGGGCTGCGGCAAATGTCTAATAGCCTACGTTTTATTCTCTTATTTTCTCAAAAATGCTAGCCCATGTTCACACAGGTTTATCTGTTTAGTCTAAGAAGTAGTTACTTTTGCTGTCTGGCCAAAGAGGTTCAGGACCCTGCAGCTTTGTTCTTTGGGACCCTGAAGGCAGCCTGGCAGGCAGAGCCCAGTGTCACCTTTATAGCTACTTGATGGTGATAAGGAGCCAGCTGCTCTTCTTTCATCCGGCTCTTGGGGGAGGCACACTAACATGGGCGGGTAAGAAAAGTTACTTCCCAGGCTGAAATTCTCCCACGGTAAACTTAGGCCCATGGGCGGACACGCTGCACCTGTCTTCCTTGGCAGAAACTCCAGTCACCAGGCCAGTTGGTGAAACGTGCATGTGCACATTTCAAATTGCTTCTTCCGCTTTCCTCTCTCCTGCTCAGGTTTCTCATAGGGGTAGGCTCCATGGAAGACTTCTCTCTTTTGTGAAAAAGAAAACACGTATTTATAGAATGGAATATGTGACTGAAAGAGGTTGTGGGCAGAGTGAAGGATGACATGAATCCTGACTCTTCTTAGTCAATAACATTTATGGAATCACTCTCCGGATGCCACACTTATTGTGGGCAATTAACAAAAAAATCAGTTTGGCCTACCTGCCTCCTACTATAGTTCATCCTGCATGCAAGGCATCATCCTGAAGATCATTTCATTACTACTCATGGAATTCTGCTTCCTTTGGGCAAAGAAAAGTAGTCCCAGGAATTAAATATATAGATTAGACCCCATGTAATTTAAAACTATGGCATTCATTGAAGAAATTCTAGTGTATTCTTTTTTTTTTTCCCCCCCCTGAGACAGTCTTGCTCTGTCATCCAGGCTGAAGTGCAGTGGTGTGATCTCAGCTCACTGCAACCTTCACCTCCTGGTTCAAGCAATTCTCTTGCCTCTGCCTCCAGAGTAACTGGGACTACAGGCACATGCCGCCACGCCTGGCTAATTTTTGTATTTTTAATAGAGGCAGTGTTTCACCATGCCAGGCTGGTCTCAAACTCCTGACCTCAAGTGGTCTGCCCACCTCAGATTCCCAAAGTACTGGGATTATAATCATGAGCCACCGTGCCCGGCCCCAGATCACATTTTTGAAATGAAGAAACAGATATTGTCTCTTTGTCAAAATATTTAACAGAACACAAATTTTTTTAAAGCAAAGATTGCATTGTTTAAAAAAAACATTCACTCCTAGGCGTCTGAATCACTGCTTCGTATGCACAGTAAACATCCATGAAATGATTTTTTAAAAACGATGAGGCCGAGTGCAGTGGCTCATGCCTGTAATCCCAGCACTTTGGGAGGCCGAGGTGGGCGGGAGATAGAGACCATCCTGGCTAAAACGATGAAACCCCATGTGTACTAAAAATACAAAAAGTTAGCTGGGCATGGTGGCATGTGTCTGTAGTCCCAGCTACTCAGGAGGCTGAGGCAGGAGAATCACTTGAACCCAGGAGGCGGAGGTTGCAGTGAGCTGAGATCATGCCACTGCACTCCAGTCTGGATGACAGAGTGACACTCATCTCCCCCCAAAAAAAGATGATGAATGCCAGAGCTTGCTTAATTTTTTTTTTTTTTAATCTCCAACCACAACACCCAAATTGGTCATCTAGGAAGTGATGCTTCCA